>LT669792.1:11398735-11846038 GCA_900128785.1 Arabis alpina
CTAAGCTGCATTGTCAGGATTTACCTTTGGAGATTAGAAGAAGCTTCCCTTGGATTTTATGGTACTTGTGGAAAAACAGAAATACTTTTCTGTTTGAGGGGAATTTGTTTTTGGCTACGGATAAAATATTGGTGGAATCTGACTCATGGTTCCAAGCTTAAATTGTTTTGCTAACTGATGTTGATTCCTCAGTTTATGTTGTGCCAAGTGGTCAAGTTAAGTGGAAGTTACCTCCTGATCCTTGACTTAAATGTAATATTGGATCATCTTGGTGTCTTCACACTAAGGTTGGAGGAACTGCATGGGTTCTCAGAGATGTTGCTGGTCTTGTTCGGCTTCACAGTAGGCGGTCTTTCGCTCATGTGGAATCTGCTGTTGATGCAAAGTTTCTGAGTATTTTGTGGTCGATGGATAGCATGAAAGCTCATGGGTTTGATCGGGTGATATTTGGAGTTGAATGGTTGGATATTGTGAGTGTTATCAATAGACCGCGAACTTGGCCTTCCTTTCATTACCAAGCAGGTGAAATTTGTTATAAGCTGGAAGCTTTTGCGCATTGGAAAGTTGTCAATGAAGTTAGAGCAACCAATAGAGGAGCTTTTCTCATTGCTCAAAGTGTAACTAAGGACTTTAGGGTGCATTCGTATGTGGCATCGGGTCATCCTTCTTGGTTACATAATATTTTTGTGAGTGAGAAACTCTTTTCCTCTGTTTGAGTGTTGTGTTGGTTTTTTGGGATGCATGGCCGGTTATTTTTTTGTCTTGGCTTTGTGTCACTGGTTGGTCTGTAATGGGAGGTGTGTTCCCTTTGTGTTTGAGCTTTGTTTTGCTCCTGCTTTTCGTTATGATCCTTTGTAATTAAACTCTCTTAGTTTCTTTTGTTTCTTGTATTGATTTAGTGGTCGGATTATTTTTATTTTGTAACATATGTACTCTGATTGTTTTATATACAACATTATATATAAGATAACATAAATATAACATGTATGTATATTGAGTAAAGCTTTATCTATTTCTTTTTTACCATATGTATATATATATATATATATATATCTTGTTGATCTTATATTATTGTAAGGTTATAATTTAATGAGATGAAGATGAGAATCATATTGATGAAAAAGCTTTTGGTTTATTTTCCAGATACATAAACCCTTTTAAAATGATTAAGCTAAAACAAAACATGATATTCAAATGAAAAGAATGTTGAACATATTATGTACGTAAAGATCTAAACGATTTATCTCAGAGACACTTGGCACAAAACTTGATTGAACATACAATACAATATTATATTTGTATAACATACACATAACTTGCAATATCATGATGAATAAAACTACATCTCCTTCTTTCTTTTACCATGTACATCTATTTAATGGGTTTTGATGATCTTATATCATGGTAAACTTATATATTAATTAAATGGAATTGTTAAAATTTAGATGTTATTATTACACACTTTTCATATTTATCAAATAGAGACCACTAAAACAAAAAAATCAAAGAGAAATAGAGAAATTGGTTCAATAGCAATAGAGAAGAAGACTAGGCAAGACCCAAATATGCCAAGACATTGAATCCTCTAAACGAAGCTCGATGGGAGAGTGAGGAATGTAGAGTTGCTAATTGGTTACCAAAGTTGATGGACATATCATCTTAATTTTGTGATTCTCTTAATTAGGAGTTAGACAGTGAGACACTTTTCTTCTACTGATATTTTTTATATTTTTTTTTGTGTAGTCATTTGGTGATGGAAGTGTATCACATATTGGACTACTTGGGGACTTATTAAAGATCTGACCAATCAATATGGATGTATAATTTTTACTATAGTAATGAGAACCTTAATTATTATACTAACCAAAACTGATTTTTGTTAATACTTTGTGTTTTTTGTATCATGTGGATTCGTAATCTTCACCCATTTTTTGGAAATAACTTACAATAAAGATAGACCAATTGTCGAACGCCGTGAGTTATCTCATAGAGGTTTGGCAGAGCATATCTGAAGCATAACAAAAACACTAAGTTTTCATTCAAAAATCTGAACATCTCGATCTACAAATTGGACTTCATAAAGATGTAAGTGAGTGTATATGTTTATTTTTGCATTCTTAATCTACAATCTTATATTGATAATTTAATTAAAAAAAATAGTGGATAGAATAAAGTATTTGGACTGAGAGTGAAAACTAAAGGAGATTTTGACCACCGACAAGATGCAACAAAACAATTTGTTTATAACATATTGGAGTTATCTCCAATAGAAATTGTGTTTGAGACTTCTTATAAACTCCAATACAATGGAATGATAAGTAAAAATTAAAATTTGTCTAACTAATTATTTTTGTAGAGAACTTATCTTGTACAACCTGTTCGGACGGAAAGGGAGAAGAACATGCTATGTTTGTTGTAGGGAGAGACATCATAAAGAGTAAAGATGAATTTTTAGTGGTTCAAAATTCATGAAAAACCGAATTTGGTAACAACGGTTATTACTCTCTGCTTTCTTTTGATTGATGTTTTTACACATTAAGAAACTTAATTAATACTTAACTGTACATGTATTATTTTTTTAACTAAAACAATTTCAACAACTCTAAACCAGTATTAATTTAGTAAAATCAATTAATATGTCTTGAAATTTACAATTCATCATTATGATTTCATTAAAAATGCATAAAAAAAATAAAACATCAATGTTTTATAAACAATTTTTTTTCCAAAATATCAATCAAAATGAAACGGAGAGAGTAGATGATATCACTTCCAGAGAATGGTAGATTTAAAATCTTTTGCCATTGTTGATAATTATTCAAGATTGAAGGTATGGTTTTTGTTAGGGGTTATCAAACATATGATGATGAATGACATTCTTCATTTAAAACTCTACAACTTAGTTTAATGATATTATTCAAGTGCTATGAATCACACATAGTTTATTTCTGGCTATTGCGTTCTCTTCTGTTTCCGAAGACAAGATCATAGAGATTTTCAACTGAATAAATAGATATGATTGTGTACAGTGGCGGAGCCACTCATATTAAGGTGGGGGCCAATGACCCCAATAAATTTTTGTAAATTAGTGTTAATTATCAAAGTTAAAATTTCATGCCCCCACTTGTTAACTATTTTTTGCCCCCACTCCTTTATTTTTTCAACTACACCTCACAAAAATAGATTTTAAAACTCAAAACTAAATTATTTATGGTCTATTTGACCCCGAAAGATAGATCTTTAAATTCAAATTCATTTTATTGATGATTAGAACCTTAAAACAAAGTTTCAGCATCGTTTTCATATTTATTTAATAATTTTATATTTAAAAAAATATTTATGCCCCCATCGAAAACAAATTCTGCCTCCGCCACTGATTGTGTATGTAGTAAGTGCTATCTACATGGCTTTATCTCAGAGTTTTTTATAAAAAAAATCGACTTCAGTTTGTAGGTTACATATGCTCCTTTGTGCTTTGAAAACTGGTACAGTGGGATAACCATTCCCATCTTCCTCATTAATGGGCTGGTTCAAGCTCTTAAATATTAGATTTTCCTCTCTTTTTTTGTCGTCTATAGCTATTACATCATTAGAGATCTTTAATCTAAGTAAAGAAGAACTCATCTTCTTTCTTTTTTTATTACTTTCCTCGCATATGTATAAGATCGAATCCTTTTTAAAACAGATTACCAATCCTTAACTTTTCGAGGAATCCTTCATCAGTGGTTGTGAATGACTTATTTTTCTCAATCTTTTCGACCTTGGTTCCGTAGGAGCACGTCCGAAAGATTGAGAAACATAACCATCTGATTTGATTCGTTCTCAACTACTTGTTCCCACGAACAGCTCTCCCCGCAACAACACTCGGATCTACAACGGACGGTCTTGCATATATACGATATCTCCATGACGGAAAGGCTCCTCGTACAACAAACGGCTATGCATGCGACGTTACTGACCTCCTATAAGCTTTGCACCATTAATCTACATGAAATGATAAGCTTGCACCAAATATTAGATTGTCTAATTTCTCGAATTTGTGATGTTTTCGAAATAAATCAGAAGTCGACTGATTTTAAATAATTCTTATAATTGTTTTCAAATTACTAAATACAGGTTTTGACAGGAGGTATATGTTTTTGTAGAATATATGTTTGTATGACTTGCACCGCAGGTAACAAATATATGATGAATGGGAATTGTAGTAATTACGAGACAGCATCACATCGTGTGTTATGGTTATGCAAATGGATCTTCAGGAAAAGTAATGGTATCTTGTGTTGTCATAGCTTCTTGTTTGTATGCAAAATGTTTTAGTTTTGTAGATCTGGAAGCAAATTATATGAGTTTGCTGATAGGATAATGATGTGAAGGGTGAGCTGGCATTTAGGAGTTAAGACTCTAACTCATCAAGATAGTTTGCTTATAGTATAAATAAGAGAAGTCGGTGTAATGGATGCTTATAGTTATATATGCTTCTATTGTGGAATGTCGATACAAACTTGAGGAGTTTGTTAATGGAGAGTTAGGAGATCTCTTGAACAAATCTCCATTGTTAGGGGTTGATTCATTGTAATCGTTTGATAAATCAATAAAGATTGTGTTGAGTCTTATCATTTGCATATTATTGGAAGAACAGATTAGCATTGGTGAAAAAAAGAGTCGTTGGTAGTGATGGATTGTGTTTAGGACCGTTTGTGTGGCTGTTTGCACTCGTGATCAACCACAAGGTGACACGGGCCACGACAAGGTAAGTTTTCTTCTCCCTTTTTTGGTTTAAACCGGTTTATCTTGGTTTCCCATCTCACTTTAAACCGATTATACCCCATGATTAAGTTACACTCACCTTCCTTTCTCTCTTTTCCATAAAAACTCAAGATTTGTTCTTAAATTTCAAATTCCTGGAGATGCCTTTTTAGGGCTAGAATTTGTTTGATAATGCTAGGGATATGTTGCCTACAGCTTGGGTAGTTGATTTCCATGGTTGAATGACAAGGTTTATGGAAAATTTTGAAAATTTGACCGTTTGGAATGTTTACCAAGAATAGTGACGAATTTGGGTTGGAAATTTGGAGCTTTTTATTGCTAATGCTTGCTTTGATCATGCTAGAGTAACACCATGAACTAGTTCCCTCAATTGTCTAGAAATTCACAAGTTTTTGTAATACTAAAAATTAGATGTTTTGGTGTTCTTGATGAAAGGTGATGAACTTTGAATTTTGGCTTATTATAATTGCTTGTCATTGATGTGTTCACATGCTACATTGTGTTGATAATTCACTTTGTATACTCTTTTGCGACTTATGGAATTTTATGAACAAGACTTACATTCTTCCATGGTGATAGAAGTACATTGTTCTTACTTGGGGAAAGTTGTCTTGTAGGAATCAATGGCACCCAGAACAAAACAAGACAAAGATAAGTAAATAGCACAAATGATGATGATCAAACCAAGAAATCAAAATTCCAAGAAGTCACTATCCGAAAGAGTGAATTAACCGGAGGTTGAATAGAGCAATGAGGAGATAGAATCCCTAAGGATTTTCGAAGGATCAACGGTTCATACAACGAGATTTGCTGATCGAGAGTTGTTAGATTATATGAGTTTGTTGGGGTACGCTGATGTCATATGAAAAGCGACATACATTATGTATAGTGTTCATCCTCAAAGTTGAGATGCATCCTTTTTCACTAAAATAAATATTCGATCGAGAGCTTTAAGTTTTCTCTCTTTCTCGCGCACATTCAATGAAAAATGGTGACAATGATTTTTTTTTAAAGCACAAATCTTGGGGAAAAAAACAAACATAAGTCTAGAATATTTGAAATGCTCTCCATGTAATAAGGTCACAAAGCGGATTCGAGAATTTATTAGGCTCCACAACTCTGAAGGCTATTATGGCTATGTGAATGGATCCTCAGTTATATAATATTTGATGTATTTTTATGTGTCTACATAATTTTTAATGAATCTAGACATGTTAATTATTATTTGATAGGACATTATTTTTTTATATAAATATTGATAGGACATTTATTAAGTGGTTAAGCGTAATTATCCACTTGAAATTCACTTGCAGAAAAGCTAATCAGTGTGTAATCCGTGTCTATACTATTGTCACTAGTTAATAGTTCGAGCTCCATTAGTCCATTATAACGTTTTCCTCAGTACCTATTTATTTTTTTGAACAACAAATACCTTTCATTAAATTAAAATGATTCGGTTACAATGGCATAAGATGCCTTTTTAGCGATGGATCTAGCAACAACATTTGCTAATCCTTGAAAGAAACTAAAGACTATAGATTCAAATCTTGTGGCAAGCCTTGAAAGATCATGGAGGAGAACATCATGACGTTTGAAAACCTTCGAGCCTAACGTAATGGCTCGCACCAAATGTAAGGAGTCGGATTTTACCGAGCAATTCCTTATAACAACTTTGAAATTTCGTGACATCACCATTCCGGCTATAGGTCCACCAAAGATTCACTAATCTTGGTTTTACCCTTAAATCCTAGAGGTAAAGTTCTATTCCTAGTTATACAAACTAACGAACTTATTCCGGTGGTTATAGCTACAATCAAAACCAATCTAAAACTGTGCTCAAATTTCCTTATAAATCATGGGCCAAATTTTCATAGGCCAGAATCTCTACCCTAGCTACATGGGCCAGAGTCTCTATTATTAAGCCCAATCCATTAAGAAGGATGAGACTTACGGTGAGAGATAGTGGAGATTGGAGATGCCGCTCGACGCATCTCGTCGTAATCGATGAGCCACCGGACCACCACCTAAGGAGTGGCAGATATACGCCCGGTTGAATTATGGTCATATAAGCAGTTGTAACCCAAGACTCTCCAAAGGATCTCGGTTCGAAAGCAATTGGAATCTTTCGCCGTTGGTGGAGGTGAGGTACAAGCTCGCAGTTGTTGGGCATAGATTTGGAGGCCCAAATCTACTTCTTATGTCAAAGCCCATCAGAAGCTGAAGGCCCAATATTTATTAAATATAACCATAGTGCTTTTCTCACTTAGTTACTTTATGTAACTATAGTTACATTAAACCTTAGATCATTGTAACTATAAATAGTTGTCACATTACTTGATGTGACAACTCATGACATAATACTCAGAACAGAGAAATACGACCGCATTGCGTCCTCTGTACGACCGTTATCTTTTCATACGACCATCTTCTCTGTTATACGATCGCCTCTCTTACATACGATCGTATCTCTTCAATACGAACGTATTATATTTCTACGATCGCGTTTACTTTCACTTAAACAGACATCTCGGCCTCTCATAATATATGAACATACATTCCCGATCTTGAGATCAACAATTGGCGCGCCAGGTAGGGGGCTTCAGAGATAGTCTTAGACACCGAAAATGGACCCGATCGTCGAACCCGACCTCCCGTCGCAAGAGGTCGCAACACCGACCGAAGAAGATACAAATTTGACAACCGTCCAACAGGCTCTCGTCAATGAACAAATGACCGTCGTCGAATCCTCCAACCTCCAGCGGGGAACAATCAGAGTCACTGACGAGCAGGCCGACCTGTCCAGAGTAATGAACGCCATCATGAGACGCTTAGACGACCAAGAGCAATTGACACGGCAGACCAATTCTCGGCTTGAGGACTTACGGCTCTCCCGAGCGACGACCCGTGATCGAACTGAGGCCGGCAATAGCCGACCCAACAACGACTCCCCGCAGCCTGGAGCCAGTTCGTCTCAGACCATCTTCGACAGGCTGGGGCGACAAACGGATATATTCGATAGACTCGGCCGGTCGACCGACGTGTTCGAAAGGATAGGGCGACCATCGGACCAGAACCGAGCGGTCGTTCATTCGGACGTATTCGAAAGGTTGGGTCACCCAGCTGATCAAAACCGACCAGCCGCTTCTTCAGACGTTCACGAAAGATTGGGTCGACCATCCGAACAGAACCGTCCGATCATCTCTTCGGATGTTTTCGAAAGGCTAGGACGACCGGTAGAACAAAATCGGCCAACCGGCCCCGC
The DNA here is from genome assembly GCA_900128785.1 of Arabis alpina. Lineage (NCBI taxonomy): Eukaryota > Viridiplantae > Streptophyta > Magnoliopsida > Brassicales > Brassicaceae > Arabis > Arabis alpina. The sequence continues at coordinate 11,406,765 of LT669792.1, forward strand.
TCTAGCCAACCCATTAAGCTCGCAACGCTCAAAGCCGACCAGAACCCGGTCGCAAGAACCAAGGACCGACCGGGATTTCGAAATGGAAGACCTCCGAGCAAAGCTTACTGAAATAACCTCGAAGGTGCACCATGCAATTAGCTCTGCTCCAGAAATCGAGCGTGTACTGGCGGAAACGCAGCAGACTCCCTTCACCGACCGTATCATGTCGACCCCGGTCAGAGATTCCAGTAAACTACGCATTTCGCACTACACGGGAGATACCGACCCGATGCAACACTTGAGAAAGTTCAACCTAGCAATGGGACGTACCCATTATCCCCCAGAGGAAAAAGACGCTGGTTGCTGCCAACACTTCGTCGAGCATCTCTCGGGACCTGCCCTAGAATGGTTCGCCCGTCTCCATCCACGATCGATCGACAGCTTCCCACAACTGTCCCAAGCCTTTCTCAAGCATTACTCCATGTACCTCGAGGAGGGCATCTCCGACGCCAACCTCTGGTCCCTAGTCCAGAAGGAGGACGAAACACTGCGAGGATACATGGACAGGTTCAAAGCGGTACTCTCGAGGGTCATGGTCAGCGACAACTCCGCGATCTCAGCACTGAAGCAAGGATTGTGGTATGAATCTAAGTTCAGGGAGAATCTTGTCCTCACCCCACCGGCCAGCTTAGAGGACGCGACGCATCGGTCTACGCGATACATCCGTCTCGAAGAGGACAAGAACATTAACACGCAGAAACACTCTCCCGCAAAACCTCCAGCACAAAAGGCAAAACCGAAAGGCGACGGCGAATACCAAGAGCCCCGACAACACTATGATCAGGAATATAAGAGCAAAAAACTCTTAGTACACCAGGTCGGAACGGACCAGCCACCTCAGAGGCAGTCGAACAAGTGGATACGGGGGCAGGACTCGAAAGACACTAAACTCTATTGTGATTACCATCAAGTGTTCGGTCACTCTACTACACAATGTAGTGGTCTCAAGGATGCCCTGCTCACCAGCTATCAACGCGGAGAAATAAAAATGGACAGCCCACCCGAACGCGGAGAAAAACGGAAAGGAGGGGAGAGTTCTGGGCAAGGCGAACAGCGGAAGAACAACAACCCCGCCCAACCGTTACCACCAAAAGAAGGTCCGCGAGACGGACCACCGACCTCGAAAAGAAGGGTACTCGTCATTATGGGCGGCCTCCAGCCAGTTCACGCCTCTGTACAATCTCTCAAGAAGTACGAGAAGATGAACCAGGCCGACCAAGATTGTTACGGTCGGGCAGAAGTTGACATGCCGATCATTTTTTCTGAAGCTGATACTAAAGATCTTGCGATGCCTCACAACGACCCCTTAGTCATTGAGCTTAAAGTCGAGGACTGCGATGTCACACGTGTCTTGATCGACATCGGGAGCGCGGTGGATGTCATTTTTAAGGATACACTCAAACGAATGGACATACCGGACGGCAAGATTAAACCAAGCGTTAGGCCCTTGGTCGGTTTCGAAGGAATCACCACGATGACCGTAGGAACGATCAAGCTAAGGGTATACGCTGGAGGCTTGATCAGAATGTCAAGTTCCTGGTCGTAGATAAACCGGCGGTGTACAACATTATCATGGGAACCCCTTGGTTATTCTCTATCAGAGCAATCGCCTCCACCTACCATCAATGTGTCAAATTCCCGACCCCGACCGGGGTTTACACTATAAGAGGAGATCAGAAGGCAGTTAGAACCTGTTTCATCACCGGGCAAAAACTGCAGAAGTTCAACCTACACATAAGTAATCCGGAAGAGCCGAACGCAACCGAGCCAAGGCAAGAACTTGCAACCCCGGTGAACATCGATCCGCAGCACCCCGAGCGATGCGTTAATATCGGCACCGAGCTTTCCGAATCAATCAAGACAGACTTGACCGAATTTCTGAACGAGAATGTCGCAACGTTCGCATGGTCAATAGAAGATATGAAGGGCATCAACCCGGCCATCACGAGCCATGAGCTTCACGTTGATCCCACCTACAAACCTATAAAGCAGAAACGGAGAAAGCTCGGTTACGAGAGAGCCCGCGCTGTCAATGAGGAAGTCACCAAGCTTCTCGAAGCCGGATCGATTACAGAAGTTCAATACCCCGAATGGCTGGCCAATCCGGTCGTAGTTAAAAAGAAGAACGGCAAATGGCGTGTCTGCATCGATTTTACAGATCTGAACAAAGCGTGTCCAAAAGATAGCTTTCCCTTACCCCACATCGATCGCGTGGTAGAAGCTACGACCGGGAATGAGTTATTATCATTCATGGATGCTTTTTCCGGATACAACCAGATTGCAATGCACCCCGACGATCGCGAGAAAACGTCTTTCATAACCGACCGAGGAACATTCTGCTATCGAGTCATGCCTTTCGGATTGAAAAACGCCGGAGCAACCTACCAGAGACTGGTGAACAGGATGTTTGACGACCAACTGGGAGATACGATGGAAGTATACATAGACGATATGCTGGTAAAGTCTCAAAACGCCACCGACCATGTCGGACACCTTCGAGACTGCTTCAGAATTCTCAACGAGTACGGGATGAAGCTTAACCCGACCAAGTGCACGTTCGGGGTAACCTCAGGCGAGTTCCTTGGTTACATTGTTACACAAAGGGGAATAGAAGCAAATCCAAAGCAGATCACCGCAATCGTCGATCTACCGTCTCCGAAAAATAAAAGAGAGGTACAACGGCTGACCGGCAGAATAGCGGCGCTCAACCGCTTCATATCTCGATCCACCGATCGTAGCCTCCCTTTCTATCAGCTCCTCCGCGGGAACAAAGCATTCGTTTGGGATGACAAGTGCGAAGCAGCTTTCAATGAGTTGAAGGCGTATTTAACAACGCCTCCGGTTCTGTCGAAACCCGAGCACGGCGAAACATTATATCTCTACGTCTCCGTAACGAACGCGGCAGTAAGCGGTGTATTAGTTCGAGAGGATCGGGGAGACCAGAAACCAATTTTCTACGTCAGCAAGTCGCTCGATGGAGCAGAGAGTCGGTATCCAACCTTAGAAAAATTGGCTTTAGCCATCGTTGTCGCCGCTCGAAAACTCCGTCCCTACTTCCAATCGCATACGATCGCAGTAATGTCCGCCCAGCCGCTGCGAACAATCCTCCACAGTCCTAGTCAGTCAGGCCGCATGGCAAAATGGGCGGTCGAGCTCAGCGAATACGACATCGAGTATCGTAACCGCACGAGTACCAAGTCGCAAGCCTTGGCAGATTTCTTGATCGAGCTCCCCCCGGAAGCCATTCCAATCACACCAACCAGCCAAGACTGGAGCATGTACATCGATGGGTCGGCATCCCGACACGGATGCGGAGCAGGGATACGATTGATTTCCCCGACCAATGAAATACTCGAACAGTGCTTCCGACTCGAGTTCAAGGCCACCAACAACGAGGCAGAGTGGGAAGCCCTCATCGCCGGGCTTCGCCTGGCCAAAGAGGTCGGGGTTAAACGAGTACACGCGTACAGCGACTCCCAGCTCGTCACTAATCAATTGAATCACGATTACGACGCGCGAGACGAGCGCATGAACGCTTACTTGAAACTCATCGAAGCTTTAATCCTCTCCAATTTCGACAGTTTCGTTATCACTAACATCCCTCGATCAGAAAACTTCGCCGCTGACGCCCTAGCCTCATTAGCAACAAGCTCGGACTCCGACCTAAAACGGATCATACCAGTCGAAACCATTCCCGACCCGAGTATCGATTTACCGTGCGGCGCCAGCCGGATGAGCATCATCATGAACGACAGCGAGGGTGGCGGCATAGAGGACGATCTCGATCGAATCGACCAAGTCGACCAGGTCATCCAAAACAACCGTACCGATAGCACCGAGCATCCCGATCAGGCCGACCAGATAGATTGGCGGGACGAAATTTCCCACTATATCAAGGATGGAAAGGTCCCAGAGGACAAGTGGGCAGCACGTCGGCTCAAATCAAAGAGTGCGCATTACATAGTAATGGGAGGAAAGCTATACAAATGGAGTGCAGCGGGAGTTCTACTTCAGTGTGTCAATGGCGATACGATCAGCGCCATTATGACAGAAACTCATGAAGGCGAAGGTGGCAACCACTCTGGTGGGCGAACCCTCGCAATGAAAATCAAGAAGCTCGGTTTCTATTGGCCGACCATGCTCACCGACTGCGCAGACTACTCCCGTCGTTGCGAAAAGTGCCAGCGTCATGGTCCAATGATCAACTCCCCGACTGAGCCTCTGACGACCGCAACATCCGCCTACCCGTTCATGAGATGGGCGATGGACATCTTCGGTCCACTCCCTAGGTCCAAACAAAAGCGCTTCGTGATCGTAGTCACCGACTACTTCACGAAGTGGGTCGAAGCGGAATCCTTCGCCAAAATTAAGGCCGACGACGTCCAAGACTTCGTCTGGAAATTCGTCATCTGTCGCCATGGATTGTCTTATGAAATTATCGCTGACAACGGGTCGCAATTTATTTCCAAGACCTTCGAAGATTTTTGCGCAAAGTGGAAAATCCGTCTTAACAAGTCGACACCACGTTTCCCACAAGGAAACGGACAGGCAGAGGCGACGAACAAGGCTATCATCTCCGAACTAAAAAAGCGTCTCGATGAAAAGAAAGGAACCTGGGCCGACGAGCTAGATGGCGTACTATGGTCGCTCCGAACAACACCACGCCAATCAACCAAGCGCACTCCCTTCTCCTTGGCCTACGGAATCGAAGCAATGGCTCCAGCCGAAGTCAGCGTCAACAGCCTACGACGAGAGATGATGACAACAGACCCCGTCCTCAACGACAGAATGCTCATAGACAATTTGGACCACATCGAAGAAGAGCGCGGTCAGGCTCTCATCCGCATACAAAATTACCAGCAGATAGCCGCACGATACTACAACAAGCGCGTTCGTAGCAGAAGTTTCACCGTCGGCGACCTCGTCCTCAGGAAGGTGTACGAAAACACAGCTGAGTACAAGGCAGGGAAACTAGGCGCCCACTGGGAAGGACCATACCAGGTTTCTAAAGTCGTTCGCCCCGGCGTATACGAACTAATGACCATGGATGGAACAATGATTCCGCGGTCTTGGAACGCGATGTCCTTAAAACGATACTATTACAATCCACTTCCAATCAACGAAGTACAACCCCGACCACGAGTCTGCTAAGTCATACGATCGTCGCTCTTCTATGATAATTTCAAAAAAAAAAAAAAAAAAAAAAAAAGATCGTAGTCTTACCCCAGACTACGACCGTCTCAATCACGAACTACGATCGGCTTGATCCCTCACCTGGGTACGTAGGCAGCCTCACTTGAGGTCCAGCTCCCAAAAAAAAAAAAAAAAAAAAAAAAAAAGATCGTAGTCTTACTCCGAACTACGACCGCAAAAAAAAAAAATCGTACTCCTTGTACTTGAACTACTGTCGGCTTGATCCCGACTTCGGGTACGTAGGCAACTTCTCCGGAGGCTCAGCTACTTTCAAAAAAAAAAAAAAAAAAAAAAAAAAAAACCCTATGATCGTAGTCTTACTCAAAAACTACGACCATCGTTATTACATGGTCGGTCCGCGACCATCAAATCTTGGTCTTTGTTTTTAACAATAATCATAAGCCCCGAGCTCACCCACTCGTCGGTGCCCTGGCCAGGCACGCGACTCAAAATCAAACACGCGTTCGCTTCAACGCAGTAGGAAAACTTACGACCGTAGTCTGGGGACCTTGAACCCCTGACCGGTGAAAACTTGTTAGCCAGGCCCCGACCTGCAATGAATCTAAAGAACGTCTAAGTGCAGTAAGCCGACCACGACTCGCACACTTAGCCACGAGACAGATTCCGTCTTAAGCCTGGTCCCGACCAGCAGACAAATTAGCCTGGTCGTCCATCGCGCGAACCGACCAGGGCTACGCAAAGCGAAAACTGGATGAAAATTCAGAACACTTAGCGAGAAAATACTATTTCATAAATTAAGAAAAACCCAACCATCAGGGATCGGGGAACAGTACATACACGCTCATCATGAGCAACCACAAAAAAAGAGAGTACATAAACTTTCGGCTACATCAGCCCGACCAGAAACAGTTGCACAAATTAGAAGTTGACATCATCAATTCCAGGAACCTCAGAAGTCACGATCGGCCCTCCAGCAGGATCAGCAGCCATAGAAGGGCCCTCAGCAGCCTTGGTCGCAGCTCCAGCAACCTCCGGAGGATGCTCGACGTTTTCCGCATGATCATCGACTCCCAAGGAACCTTCGTCCTCGTCGGTCTCAGACACATGGGAAGATCCGGAACCATTCCTCCCTCCACGACCGCGCGAAGATTCGGGCGGATCAGAGCCACCGACTCTAACTGTGACTCGAGAAGACCGCGGATCGACTTCATCACCACCTCGAACCTCTTCTTCACCCGAAGAATCCCATTCTTCACCAAAACCATACTGACCAATCCTGTTCGGGGTGTCAATAGGGAAAACGAGCTCTTCGCCTGGGATCCAGCTGGCTCGGTCGGGAAAAGTAAGGTCCTCTTCGGATATCTTCTCAACATCGTGAGCAGCAGCCATCTTCAAGTACTTCTCCAGGTCTTCCTGCAACCTCTCCACCGCGCCTTCGGGAGCCGATCCTTGCTCCTCATAGAACGAGAGGAAGGCTTTGATCTGACCGACCGTCGATGATATTTGATTCATCTTTTTGGAATCAGCAATATGGCGACGTATCTTCTCAAATTTAGCTTCGACCTTCTCCCGAAGCTCGGTACCGACCTTCTCGATCGCATACTCCACGAAGTTTGTGGCAGTGTTGCTACGCGAAACCCTCAGGCGTTTCATCTGCGACTTGGCTAGTTGGTAGATGGACTGTTTTTCCCCCATCATGCTCTGGACCTCGTCCTCCCACTTTGCCGCCTCCACCTTCAGCTTCTCATTCTCTTGCTCCAACGCCAAAATACGACCAACCTTCTCTTCGGCAGCAATGGTCATATTTTTCATCCTTGACTTAATGACCCTGTTCTCCACGATAAGCTCATGATTCTTCTACAACATCCCCTCATATCTGGTCCTCATGAAATTGACGTTGCTCACCATCTAAACTCCAACATACGACCGTTAATACTTGAGCCACACAAAAAATCGTCAAAAATCGATCTAAACACAACACGTACCCTAGTAAGGTCGACGGAAAAGGCCAAAAACTCATCACGCTCGACCAATTCATCGGGCTCGGGAACAGGCCCCCTGGGATGACCCTGAATACAGCGCACGTATTCCCCACATGCTACAGGGTCCTCAAGGATATGGCGGCCCCGGCCAGCGAACCGGAGGTTGAAGTCGTAATCATCCCCAAACGATAGGGTCGCACCGACCGCCGTTTGGTCACCGACCAACTCCTCAGCATCTCGCTCCTCGAGATTAGGACGCTCGACGTTCGCAGTTTCAGAAACGACCAAGCCTTTGTCCTTACCCTTCTCTCTTCTGCTCTTTTTCGAAGCAGACTCGGAGCGCCTCCGATCGTCCTCACGATCTTTCCTTTTCTCCGACCGCCTCGCTTCCAAACCACCGATCGCTTTCAAACCCTCAACGGGCCTCATCTGGGCGGCAGCACCAACTTTCTTCGAAGAATCGTCGATCACGACCCCTTTGTCTTTCCTCCTCGCATCCGAGGACGCAACAGTTTTGGCCGACCCCGACCCAACATTGTAAACAACGACGTCCAAGTCCTCAAGCCCCATGCTTCCTGCTTCCGATCGTTGCTTTTCAGACGACCGTTTCTTCCTATCCTTCAAAGGCCGATGAGTGTACGGCCCGACCTTTGCAAGAGGAATGGTAAAATCCCCTAAAAAGAAGAACATACTGATTAATCAGGCATCTAAGATCGCAAAAAAAAAAAAAAAAAAACCGACCTGTTGTAACACGGCGCCGACAACGTCTGATCCGTTGTTCGATAAAATCCCCCCACTTCTGTTGACCTAACTTCTTCAGCTCATCAATCAGGGAGAGCGCGCCTTTAGGAACCGGTTCGAGCACTTGGAGTTTTCTACCTACAAAACAAAAGATAGATTAACTATCAGCTAAGACTGGAGGTCAGATATAAAGAAGTAAAGCATACCAATCCTAGAACTCCATCCGGCATGAATTACACCGGTGAAATCCCCGATCGCGTATTTATTGATCCTCACGAAGAAATAGTTGTTCTTCCAACGCTCGATTCTACTGCTAACCCCGGTCAAAATCATACATCCCGACCTCATTGAGGCGTAAAAACGACCGCAATCCCCGGATTTCGCGATCCCTACCATCTCTTCAAGCTGAGCTAGATTCACCGACCTTCCCAATTCAGCGGCCATAGTCAGGATCGCGCAGATGTTGCGATATGAAGCGCAAGTAAGTTGAGAAGGCGCAACGCGTCGAGCCTCACAATATTCGAGCTCAAGCTTAGGAATCGGAAACCACATCCCTCCGTGTTTGAAGTAGCACTCGTACAGGCACAGGAAACCTTCAGGAGGAGACCAGGGACGCTCATGAGGGCGAGGGATTCTAATATCAACACCCGACCAGTCATCATCTCCCCGAATCCTCTCGATGGTTTCGTAGGAGCTGGAGGACGCGATGTCATCACTACTTCCGGGGAAGAGATCGCGAGACAGCCCCGGGGCTCGAGGTATACGTGCCGGTAACACATGATCGACGGCTTCTTCACCACCAACTACCTCTTCGACAAATTCAGGCAAAGCTTGCTCTTCAAGCTCCTGATCTTCGCTCTCTTCGTTCGATAGGTTGCGAATGATGTTCCAGCGTTCGGCATCCAGACCATCAGCACTTTCAATGGCCGCACACCGGTTGTCCCTTACTTGGTCCGCATGAACCGGCCTAGAAGATGATGCGCCCCCTTTATCTGACAACCGCATCTGGTGAGATTGATCGATCGCGAGCGAGACTTCCAAATCTTCAGAGCTAGAACCGGAGTCTGAATTCGAAGAAACTATGACCGGAGACTTCATTTTGTGTTGATCGGAGATTAGGCGAAGAAAGTATACGATCGTATAAACAAACGAAAATACGATCGACTAAAAAGTACGGAACGAACAAAGAAAATACGATCGACTAAAAGCACAGTTAAAGCTAAGAGAAATACGAACGGGGTTGAGAGAGAGTACCTTCAGAAGGAAGCTTCAGAGAGAAAAATGGGAAAAATGGAGGAGGAGATCTCGTTTTTGTAGGAGCAGGAAGTCGAAAAAGCGCTCGGCTCAAAACCCTAGGCACCTCAGCAAGCGACCACTCAGAGGTCGACATCCAAGATGGGCTTCTCAAACGTCATGGGCCAAGCTCAGCCCGACCTGCAAAATTCGGCCCACTTAATTTTCAGGCTTTGGGAGGGGGCCTACTGTTGGGCATAGATTTGGAGGCCCAAATCTACTTCTTATGTCAAAGCCCATCAGAAGCTGAAGGCCCAATATTTATTAAATATAACCATAGTGCTTTTCTCACTTAGTTACTTTATGTAACTATAGTTACATTAAACCTTAGATCATTGTAACTATAAATAGTTGTCACATTACTTGATGTGACAACTCATGACATAATACTCAGAACAGAGAAATACGACCGCATTGCGTCCTCTGTACGACCGTTATCTTTTCATACGACCATCTTCTCTGTTATACGATCGCCTCTCTTACATACGATCGTATCTCTTCAATACGAACGTATTATATTTCTACGATCGCGTTTACTTTCACTTAAACAGACATCTCGGCCTCTCATAATATACGAACATACATTCCCGATCTTGAGATCAACAGCAGTTATGATGGTTCTTGGAAGCAGGGAACGGACTTGAAGGGATGAGATCTGGTGGATCTGGCGGTTTAGGTGGAGGGAGCTTCGGCTGGTTCATGTTCGACACAACGACGAGAGAAACCACCGTTGTTGCTGGATATGGGGGTTCCGGAACAGTGACAACGCTCACGGACAACTTCAGCACCACCGAATTCAAGTCGTTACGATTTACTCCGGTTAAAGTCGCGGTTCGACCAGATCCGACATGCTGCTGTAACGCTTCATCAGGGAAGACGAGACGGCGGTGAGGGGGCATTCTGGTGGGTTTCGTGGAGGGGACCAGATTTATTGAGGAGACACCGGCGGCTGAGATCCATGGACGGAGGTCTAAATCTGATGGAGGCAAGGAGATTGATGAGGTGGTCTCGGAGAACGGTGGAGAGCGAGATCCATGGAAAGATTTGTGGATCTTCACGGAGCCAAAGGAGGAGGGACTCCGATTTATTTTTGGTGACGTCCCAAGAGTGAGAAGCATGGCTTCTCAAGCAAGAAGATTGGCGGAGGAAGCGGTCTGAGAAGCCATAGACGATGGTGGTTGAAGGAGACGGCGGCGTCTCGACCTGAGAAAGTTCCTCAGTACCTATTTATTTGAACGGTCGAAAATAACACTTTATATCTTCTATTTATGATTACACCAACGTAATACATGCTTTTTCACCAACATAACTTTTAGAATAGTACTACTACATATGACTTGAAAAACTCAATTATTGATTAGGATGTTGTCATGTACTATGGAAACAACCCCATTTACGTATATTCGAACAATATAACAAGGATTCAAGCAAGTGGGTAGAAAGCAAGTGTGGCCAAACCACACATTCCCTGGGGATCATCCACGTCTCTCTTGATTCTCATGTAACCATTTTCTCCCCAAGATTCTCCCCATGAGTTCTTCACCAACCAGTACTTAGTCCCTTCTTCGCTCGTCCCATAACCAACAATCGCGACGGCATGACTCATTCTCGTCTCGCATTCTCCATCGAATATCCCGCCTGAGTAGTGCATAAATTGTGAGTGCTAGATCCTACACAATAAACTTGTCAAGAGTTCTAAGGAAGCAGAGAATTCTAGGGTGAAAAACACGTAAGCAAAGATCGAGGTAGTAGTTGTTTTATTGCTGTTTTGTAAAGCGTATCTCAATTGTCTCGTGCCTTTGAATGAGGCTTACAATATATATTTATACATTATCTTAAGTCGGCTAGGCCTGTTAAAAGATAAGTGCCAAAAACCTAATTCTTCGGGATAGGGTCCTTCCATAGTCGGCGGCTGTTTTAGGGCTTCCGGCCTCGTCCTCGTTCTGGGCCTAGGCCTGACAAGTTGTCTAGGCCCAAGCTTATTGATTTCGCTGCTACGTTGTCCTAGGACCCTTAGCGCGCCATTTCTGGAGTCTGGGTTTTCTGAGCTCGTTCTTCGTAAAAGCAATGCTTATCTTCATGAGCCTAGGTCCTCCCAGAAATTGGCAGCACTAGTCCTGGTGTCCTGCGCGCGGTAAAGAATACTTAGCCATTTTCTTGGTAATCTCACACGGGGTGAGATTTGACCCCAACAGTTAGCCCCCCAGCTCAGCAGTATCAGTTGGGATGATGCTGAGTTTAAGGAGAAAGAGGCGAAAGTGAGGTTCTCAAGAAAATGTGGCCAAGTTCCGGCCAAGGCTATCCCCAACAGCACCACTCAAGTTACTACGCTAGTCTTTGCGAATGACGCTTGGCTCAGTGTTGACCTAACAGACCCGCTTTCTTTGAGAAGATTTGCGAAGCTGGTTCTTTGGCTTGAAAACTTTGATCTCTTTTAATCGTCAGAAAAGGTTATTTCCGATTGCCTAGGATTATTAATGCTAAGGCGCGGCATTAATGGCTATATATTGGCCTTCCCCCTCTCATTTCTTTCATAACGTCATTCTTCCAGAAAAAGGAAAGGTACACTGTCACTTCCTCTCTCTCTTCTCTCTCCTTTGTTTTTATTTTTACTTAGAAAACTAGGGTTTAGTCCTCCATATCTGCCGCCGCCGTCTCTTCGTCTCCCCGTCGCCCATTGACGACCGCCGGGAGAGCTTTTCCGACGGCCATCCCTTACCGTTCACCCCTCACACGCTCGCGTCCCGGCTCTTCGTCGAACCAGGATCGAGGGATTTTTGTGAAAATAGGAGCCCTCGGCTTTTCGTCTCGAGGTTGTTCAGAATCCTTGATGCTTCGAATCGCATAGAGTCCTCGGTGCTTCGAATCTTCCCGAGTCCTCGGCGCTTCAGGTCTTCTCAAGTCCTCGGCGCTTCAGATCTTCTCAAGTCCTCGGCGCTTCAGGTCTTCTCGAGTCCTCGGCGCTTCGGACCTTCTCAAGTCCTCGGCGCTTCGGACCTTCTCAAGTCCTCGGCGCTTCGGACCTTCTCAAGTCCTCGGCGCTTCGAATCTTCCCGAGTTCTCGGCGCTTCAGATCTTCTTGAGTCTGGGACGAGGCCGAGCCTCCGAGGCGTGAATAATCCGAGGCCGAGCACTCAAAGCACAAGGAACCGGACCGAGGCCGAACACACAAGCCGAGGCTGAGCACTCCGGGTGCGGATTTCAGATCGAAGACGAGGCCGATACTTGGTCAATTTCTGCGAAGTTGTCTCCTATGTCAGATTCTTCATCTTTCGATACGTTCCTGGCGATCGTCTTGAAGCCGAGGACGGCTGATGTTGGTGATGCGGTGATTCACGCCGAGGAGGCCTGTTCTGACGCTGGATCCAGCTCTTGGTTGCGCCCTTGTTCCAAGCTGAGAGACGAATCCTTGTTAGAAGAACATGTAGCGGATTGTCCGGAGAGCCCTCTTCCCGCCGACGAGCCAATCAGTGACGTTCCAATCCATGTTGATGAGTTCACCGACGAGGCTCCAATCCTTGTCGATGTCAAAGCCGAGATGGAAGAATTCGATAATGCCGTGGAGCGAAGGAGGCTGGATCGTTTGTCTGGTTCGAGGAGACGAGCTCCCCGTCGATCTCGAAGAAGACCACGCCCGAAGAAATTCAAACTTCCGAACCCGCCAGGTTCGACCATTTCAGACGAAAGATCGCTTGGTATTTTGAGAAGCAAGTGTTCCATCTCCGACGAAATAGAACTTAAGTTGCCATTGCCTTCTGACCGTGCTGATCGTCCTCCAGAAGGCTACTTTACGTTATACGAAAGCTTCTTTGATGTCGCGTTCCTGTGGTTTCCCATTCCACTCGTGATTCTGGAATTCCTTGCGAAGTTCTACGTCTCGATCTCGCAGATCACTCCTCGAGGGATCCGTCACTTGGTGGGGTACCTTGTTAGGAGTTATGAGTGCGAGGAGACCCTGACTGTTCATCATCTGCGGAATTATCTCGATCTTCGTCGCTCTCCTCCCAAAGACAAGTTGTTGTACTACATCAGTCCTCGAAAGGGATTTCGGATCTTCAGTGGTTTTGTCAGCAAAGATCGTCAATGGGCGGACTTGTTCTTCTACGTCCCGGTCTGTAGCGAGACCTTGGGAGAAGGGGTAGACTTGATACGAGCAAGATGGACTAGGAAGGGTAGTTGATTTTATTTGACTAGGACCGACCCTGTCTGGCGTATTGCCACTATTTTCCTTGTTTTCCCTTTACTTACTTTCTGACCTTTTTCGTTTATGTTGGTTTTGCAGTGAGTAACGTGATTCTTAAGACTCCCGACAATACGCAGGCTATTCATACGCTTCTTGCATCTCAAGGGTGCAATTGGGACAAACACTTCTCTTTGCGGCGTGTTGAGAAGGCGAGAGCTTTCTTTGGAGGTTCCTCTGTTTCAAGCTTCTACTTTTCGGATTCCTCTAAAGAAGATCGGTCAGAAATGGGGAAAAGATCTTTCCGAGACTTGGCAGCTGGCAGCGCAGGTACTTCGAAAGCACCTGCACTGCCGAGAGATTCCTCGGCGCCGAGGGCAACTTCTACGCCAAGTGCCGCCCACGATTTGGTGCCGAGCGCATTTGAGGTTCCAAACCCCATGCCGAGCAATACTGCCTTGTTGCCAAAGCAATCTGCGCGTGTGTCGTCGAGCCTCGTCCTTGCTATGCCAGCTAGCGATCCCAAAGCCGCGCGCTCCTCTGTTCCCTTAGCCATTTCTCGTTCTGGAGACGATGTTAGGAGGAAGGCCAAAGGAAAATCTCAGGACGTTGCAAGTGCTGACCACCGAGGGAGCGAGTCCCAGAGTGCGGACGGAAGAGAGCCGAAGAGGGCAAGGACCGATCCTCCTTCTCCTGTAAAAGTTTCTCGGTCGGTTTTTGACGATGACTCTGCAGCTGCGCGTCTCTTCGCCACCTTAGCCTTTCCGGACGATCCTTGTGGTCCTGTTCAGGGATCGTCCTCTTCTAGTACGATGTCTCGCGCCGGACTTAAGGTGAGTCCTTGTTTACGTTTCGTTTATCCAATCTATCTATTTTTTTTTTTTTAATTTTTCGATCTCTTTATTTCTCATCCAGTTTCTGGCCTTTGTGAACCGTGTGTGTCATGAGCTTGAGGATGAAGCCAAGAGACAACAGCTTCGCGCCGATGCTTGTGCGAAAGGAGAGTCAGTTGCGAAGGCCGAGCGTAACAAGTATGCTGATAAGCTGGAGAGGCGGAACAAAGAGCTTGAGAAGGCTCTTGGCGATAACGAGAGACTTCGTGCGGAGAACGAGGAGTTGTCGAGGAAGCTTGAGGTTGCTGAAAAGAGCGCCAGTAACTCGCTCAACTGCCTCTCGGACCGCAACGCTCAGGTCGCAGCGCTGAAGGCTAAGGTTGGAAAGAAGAGGACGGAACTGAAGACGGCAAAGGTAATGATCATGGACTTCTACGAGCAATTTGCGGCTGCGAGGGCCAAACTTGAGGAACTCAAAGGCACTCCGCAAGACAGAATGGTCTTCCAAATCCAGCGGGAGGCTAATCTTGACTTTGTGAGACAGCTTATGGGGCTGATTCCGGAGAGGAAGGTTCCCAAACTCGAGGATGAGCTCGCGGCTCTTACCGCGGAGGTGGAGGCACATTCGGGCGATGAAGAGTACTTTGACAAGCTGATGGAGTCCCTCGGAGAATGTTTGGACGTTGTTCTTCCTGAGGTCATTTTCGTTTTACTTTTAAGTATATCATTTTTTCTTTTTTCTTTTTGGAGATGTTTTTGATCAGTTTTTCGGGATCCTCTTTCAGTTTGCCAAGCCTTCGACACGGAACCGAGACGTACCGCTTGAGAAGCTCGCAGCGGATGCTGGTATCGCGGATGTCTCTGGATCGCATATGCATTCGGAGAGCGCAGGCGGACTCTTGCAGGTTTTGCGCGGATGAACTAACCTTAGAGATTTCTTTTAGAATTTTTGCGAGTTCGGTCCCAAAGGTTCCCGTTTTCCTTTGCAGGAGATGAGAATTGACAGTGCCGGATTGCTGAAGGACCTCATGATTAGCGAGGATGGCCGCATGTCCTTTGCTGGCGAAGACGAAGTCGAGGAGCCCACAGTTGCAGTTGAGCACAACACAGCCGAAGGGACCGAGAGTGCCGGAGCCGAGAAGATTACTTCTGGTGATGACGGAATCGAGAAGGCTGATTCTGAGAAAGTGGGCGAGGACGAAGAGGCCCACTCCTAGATTCGAGATTGTCTGTTCCTTTCTTATTATTTACTCGGATTTTACTTTGAAATTTTTTTTGTTTTTTGGACTCCTGCCCTTTTTGTTTCTTTTGCCTTGTTTCATGGATGTATATTATGATGCTTTCGGACCAGGATTCTTTTTTTGGTAAAAAGGAACGTAAGTCTTTTTGTTTTGATTAATCGCGTTGTATGTTTGCAGAACAGTTGTTTGGATTTAAACGTCTGTTTGACTTTTGACCAACGTTGTTGTTGGGTTTTTTACGTAGTTGTTTGGGTGTACAGGTGCGCATCTCTTTGGACGCACCTGCTCCCGAACGAACACTAATTATTTCTATAGCGCGCTGTATCCGAAGTTGGATGTTTGTGTATAAATAAGAATCTGCAGATTTTTGTTCGTTTGAGGCCTCGCCACTGTGGCCAGCAGTGGCGGTTGGGATGGTCTGTTTAGTAAGACTTCTTTCCGATTCGAAGGAAATGCCAAATAAGAAATGTGACAAGTAAAGATCTGAAAAGTGTAAATGCATTAAACTTTTATTTGCACAAAAGTGTGTTACAAGAATTCCGGAGTATATGAGCATATGCACTCCACTCCCCCCCTTTTTTTGGAGGGGGGCAACTGAACCCATCCGAAGATAGGCTGCCTACGTACCCTTTGCAGGGATCAAGTCACTCGTAGTTCTTGTTGAGACCGTTTTTTTTTTTTTTTTTTTTTTTTTTTTTTTTTTTTTTTGAAGCAAAGTCTTTAGTCTAACATTGTACTAACGGTAGTAAGTCTTCAAGTGCTTTGCGTTCCACGAGTTTGGAATGGGAGCGCCTGCCATGTTTGCTAGTTCGTATACGCCAGGTCGGACTACCTTCGTAACTTTGTATGGTCCTTCCCAGTTGGCTCCGAGTTTGCCAGCATTGAGTTCCGCGGTGTTCTGAAATACTTCTCGCAAGACCAGATCGCCTTCGTGAAATCGTCTTTCCCTGACGTTAGAGTTGTAGTATCGAGCGGCGGCGTTCTGGTAGTTTGCGATTCTGATCAATGCTTGGTCGCGCCGTTCGTTGATGAGGTCCAGCTCATCACGCAACAACAAGTGGTTTAAACCTTCTTGACCGGGGAGGAGGTAACGTCGAACCCCTGGGAATTGGACTTCGGAGGGAATGACGCATTCCGTCCCGTACACCAGGGCGAATGGCGTTTCGTTTGTGGCCCGTCGTGGCGTCGTGCGATGAGACCATAAGACCCCCTCAAGCTCGTCGACCCAACGACCTTTTTTGGCGTCGAGACGTTTCTTAAGGCCGTCGAGGATTGTTTTGTTGGCTGCCTCAGCTTGGCCGTTGCCTTGGGGATATCTTGGCGTAGATTTGCTGAGCCGGATCTTCCATTTTGCGCAGAATCTTTCGAAGCGGTTGGAGATGAATTGAGAGCCGTTATCCGTTACGATTTCGTATGGCACACCGAAGCGACTGATGATGTTTCTCCACACGAAACTTTCTACGTGTTTGTCCTTTATATTAGCGTATGCTTCGGCTTCGACCCATTTGGAGAAATAGTCGGTTAAAACCAGTAGGAAGCGTTTCTGTTTGGATGGATGGAGTGGTCCAACGATGTCCATGGACCAACGCATGAATGGGTAGGGAGAGGTGACAGATGAGAGCATCTCGGCCGGTTGGTGAATTTTCGGAGCGTGGCGTTGGCACCTCTCGCACTTTGCTGCAAACTTCTCGCAATCTCGTACCATCGTAGGCCAATAGTGGCCATGGCGTTTAATCTTAATAGCTAAGGAGCGTCCTCCCGAATGGTTGCCGCAACATCCGTTGTGGACTTCTGCCATGATATGTCTTGCCACCTTGCCTTCGACGCCGGCAAGCAAAGGGCCGGATAAACCCCATCTGAAAACATTGCCGTCGAGTAAGATATACCGGGCAGCTTGCGCGCGTAACTTGCGAGCTGCCCATTTATCTTTCGGTACTTCGCCTTCGTCGATGTATCCCCGGATTTGATCCATCCAATTCTCGTCGCAGCCATACTCGGGCTCGGCGACGATTGTCGAATCTTTGTCTGGTTCGTATGTTTCGATCGGAAGTCGTGATGGATCCGGATCTGTTTGGGTTGGTGGATTATTCCCGTCCGTAGTGGCGTCGGTCATCTCAAGATCCTTGCTACTCTTTTCTTTGATGTTTCTGGCGGCTTGAGATCGGGTGGTGATGGCGAGGCTTAGCGCGGGCAGGATGCTGGGGAACTCGATGAACTCTACTGGTATAATTCTCTCTAAAGCCGGATCTGAGGTGGATGCAAGATTCGCCAAGGCGTCAGCGTTAACGTTCTCTCCTCTCGGAATTCGCGTGAGTGTGAATTTCGTGAATTGTGCGGACAATGCTTTTGCTAAGACTAGATAAGCTTCCATACGCTCGTCTTTTGTAGCATACTCTCCGCTGAATTGGTTGACTACTAACTGTGAATCGGAGAACACGCTGATTTCTGTGATGTTGAGTGCGTGGGCCAGACGTAATCCGGCCAGGATGGCTTCGTATTCGGCTTCGTTGTTTGATGCCCCGAAGCCGAGTCGAAAGGATTGTTCGAGGATTTCTCCGGTCGGGGATGTCAATCGTACCCCAACGCCGGAGCCGCTTTTAGATGAAGAACCGTCTACGTGGAGCTGCCATTCTCCAGATGACGCTACTTCTTGGGAGGTGCCCTCTTTGGCGGTATCTCCTTCGGGGAGTTCGACTAGGAAATCGGCTAACACCTGGGATTTAGCGCAGGACCGCCCGCGATATTCGATGTCGTATTCGCTGAGTTCAACTGCCCATTTGGCTAGCCGGCCTGACTGACTTGGACTATGGAGAACGGAGCGTAGCGGGAATGTGCTGAGGATGATGATTGAGTGGGATTGAAAGTAGGGCCTCAGTTTTCGTGCTGCCATAACAACAGAGAGTGCAAGCTTCTCCAGCTGAGGGTACCTTGTTTCCGCGTCCGTTAGTGTCTTGCTAACGTAGAAGATAGGCTTCTGCTCGCCTCGTTCTTCTCTTACAAGTACTGCGCTGACGGCCGTGCTAGATACAGCGGTATACATGAAGAGAGGTTCACCGTTTTCTGGTTTGGATAGGATTGGGGGGGTTGCCAGGTATTCCTTGAGTTGCTTGAAGGCGTCCTCGCACTTTTTTGTCCATTCAAACTGTTTGTTGGCGCGTAGCGTGTTATAGAAAGGGAGACATTTGTCGGTAGATCTTGAAATGAACCGATTCAGCGCTGCTACACGTCCCGTAAGTCGTTGGACTTCTCGCTTGTTTTTTGGTGAGGCCATTTGGATTAGTGCGTTGATCTGTTTCGGGTTGGCCTCGATACCCCGATGAGTGACTAGGTATCCCAGGAATTCGCCCGAAGTGACCGCGAATCTGCATTTTGTGGGATTCAACTTCATGTTGTTTAGATTCAGTTGTTTGAAACATTCCTCCAAATGAGAGACGTGGTCTTCTTCCTTCAGGGATTTTACCAGCATGTCGTCGATGTAAACCTCCATGGTCTTCCCCAGCTGGGTTTCGAACATTTTGTTCACCAGTCGTTGGTACGTTGCTCCCGCATTTTTGAGCCCGAACGGCATTACTTTGTAACAATAGATGCCTCGATCAGTGATGAATGACGTCTTTTCGCGGTCGTCGGGATGCATCATGATCTGGTTGTAGCCGGAGAAATCGTCCATGAATGATAGTAACTTATTACCGGCCGTCGCCTCCACCAGGCGATCGATGTGCGGAAGTGGGAAGCTATCTTTCGGACAGGCTTTGTTTAAGTCGGTGAAATCGACACAAACACGCCACTTCCCGTTCTTTTTCTTTACCACGACCGGATTTGCGAGCCAGTCAGGGTATTTTACTTCGGCGATCGAACCAACGCGTAAGAGACGTTCTACTTCGTCGTTTACGGCTTTTGCTCTCTCTGGCCCGAGTTTCCTTCTCTTCTGCTTGACCGGTTTAAAAGTCGGATCCACATTGAGTTCGTGGCTAGCTATATTGATGTTGATTCCTGGCATATCCTCGGCTGCCCACGCAAAAGTGTTGACGTTCTTTTTGAGGAGGGATACGAGCTTGTCCCTGATTTCTTCGTTCAGCTCGGATCCGATTTCCACGCAACGTTCTGGATGGTCATCGTCGATAATAACTGAGACCACTGGTTCGCAGAGTGGTCGTTCCTCTTCCTCGCGGTCATCTCTGGTTTGCATTTGATATATGACGTTTGACAGGCCCTTCGCTTCTTCGCGGTTCGTTTTCATTTTCTTTCTTTTGCTAGGAGTAGGGGAATTATCCCCTGTCTCCGGGTTGCGCAGCCTGTGCTCGGCCATGAAACACATTCTGGATTCCTTCTGGTTCCCCCATATGGTCTTCACGCCAAGAGGCGTCGGAAACTTTAGGCATAGATGATAGGTCGATGGAACAGCCCGCATTAAATTGAGCCATGGCGTACCCATGATCATATTGTAGATTGCAGGATGATCAGACACTGAGAAGTCGATCATTTTCTTGACATTGCCGGCCTGGACAGGTAGGCGAATTGTCCCTATTGTCATGGTCGTTTCTCCCGAGAAGCCCGTGATTGGTTTGGGTTGTCTCTTGATTTCTGCTAAGTCGATGCCCATCCTCTCCAGTGTGTTTTTGAAGATGACGTCGATTGAACTTCCCGTATCAATTAGTACACGTGCAACGCTATAGTCGTAGATTGTTAGGTTGATCACCAGAGGATCGTTGTGGGGACGGTCAATGCCTTCGGCGTCTTGTTCATCGAAGGTGATCGGGAGTAATTGGTTGGTTGATTGTTTCACTGGCGCGGAAAGGTTTACGCTCACTTCGGCGCGCCGTTGGTACGCTTCGATCGCTGACACGTTGTCGGCGCAGTACTGCGATCCTCCCATTATCATATTAAGGACACGCTGGGAACCTTGGAGGTCGGGATTGTTGTCTCGGCGTGGTCGTTTGGAGTTTTCGCCTTCTTCTACTGCCGGTGTTTGTTCGATGGTCGGAGCCTTTACGTCTTCCAATTTAAAATCAGATAAGTTGAAGTCACCTTTCAGATTTCCGGCGGTCAACCTAGTGGCTAGTAACTTTCCCAGTTCTCGGCATTTTATGGTAGTATGCCCAGCTGCTTTGTGGAAATCACAATACAGCTTTTCCTCGTAATTGCTCTGGTCTCTGGTCCAGGTGTTGTTCCAGGTTCCTCTACCGCGTCCGCGGCCGCGGCCTCGGCCACGACCAGATCCTGAGGATTCTATCTGATAGTTGTGAGATCCGGTGAATCCACCCTCGTGCCGAACGAAGCCGGGATTGTTCTTTTTCGGCGCGGGGGTGATCGATTCATTGGTCTGCTTCGGCTTTGGAGCTTTCGGAGTCCTAGCAAGAATCGCGTCCTCGACTCTTACGTAATCGGCGGAACGATGAAGGGCATCTTGAATGGTGGTCGGTTCTCGTACCATCAAATCCTGCCAGAAGGCGGAAGGGCACCGTAGTGCTTCTTTCAAAGCAGCTAGCGCAGACTCGCTTGTCACTCCTTCCACCTTTGAAAGCATGGTTCTGAATCTCTTCATGAAATCGCCCAAACTTTCGTTTTCGCCTTGTTTTGTGGTCCATAGCCCTCCGTCGTAGACTCTGCGCTCCGCGAATATACTGTAGTGTGTCACGAACATCTCCGAGAGTTGATAGAAGCTATCGATGGAGTTTTTCTTCTGTCGATAGAACCACTGGAGTGCGGGACCCTTTAAACTTTCGACGAACATCTTGCAGTAGCCGGCATCTTTCTCATGTTCTTTGAAGTTTGCTCTTCCCATGGAAACTTCGAAGGCCAAGAGGTGGTTTTGTGGATCGGTGGTTCCCTCATAGAACGGGAGCTTGACCCTCCCAGGGTCGGAGATTTTTGTATTTGAGATGTGCTCGGCGAACGGCGTGTTGCGTGCTTCCTGGAGTACACGGTCGACGTCTGGTGCCTTTCCGGCGGTGTAGTGGATTTGTGATTTCATGTCCGAGAGCTTTTGTTCAATGTGTGCTCGCATCTGGGTCATCTCGGCCTTGTGCGCTTCGAGTAGCGCTTTCCGTTCTTGATGGAAGTCGGATGGCTCTGCCCTAAGGGAGTTCTCCTCTTCTGCGACGAGGTGTCTGGCGTATTCCGCGTCCGCATCTTCTTGGTTACGTGGTCGAACTCTTCTTATTGGTGTATCGTCAGTGCTTCGCGTGCGAGCGCCTTCCCTTGAAGGTGGAGGGTTGTTGTTTCCACGGGCGTCAACGCGTTCGGGAGTTTGATCTCCGGCCTGTAGCGTCGGCGGCGGTGGTAGATCTCGTCGAGTCCTCGGCTTGGTGCGCGGAGTTGAGAAGCGGAGGGCGTGTGGTCTGAGCTGTCGAGTCGAGCGCCGAGGCCTTGTTGTCTTTCTGCGGGCGAGGAGTGTTTCGAACATCTTTTTTACCTCGGTTAAGGGTTCCGGTTTTGCAGCAGGGTTTGTAACAGCCTCCTCTCCTTCGGGGTTATCTCTGCGTGGCGAAGACTCGTTCTCTCTTTCCGTTTCGCTGGCCATCTTTCTGGATCTGATGCGTAACGTGGTTTCGGTCTGTGTCAGAAAGTCTCTTGGTCCCCTTAGTCGGCGCCAATTGTGAGTGCTAGATCCTACACAATAAACTTGTCAAGAGTTCTAAGGAAGCAGAGAATTCTAGGGTGAAAAACACGTAAGCAAAGATCGAGGTAGTAGTTGTTTTATTGCTGTTTTGTAAAGCGTATCTCAATTGTCTCGTGCCTTTGAATGAGGCTTACAATATATATTTATACATTATCTTAAGTCGGCTAGGCCTGTTAAAAGATAAGTGCCAAAAACCTAATTCTTCGGGATAGGGTCCTTCCATAGTCGGCGGCTGTTTTAGGGCTTCCGGCCTCGTCCTCGTTCTGGGCCTAGGCCTGACAAGTTGTCTAGGCCCAAGCTTATTGATTTCGCTGCTACGTTGTCCTAGGACCCTTAGCGCGCCATTTCTGGAGTCTGGGTTTTCTGAGCTCGTTCTTCGTAAAAGCAATGCTTATCTTCATGAGCCTAGGTCCTCCCAGAAATTGGCAGCACTAGTCCTGGTGTCCTGCGCGCGGTAAAGAATACTTAGCCATTTTCTTGGTAATCTCACACGGGGTGAGATTTGACCCCAACATAAATGCTTCCCCTGACCCATCTATCACCGCGGAAACAGGCTGTTGAGACACCGCTTTTAGCAATGCTTCCTCATCATTATTTGGAATAGTTTCGTATCCGTTGATGGTAGCAGCAACGGAATCCGTTGATTCGGTGGTTGATGCACATGTTTGTTGTGCTCCCTGGTAAGGATAGTTATCCTCCGAGGTGATTCCTTGGTTGTTAATTATGTACTCGAAAGATTTCGACATTATCCCTCCGTAACATCCGTTGTTCTCATTGTTGCAATCCAAGAGTTGCTGCTCGGACAACGATACAAGCTGTCCTTTCGCAATCTTTGTTATGCCTTCCACAGCTGCCACTGCCGAGAATGCCCAACAACATCCTGTTCCATTTCCATATATTTCATTTTGAAATGTCGCTCGGAAAAAGGTGTTATGAAATCAAGTACATGTAGCCTAGTACTTTTTATATTACTAAAGTATAAATAGATCATAATATACATATGTTACCATCTATGCGCAATTCCGTATAATGTATGTTGCTGAAAGAAAAATTAGAGTACGATAATAATTACCACATTGGCCTTGGTTTTTAATGGATGTAACAGCCCCCTCCTGTCTCCAATCCATGCCCTCACCGGTTTCACTTACACTGACATTTTCATATCTGAACGACACCGTTTCGGTGGAACCCGATGTTGTCATACCTTCGGGCACCACTAGTCCCATGTACCTCGCCCGAAATTCTTCGTTGGTAAGATCAGAGAACTCGTTGACATCCAACTTGTACGTTCTGTTCGCATTCATGTTGAAGTTCTCAACGAACTCCAAGTTCTTCTTGAAGACCTCGAATCTACTCGTTTTCTCAGATACGTCGGAGTAAGCACGATGGAATCGAGCCATCCATTGCTCATGTTTCTCCATGGCAGCAGAAGCTTCAAAGAGCCCACCACGAGAAGTGGCTCCTGAAGTTCTGAAACTCAAAACAATGGCTAGAATCAAGAATACAATGGAAGCCATTCTTTTAGAGGGCAAATGTATGAAATGTTTTTGATATAATGCTTTGGTTTAGATGACTTGGTTGCTCAGAAATGAGTATGAAAAGGTCTGCTTATATAGAGATTTGTGAAGAACGTATACGTAGTGGCATGGCATGTTTTCAGTTTGAATCTTCTAACGAGGTTTCGATAGCTTCTCTTGCAATTTTTCTACACGTTACCAAGTCAAGTAAAATGCCAATCTTATTATGTATTTTTTTTCTTCTCTCGAGAAAAAAACCCCTACAAATTTTAATTAGTTGGCCGTAAATTTTGGAACTTCTAGAATTCGAATTTAGAATTCGAATTTCATTTGTCTGTCATTAATTTGAATTGTTTGGTTCAGTTAATTTCAAGGAACTAAAAGGATACATAAAAGAAGTATTACGAATGGCTTTTGCCGGGATCATAATATAACATTTTAAAACTAAATAAATAGTGGAAGCTACTTTACTCGGGTTTGACAAAAATGTTTATTAATGTTTCTATACCAATATATAGGGAGTCTCGGAGGATACAAATTGATAGAGACAAAATTTACAGGAGATTTTCACTGTGGTGCAAGAAAAGTTGTTTGGAATGGTCTCGCATATCAAAGCTAAAATTATATAATCATATGTGTAATTGTTCTCATAATTTGTAATAATTCATACACGACTAAAAAAGTTACATATATATCATTTGATATTATGAGAAAATTAGTTACACTGAAGCAGATGGATGGAAATATATAAATGCTTAACAATAAAAAGGAGTTTTTTTGGAAAAGTATAGATACAAACTCTGAAAACTAAGAGCTTGATTGCGTTTGCGGGCGTTTGCGGTTGGTAGCGTTTGAAACAATCAAGAAAAACGCTTTCCGTTCCGTACCGTTCCAAACCTCTTAAATTCAAAAATTGCTTCCCTCGAATGGTTGCAGGCGGTTGCGGTTGTAGTAGGTTACGGTTGGATACTTAAAAATAAATCATTTAAAGATAAGAATATACATAATAAGTTTAAAAAACTATTTACATATTTTTTCATAATAATGTTTTTAATGTTTTTTATTATTAGATAATGTTTTAAATTGTTAATTTATTATTTAACCTCTACGTTTTCAGTAGTTAATCAGTTATAAACATCTTGCAAATATACCTATTTCCAACCGTTGTGCCATTCGTATAAATCGCTTACTTGAAACCGCGCCCATCCGTTTCCACAAAATCCAACAACGGAAAAAGAAGAAGATCTGATTTCACTGTGAAAAAATAATAATTAAAATGTGATGTATAAACTGAAACCTAATCTATTAGTAGGATCAAAATTTGGTTTTTGCCATCTCGTCTACGTACCATGCAAAATCAGTGACATTTCTTTAATAAAAATAATATTTCTTTGATTAAGACTCAATTGATACTTCGTTAAATTGCATGTCATCCCTTGTGTTTCATGTATTACATGTTTCACGTCAACAATATGTATTACATGTTTTTTCGTCAATAAGATGTGTTATGCAAATTTGAAACTAAAATATTATAGTTTCTTTGAAAAGTTCATACATTGTGAATGTGTACAATTAATGGAATTTAAGTGTGTAACTGCTAGAGCCTAGAACATTCCGAGCAAAACACAAGTTGCATGAAGAGGAGAATATAGAGGGGGGGGGGGGAGTAGGAGAAAAATACGAGAATATTCTATCTATATTGTTTTTTAAAGAAAAATTTCGCAATTTAGTAGTCTCACAACTCACAAGCTAGCCACAAATCTTATCTACGTAATTTATGAATTTCAGCCGAGAATTTGATTTTGAGTTGTAGACTTTAGTTCAATTTGATTTTGAATCAAGATTAATTTTGGACGAATGTCAAATTATTTTTAGTTGGATAAGGTCCAAAATAACGACAAAAAAAGAGTCCAAAATAAAGCCCAAATTCTAAAGTTTCTCTAGAAATACTTTAGAAGGTTATCACCTCGTTTAAGTGTTCTAGAGATTTTTATTAGTTATTTATCTATATATTAGTGTCGAAAAATCTAGATACTTGTAAGATAAAAATCTAGATGTTGTTGTAGAAAGCTCTAGATAGTTAGAAGAAAATATCTAGGAAGTGAAGGGGTTATGGTAGAATATTTTTAAAAAGTTTGTAAGGTATTTTGGGGAGGCTATAAATACCTTCACACCCCTTTTCATTGGTTACAAACATATAAGAAAGTTGAATAAGTGAACAATAAATAAGGTTCAAAGAAAGAGTGTATTAGTTCATAAGTTCTCTAATTTTTTCTAAGAGTCTTTCAAATATGTTTTAAGTGTTCTTCCATATTTTTTCATCATACTTAGAGGATATTTTGTTTATTTTAGGTTTTTCGGGTATTACGGTCTTGGGGTAGTTCTAAACTCTATCAAAATTTCATTTAGATTATAAGTTGTCTTCTTGAAACGAAAGAATTTTTTAGATAATGAATGGAAGAAAATTTCAGTGGAGAATTAACCTATAAAACTTTTGATTGGCATTAGATTAGTCGTTTAGTCTATGTTAAAAAAAATTGAAAACAAATTTTCTCGAATGTCTTTTTTTTTTATTAACGATTGTCCTTCTTCTTCTGCACCGGAAACATCGTATAAACAGAAATGTGACATATAGTAATAAGTATTATATTTGGTGTTATAAATAGCTTAAAAACACCTGACCAAAAGAAAGTTTAAAACAATTCTTTTTAACTATATATTATACGATCATTAAAAAAATTATTTTAACCGGAAACGGTTAAAGCAAAAGAAAAACAATATATATAAAGGAAGATGCACTCAACTTGAATAAGCGCTAACAATAGGTAAAATATAATTTACCAAGTTAGAATACATGTCTAATATTGATCACATGATGACATGTAAAAAAACTTAAAATTAAACAAAAAAATTAAAATTAAAATCGTGGAAAGTTTAATTTAAAATAAAGTTAATATGTTATAGCTTTTTTTACCAAAACTATTCAAACTTTTATTTAAAATCAGGTAAAATCGGATAAATTCAAATAGTTCGGTTCCAAAACTTAAAAATATATTCTGAACCTTTGGTAATTTTTTTGTTTTAATCGGTTAAAAACAAACCGAAGGACGAACGGTTTGCAGACCCAAACCAAACTACCGTAGAACTGAATCGATTTCAATAGTAGGCTGATCGGTTAGGATTAAGTAAAAACAAAAACCGAGTCAAAACCAAAAACTAAAATCTTGGTTTGATTCGGCTCGGTTCGGGTAAAATTCCAGCACTAATATAAACCAAAGAAGAAACAAACAAAAAATACATATAGAATAGAAATATCAATTAAAACAAAAAATGAGTGATAAACAAAAATTAATATATATTGAAAACAAAAACTAAAACAGATCTCAATTTAAAATATTAATTTATACACAACCATGCTAAAAGAAAAAAATAAATAAAATCTATAACATTATTATTTTATCAATAAATTTATAGAATATTACGAAGAAAATGAAATTTTTTTGACCTACAAAGTCATTAAAATGGAAATTTCTATAAGTAAAAAAATATTATACTTACGGTTAGGATTCGAAGTGTAAATTGTTTTACGGTTATAGATCTTTATGAAATTAAAATGATGACATCAATAGTATACAAATAGCTAGTTATTAATTATGTATTTATGTGATATTTGATAATATTATTTATAGGATTTCTATGGGAATACTAACATAAAAATTTATTATGTTCTTGTTTAATTCTACAATATTAAATTTTTAACAATTTTATCGCATAATTAATAAATATTTGTAATGGATAAAGAATATAATTTTTTATTTGTTATTAAGAATAAGATTGAATTCCGTTTATATATATACTTACGGATCCGCATGATATAGATTATGACATGAGAGTTATGATGCAAATGATTTATATTATTTAAAATCCACGTTTAAATAGTATTTTAAACTATTTAAAATTCAGTGAATACTAATTAAATGTAAATATTTATATCAATTTTTTTTAATATGTTTACTCCCATATAACTTGGGTCTTGATCTAGTATACTATACACTTGTAGAATTGTAGGTCCTATATTGTTGAATTTGGACTTTCCAGGCAAGGGGAGTAATTACCATAAAAATCTTTAAAATTTGGTGGAAAGCAAGCAAAATTGTGTTTTCTTAGCACTATGGTAGACTTATAGTCAATGCCACATTATGGATGGTGATGCCTTCACAAACTTGGATTGTGATCTCTGTTTTACTTTAAATGAAATGATGTCAAAATTCAGTTACGTTATAGTATATATAACCATGGTATTCTGGAAATTGCCCATCACCAAATAATCAATTAAATTTAAACATCTTAATGAGTTTTTCCAGACCATTAATGATTTTATAAGTTATAGTCTTACAGAAGTAGCATTTTTTTCTTTCTTTGAAAAGATACAATTTTGTTTTTGTCTCGTTACCAAAACTTAAAAATGAAATGTAAGAGAAAGTTAGAAGAGATGCGAGTGCCACCATCTCATTGACCGTAATTAAGAAACCAAACGCGTTATTACGGTCAACTCAACATGTGTATTGTCTCTTTACCATAAACCATTATAATATACATATTCATATAATTTCTTTAACCGGATAAAGATTCTCCTCTCCGGTTTAATGTCCAATCCGGTTTAATATACAAACCTCTTGTGAAACTCAATTTCCACGTCCACATGATTTTATGAAGCAGCCTGATTGATTTCTCAAGTAAAGAATCTTCCCCCTATGGAATTTGCAAAACCAGCCCCTGAACTTTTTCACAGTCGTCACAACACATACATTTATTTCCAATTAAATTACACACCTCTTTCTATTCACCACATTTTCCAATCTCTAGCCTCATTTCCTTAGACCAGGATCCAGACTCATGAGCCAATTCGGCCTGCAAGGAACCAGGGAATTCACCAAAAACCCCACTTTTTATAGACGTGTCCCGGGATATTCAAATCCGAAAAGCAATATTTATGAGAAGGAATGTTCAATCTTGGTGTGTAGAGTAACGACGAGGTCATGTGCATCATCCAAGAGCTTCCACACATCTAATTGCCCTGCCATACTATGACACTCTCTTAGTATCTCATCCATGCTGTTATATTTCTCTATTATCAGTTTCCTTCTCTGTAACACCGAGGCCGCTATTGCATAGAGCACCAAATCATCTGTAGGAGGTGCACGCTGCCTTATTCTGCTCCAGGCGGATTTCCCCATCCCGGCTCTGATCGCGGCTTGATCTGCCCACATCACTTCCCATAGACAAAGCGTCTGATCTAGTGTTAGCTCTCGTCTGAACATCACGACAACCATTCTGTATACAAAGAAACAGTCCTCTGCTTGGAGTTTCACGAGATGCTTGTAAAGCTGTGAGTCTTTGGATTTGATTATTTTTGAGACTATGTTGAGTTGTCTTCTGATTCCGACCTCATCGAGTCTGAA
The DNA here is from genome assembly GCA_900128785.1 of Arabis alpina. NCBI lineage: Eukaryota > Viridiplantae > Streptophyta > Magnoliopsida > Brassicales > Brassicaceae > Arabis > Arabis alpina. Next base: position 11,435,829 of record LT669792.1, read on the forward strand.
ATTGTGACGAGCTTTCTTCATGAACCCGACAAAGCACCAAAAGGCTTCGTGGTCATCAAGGATTACACAGAGTATTGGAGAGAGAAGATCGCTCATCCCTTGGCAATATCCAATGTCGGGGTCATATAAAGCATAGGCTTCAAGAACAGCAACGAGGCGTGCAGCTTGAAAGATTTTGTATGGTTCCAAGTGATTGTAATCTTTCAACCCAACTGCTTCAGCAGCGCGTCGTGCTCGGTCCTCGGATATAACTGCCTGGGAAGGGGCATATGGGGTCCACTCTGAGTTAGCTCGCACGGCATCTAGACGGATAATACGCTGCCATGTCACAAAATCCTCTTCTGTCCGGGGGACAGATGAGCTGGCTGGATAAGTATTATTCACATCTGGAGTCCCAGGAGAGTGAAATACCTGTACCACTTCACTCTCATCTGAAGAATCCGAGTCTGATGACTCGGAATTGAGTGTAGAGATAGTAGCATTGGTAATTCGTCTTGAACTACTGCCATCTCTCTCAACAGTACATGAAACTTCACTCATGTACCCGGTATCTTCAGTGATGTCTTCGTCGCTAGAGAGAGACTCACGGGCACTGACAACTTCATCAGAACATGAACTGTCAGAGTCTTGAACCTGAGGCCAATCGTACTCATCTTGCATAGTATCACTGACCCTGTTTAATCTAAGAGTCCCGTTATTGTGTTTTTGAAGCCGCTTGCACTGCCTACGTAGTCTCTCATACTCCTTTCTGCATTTGTAGAATCAAAACAGATAAGCTAGAGAGAATAGAAAGCAAAAAAGAGAATAAAAAGTAAAGAAGTTTCCCAAGTGGTGATTCAATAGGTCTCTCTCACCTTCTCCGGGTTCTTATAGTAACTCTCTCTTCTTTGGAACTAGTAAAACCGTACCTGTTTGTAGAAAAGTAAATTAGCGGTTTCCTCTAATTAAACAACTACACTTTCATAGATGCGATTGTTACAATAGGCTTCACTTAACAGAATGTGACTGTATACTTACACTCCAAGAAGAAATGGCCAGACCTCCAACCGAATGCTCGGCTCAATACCCTACAAGGAAAAACAAACATTCTTTAAAATCAACAACCCAAAAATGGTTGTGAAATGAGATCCATTAAGCTGTGACTCACTCTACTTCGGACTTTCTTCAACAAATCAACACCTCCATTACGAAGTCTACCATCAGGAGTAAAAAATCTTTTCCACTGCTGAAGTCTGAGTGGCTTTTTCCTTTTCCTCCGAGCCCACGGTGATTTGAGACGAGCCCTGAAACAGTAAAACAAAGGTCAAGAAGAAGAAATAGAAACAAAAATATCCAGAAATAGCCATAGAGCTTTAAATGCAATGTGTGACCAACTAAGTCAGATTCAGCTAAAGATTCCATCGTAAGTCCATGGAAATGACCAAACAAATGTCAATAATTTTCTCCCGTTATACTAAAAATATTCAAAAGCAAACAAAAATTGTTGATTAACACTATAATCATCAACTAATCTAATCGTTCTTGTTTATTTCCATTGGGAGGGCACGAAGTCAATCTGAGATCTAATTCAATAGCAAAAGAGAGAGATCTAACCGATCGGAAGAAGAAGAAGAACAAGACGCAGGAGAAGAAGAAGCAACAACGAAGAGAGCAGAACGTAAATGGATCCACGAAGATGAAGAAGAAGAAGGAGGAGGAGACGATAATGGTGATGAAGGATTAGAAGACGATGAGTTCGTTTGAATCCTTCGCAGAGCTTTCATCTATACCAAAATCAAAATCCCGAAGTCTCAAATCACGATTTCACCAACCGTTGGTGTTTATACCACAAGGATAAATCTGACAGGAGCAGACGAAAACTTCCAGAACAAGCGGAGACCGATCAAGTTAATTGAAAATGAGAAAAATCAACAGCCGCGTCCTCCGTCGTAATCCACCACTTGCTTGCTTGCTTCGTCTTCTTCCTCGTTTACTTTTTTGCTTTCTATGTAGAAGAAACGTGGAATTTCTATGTAACAAAAGAAAGGACAAACTTCTGAAATGCCCTTCGAAGTTAAAAGTTAATCTGAAATGCCCTCCTTCTAATTAAATTTAATTATTATTATTTTTTTAAGCGAAAAAGTAAAGGAAATGACTAAAAACAAGCTAAGGTTGAAGTATTTACAGACCCAACCACAACAATCCGACACAACCCCGACGGGCTCCACAAAATATTAAAATTAATTGTTTTAACTTCAAATAAAAATCAATTTCTATTTATCTTTTTCTTCTTCTTCTTCATCTAATAGAGATTCTCCCAAATTGAGATTCGATTAAATTTTTTCTTTTAAAACGGATTTTAATCTACACGAATCAAATTTGATTAGAACTCTGTTGATAACGATTGGAGCTTTGTTTACTAGTATTTGATGTAAGGATTGGAGACTAGAGCTTTGAATATCATGAATTCAGCTTTCACCATTCAATTATATATTCGTTTATCATATTCGGTTTCATAATTTTTTGAGAAAAGTATTAGCAATTAGCAATAATGGATTTCCTCTCTTTACTCCATATTCAAATCGTGAATAAAACATTCATCTCTTAGTAAGATTCCTAAAAAAACATAGCTTTACTTGGTGAGTGCCATAATATTTTCGAAGAATCTTGTCCTTTGTTTATTCAATTTTGTTTCTTTTTTTTTGTGAGAAAAATAGAAGTGCAAGGAGAAAAGAAATATCAAAGACAAAAAGACATCAAAGACAAGAAGAGAAAAAATTGAATAACATATGTTTCACTACGATGTAAGTCCTATAAACTAAGAAAACATAGACTTTATGTACAAATTGACTAATAAAAAATTGGATGGATAATAAACAGAATTATGTAACCTCAATCAAATTAGCGTGGAATATGTAAGTATATCTTAATCGTTATTCAACACTTAATTGTTTTTTATAAAATGATCGAAAAAAGTGGCAGAAGTGGTCGTTAAAGAGCTTAATTTTGTATTTGCACAACTAAGTTCTACCGGGACTACTAGTTTACTAAGCTATTTGAAATTTTGGTTTTTAAATATTTTCATGGTCGTTTGAAAACTATATTTTTTTCACGTGGACAACAATTGTGTTTTCAGAAATCAAGAAAAATAAATCAAATACTCGTTTGAAAGTTTTTTAGTAATTTATAATTTACTAATAATTTTTTTAATAAAATAATATGTAAATATTTGGATTAATCAAATATTTAATGTTTTCAATTTCATTCATTTTTAAAACATTACAATTATACCTAGTAAGAAGATATAATCTATATTTTCCATTAGAATTAGAATGTGGATATTATATATCATATCTTCAATCTTTTCTAAATAACCTTATATTTTCATGAAGACTTTCATAATGTTATCTACCTTATAGTGCAAAACTTCACACATAATGTGGTTTTACATATATTATATCATTTAACCGTTGAAAATATGTTACAAATACCATATATCACATGGACAACTGAAAATTATTTTATTAGAATATGGTACCACTAATTAAATAGTTTAAACATCATTTGAACAACTATTAACAAATTTGGACTACTCTAAAACTCGGGACAACTTTGTGTTAAATGAAACGCACATGACGTAAATACACATCACGTGTCTGAAATAGGTGGTTAAATTTGATTGGTTATGACCCAATAATGGTATATATTTGTTTTACTTATATTTATAAAACAGATTTTTTTCTCTTATAAATATGTTAAAAACAGAACTTTCCTTAAATATCTCTCTCTCCTCACATTGATCTCTTCCTCCTCACATTGATTTCTCTCCTCCGCCTCTCTTCACCATTTATTCTCACTGCTCCTCTTTCTTCTCCACATCAGTCCCTTGAAATGTTTTCCCCTGTTTCGGACGAATCCGATCATCCCAGACAAAGAAAAATCTCACCTCAAAACCCAATTTATCACTTCTTTTCTTCTCTTTGCTTACCCGAAAACCCAACCTTCCCTAATCAATGATGACCTTACCCGGAACCACCACTCGTGATTTAAGCGTTATGTGGAGGTTTTGATTTTTAAATTCAATGGAGGTGCTTCAATGGAGGGGACGTGCGGTAAAAATAAAAGGAGGAAGAAGACAAGAGTTTATTGGTCCAAATAATCTATTTCTTTTCGTTAATTTTGCACTTTTTTTATTGATCCATTTAATTGTATTATTTGAATTTATTTAAATCATAATTAAAGGGTGAAGCTTTTGGTCATTTCACACCTCATTAAAGGGCATGAGGGCATATGAGATTAAAACTTGGTCTGCTGATTTGGCATAGAGAGAAAATGGTATATTAGAACTTGATTCCAAAAGAAAGCTCTCTTCTGTGACTTTTTTACTTTATGGACCCACCAACTTACTTACCTCTAATTTACACTTTACTCCCCTTTTCTTACCTGTTTTATCCCATTTTTAGTCACTTAAGGCCCCATTCTTTTATTATTTATGTATTTACTCCTTTACTTTCATTCCTCTTTACCTTTTTTTTTTTAAAATATCGCACCGTGTCTGCTTTTATTCATCTGCGTATCTGGTTCATTTCCGGTTTTAGTTACCGTATTCGTAAATAAAGAGATAGTTCGGGTAACTGCATTTTTTTTTAGAAATATATATTTTACAACATTGCTATAAAAGATAGTTTGACTGTTGAACTTTTTTTTATATTATATCATTTATATCAAAATTTTCATTAAAATTTTAGAATCGTTTACTAAAAAAAAAAACAAATTTTCAAAAGATAATAGTTAATTCACATTGATAAAAATAAAAACATTATGAACACTAATTAAACAAAACATTATGGTAAATAAATTATAAGTGGTATACTTTTGTTTTATGGGTTAATTAGTGAAATAATATGTTTTGACATGTAAATTAATAAAGTAACATGCGTAATTAGAAAATTGGGTAGTTAACAAAGAGATTCATCACACTTGATGCTAATTTATTTGTAATAAATAAAAAATAAAAATTTCATCTAGAAATAAATTTGAAATTGACATATAAAGAAAAACATTTCTTTTTCTTCTTTTTCACAATAAAATTGTGTAATACTGAACTATTTGTGAATATATTATGTATATAGTTAATTTCACATAAACTGTCAACTATACTACTTATATTCACGTATACGATAGCTTACTATTATATATATATAATTATTATTAAATGTATTTAGTTATATATTCATGTGTAATTAGCTACAAATAAACAATAATTATTTATATTGATAATTTTATTTACAACAATTAACTATATTTATTATATTCAACAATAGTTCATTAGTGTATATATAGTTAAATATATTCACTACTACAATTTTAATGTGATATTCATTATATCAAGCAAGTACCTAGTTATATTAAAATAAAGTTCACTATTTTTATTTGAATCCAAATAATGAAATGGTTCACTATTTATTTCAATAGTTTCTAATTTATAATTATATAATTTATCTATTCAAGCAATAATTAATTATTCTAAAAAGTAAAAAAAACTATGTTTATTTTGAGTAAACGTATAATATAGGATTTTTTTTTATATGTCAATTTTAAATTTATTTCTAGATGAAATTGTTATTTCTTTAAATATTACAAATAAATAAGCATTAAGTGTGACTTTTAATTGAATTTATTATGGTTAAATTAGTCAAATCCAATTTTCTCTTTGTTAATTATCCAATTTTCCAACTACACATGTTACTTTATCAATATACAAGTCAAAACATATTCTTCCACATAATTTTCCTTGTTTTATTGAACCTGATTGAAACCATATAATAGAAGAATTCAACATGTGAAATACTAAGAGAAACTAATGGTATTTTCCACATAAAAAATTAGGTAAGGAAAAACAGCTTTGATGACACAAAACCGATACCAAGATGGCCTTATTTGATATTAGTGATACCAAAATGATCTTGTTTCGAGTATGTGGTAGATAATTAAATATTTCTGAATCCATAATAGCAGTCGAACTTCCAATACTTTTTACGATATACTTAACTCACGATATACACGTTTCTGAGTTTGGTGATACAATACGGTAAAAGATTAGTAGTAGAAAAAAGAACGATAAACGATTTAGAACGGTTAGAAGAGGTAATAAAGAGTAATAATAGATATTTGTAGTAATAAAGAAGATACTGCTAATTGCTAGTTAGTAGTTTGCTATCAGTTTTATAATTGATAACTATTAAAATGGTATATCGTTTACGGTAATGCAAAAAATTTATTAATCAAATCATATATTTATTTCTACTATATGTATTTTATGTTTACTGATGCCATGTTCTTTTTTTGGGGTGAAAATGCCATATGTTCTAAACTCTAAATTATTGCAATGGTCGGGATGGATTAAACCGTGCATGCAACAATTTGTTGTGAATTAAATGTGTTTATGATCTGCAGTTCAAATTTATTTTTATGTTTTGTAGTTTGTACTATTGCAAACTAAAATTTCTGAGTTATAAGGTACTTTAGCCGACTAACAATTTAATCCTGCAAACATTCAAAGTTTTTGGATTACTCAATTTTACACACTACCACCCTAAAATTTATAAGTTAGATTGTTAGTAGATTGGAAACGATCTTGAGATAATGTTTCCCAACTAGTGCGATGAAATAATTTCCATGTTATCAACCGACCAAATCAAGCACATGGAATTAGCAATTGAAAAATCATAATCATATTTCACCGTATATTGTTGTTGTTTAGGAATCGAGGGACATAGCCATTTTGCTAAATAAAGAATTATAAATGTAAATTAAAGAATCAGTAATCATTGAAATCTGTAGACAACACTGATTATATTGGTTCTACTTCTACGCTATGATTATAAATAATTTATTTACATCAAATAAAAAAGTTGATGTATGTCTCCCTTTCTGGTTTTATTTATCTTTAAGTATGCTTGTCTTGTTCACCAAAAAAACAGTTAATGCTGTGCCCTATTAGACATATCAAATGTTTAGGCAATGATTATTTATTAAGCTTTAAGGATTTGACTCGTCATTAGAAAACAAAAAATAGTTTAATGATGAATGATGTGTTTATTTATTTCCAGTTTAGGTTAGAATTAATTTTAGAGTCATCTAAAAAATGTCGGGAAAACGCAGTAATTCATCCCCAATAGTTTCATATCCTCTCAAATCACCCCAAAGACTTTAGGTCGTAGTATTTCACCACAATGTCAAAGTAAAAACCATAAAATAAAAATTAAACGTTTAATTAGCCCCAAAATGAAAATTAAACTCATATTTCCACCCAAATCCGTTTACAGTCGGTTTACTGTAAACCAAGATTCTATTAACCAAAGTTAATAAAAATAAAACCGTGTGTTACCCATTTAATAACCCAATTAGAAACAATAAATCGAAATTGACCCGTTTTCAAACCCAACCCCAATTTTTTTGACCAGAAATTAAAATCAGTTATACGCTTCCCCGATGTCAAAATCCCCAAATCATAAAAATAAGAACCCTAAACTCAAAATCCCTAAATCTATTGCGAGAACAAAAGCGTTTGCAAACAAAGTGCACAGAGCTCTTGCGGAAATGGGGTACTGATGTCACCAGTTTTCATGGCGGGTCAATTTAGTGGTGAATTACAACCTACCGACCAAATACGAAACCAAAGAGCTGGAACTACGAAGTGTATCTTCACAGTGTTGGAAGAGCGGGTCGCTTTGTGTGTAAATGAGCTGTTTTTAACCTCCTTTTAGACGATGATTATGACCGAGACGTCATGGAGAAGATCGAGAAGTACCTTGGAGCTGTCGTTAAAGAGGTAATAAATTTTCTTTTTCCAAAAACATAACTTCTTAAAGAGTTTATCAAAAACAGTAACAATTGATATATTGGTGTTTCATACTAATTTTGGTGCAGATCAAGATTTGGAACACAGAGGAAGAAAGGATTTGTTATAAAACATCTTAATACTTTTTTGAAAATTTGATTGAACATCTTAATACTTTGGTTCTTTTTATTCTGAGACATTTGTTGTAATCTCTTTACCAGACTGTAAAATTCAGACATTGTAGCTTTTATATTCAGTAAAACACATAATTTTGATTCCAGTGTCAATCATTTTAAATTGCTTACATGTTTTTGGTGGTAATTAAGTGATCGGACTATCTTTTGTAGTCTCTGATTTTACCACATCTTTGGTTGATGTTCTAGCAGCAAGATGATGAAGGTAACTTCTTTTTTATAACTAGAAGCAAGATGAATCAGTGCTCGTCGATGATACATTGTTCTGGATTTTAACTTGGTCAAGAAAGAGAGTAGAATTAGGGTTCTTCAAATTTAGGGATCTTTTTATTTGGGAATATCTTTTTTTTTTTTTTAGTGGGTAAAATAACTGGGCATTGGGTCGGGTTTTAATACCACTCGGGTTTTGATTTCGGTTTACAAAACCAAATTAATTGGTTTATGCTTTGGTTATGTTATTAACCGAGAAAACCCAGAATCAGGGTGAATTAGGTGTTTTACTTTGACATTGTGGTGAATTACTACAACCTAAAGTCTTTTGGGTGATTTAGGAGGATATAAAACTATTGAGGGTGAATTAGTACGTTTTCCCAAAAAAATGTCAGTCGTATTAATTAAGAGTCTTCAATTAAACAAAAGCTCGTGTACATCATCTTATATACTATCAGTTTATCAATTCAATTATGATCGGACTGATTCAGGTAATCGATATTACTTTTGGTTTCTTACATCAAATGTCACGGAAACAATATTGGATATTTATAATTATACGATAACTAGAAAACAGTGAACACAAAAGGAGAAAAACAATACAGCAGGTGTGGTCAACAAAGGCAGCTGCGTGTATATATTTCATCTTTTGCAATATTTTTTAAAAAAATAAAGCAAAAATGTTATTGTCAAGATGTTATTAGAGAGCACATAAAAAAGGTGACAAAATACGTCACTTACTAAGTACTATTAGATAACGATTAGACACGATACGTATATAGAAAAGTTGGTGAAGATAGTATAATAGTTAAATATATTTGATAAACTTGAATAGTAGCTTTTAGGTTTTAACTATATAGTTTTCTACATTTTAGAGGGGAAAAAAATGGAGATATGGCAAATTTCCACAGGAAATGTGTTTGTTCAATGCCCATTATTTTTTTTATTTTTTTTATTTTTTTTTATTTTTTTTGTCAAACACATTCTTTCTTCATTCATTAATCTTCAAACAATACAAATGAGGAAATTAAACATCTTCTAAACAAAATACAACATAATTGAAATTCAATTGAAATTAAGATAGAGATTTCATCGCATAAGATGGACAGCGGATCCGAGGTATATCTTGGATGCGTCAATAGTGACTTCACAGCAATGCCGGAGAGTCTCAGGATAGTCACTTTGTCATGTGACTTTGAAGTTCCCGGCAAAAAGCTCGGGAGTTCGACCACTCTCCTAGAGAGGGAAGAAAGTACGACCATACTCGGAAATATGGAAGAAGGAGGAATTGATCGCTCCCATAGGGTTACAGGATTTGAGAATCCAGAAAACTTTATCATTCTCAACCAAGAGATGCTAACTAACTCAAAAGCATGTACTATTTTTCCTATTCTGATTTTTGAGAACCTAAGAACTGGACCACAAATAGGGAGCATTAAGCTCAAATTGGGCCTCAACGAATTAAGTTTAGACCAGCCCATTAGCACTTCATGAAAGCGCACAATCAAAAACGAAGTACCACGGTGGATGATCGAGTGATATCGGGGCAAAAGGCACCAAGTCTGTATTACCGGCGGTCGACGTAACGGTGGTTCGGCGAATTCAAACCAAGCCGAGTAAGAGCTCTCATTAAGCAAATTCAATCTATGTCGCGACGAGAAGGAGTCGGCGGGGAGATTGGGTTTCATTCCGTTCGATGGCGAGTGGGGGAGTAGAGATGGGTTGTGGTTTTGGATCCACGGCGAGGAGGGTGAATCATTCTTGACCGTCAAAGCCAGAGCAATTCCAGAAACAAAAAGGTTTCTTGTGAATGATGACCTGTGTGGAATGGAGGTTTCGAGTATAGACTCCGGTGATTGGTGAGTGCTAACAGCGGTGGAGGATCTAGAGATAGATCTACCGTTAGCTATGTCACCGGAGGCCACTAAGAACCGAGGAGGACTCCTGAGCAGACGACGATTAAAGCCTTGCCGTGGTGAGTTTGGAGGATCCGGTGGCTCTGGTGCAGAGCTCCGGTTAAGCCCACCAACAAACACAGTCACGGCAGAAGGAGCAAAGTTAGAAGCCATAGTTGCGCACAGATTGTTGAGAGGGAGTCTCGTCGGTAACAAGGGAGATCCGGTGGGAGACGAGATGTAGTTCATTGGAAATCACGAGTAGCCCAAGGTAACGCTTTTTCCGGCAAGAAGAGGAGGAGGATTGTCGCCGTGACGGCTACCTCGAACTCCGAACCAGAGAGCGTTTAACCTAATGCCCATTATTCTGATTTGACCAATTTTGGTCTAAAGTACCTTTAACCCCAAAAAAAAAGTTTTATTTTTTTTAAAAAAATTTAAAATTATAAACACCTAAATGATTGTCATTTCTATAGGTTAAAAATTATGTTCAAAAGTAATGTTATAATTTGCTTCTACGGCTCCAGAATCCACGTTCTACGTCTACAGATCTGTTGACTTTTGGTTCTGCCAACTATACTTATATCTACCAAGCATAGATTCTGTGTTCTACGACTTGTTATATGTTTTGCGGCGCAGTAGAATGTGTATTCCAAGATTTGTACTATATTTTATGGTGGTAAATTACGCATTCTACCGTTTTCATTATAATCTACCGCGTTAGAATTTAAATTCTACTACATAATCAATCATCTACCGAGTAGGGTAGAATGTGTTTTCTACGGGATTAGTTATTAAATTCCCTAAATCTAGGATCTTAATATTTTCTTTCCTTATTTAGACAAAATATAATTATAACGTTTCCTTATTTAAAAAAATATATTTTAACAATTATTTATTATAAATAAATAAATATATATATATATTACGGGGTTTTTTCCAACCAAAAAAAAAATATATATATATATATATTACATTTATTTATTTATTATTTTTTATCAACAAAATATTCAATATATTCTATAACCCATATCTATATTTATGTTTTGTAAATAAATTATTTTCTATTATTTAATGAATTTGGTAAACAAATTGAAAAAATAGTTTTAATTAAATTCAAAGGGTAAATAGATATATATATATATATATATGTGTTAATTAAAATATGTATATTACGTTTTTTTGTAAACCAAAAAATATATATTATGTTTCTTTATTTAGTATATTTTACAAACAAATATTCAGCATATTCTATAACCCATATCTTATTTTATTTTTTGTAAATAATTTATTTTCTCTTATTTAATGAATTTAAAAAATAAATTGGAAAACTATTTTTAACTAAAGTCAAAGGGTAAATTTGAGTTTATATTAAAATGGAGGTAGGAGGCATTGGGACAAAGTGTTTTTCAAACTGTAGCAATTAGGCAATTAATCCAAAAAAATTAGACGACAAGTTTTTGATTTCATGATTTTAACAAAAAAAATTCATCTAAAATAATATTAAAAACGCGTTGCTGAGATTACAAAAAAGGATCTACATGAAAAGTTACAAGTCGACCATCAACATATATAAATCTAGAGCCAAAGTCCACAAATGGAAAAGCTAAGACAGACGAGCAAAAGAAACAACCTATTGGAGATAATATCATATCCCCCAAGTATAGGAGTCTTGTGCCGCAAGTAACGTAGTGTTTATCTCCTATGATATAGGACTTTGAGTCTATCTTGTGTAACCATCTTGCTGTATAAATAGGACCCTTGTGAATCAATAAAATTCAAGTTGCCTAATATCCTTTTCTACATGGTATATCAGAGCACGATCCTTTAAAACACTCTAAATTTTGTTTTTCAAGCTAATCTTCGTGAAAGATAACAATGGCCGGTGATGATTTGGTTGCTAGTCAAGCTGGTCAAACCCCAGTCGCAACTCCAGACACCTTGTTGGTGTCACTGTATGTGTTACATGCTTCTGACAATCCAGGAGCCATGATCACCTCGATCCAGTTGGATGGAGAGAACTACAATGAATGGGCATTGGAGATGCTCAACGCTCTACAAGCTAAGAGGAAGATGGGTTTTATCAATGGAACACTTAAGAAACCCGAGTCTGATAGCCCCGATCTAGAAAATTGGCTTACAATCAACTCCATGATCATTGGCTGGTTACGAAGCTTTATAGCACCAAAGGTGAAGTCCACCGTGACGTACATCTCTGACGCTCATCTATTGTGGACAGAATTGAAGGAACGTTTTTCTATTGGTAATAAGGTGCGTATTCATCAAATTAAAACTCATTTGGCCTCGTGTAGACACGATGGTCAATCCGTACTAGAGTACTATGGAAGATTGTGTTCGTTATGGGAAGAATTGCAAGCATATCAACCGGTGTTGGTTTGATCCTCTGGAGCAGCTGGAGAACTTGCCAAGCAAAGAAAAGAAGAGAAGATACACCAGTTCGTCACGGGTCTTGACGATGCTCGATTTGGAAGACTGTGCACACAAATTATAGCTACAGATCTGTTACCAGGTCTTGGCGAAATCTACTCGAAGATGATTCGTGAAGAACAGAGACTTGCCTCTACCCGTGCACGAGAACAACAACAAGATGCCGTGGGATTTGTAACTCGCCAGAATGATACACAAGTATCAAGACGACGTGATACAAACTTTGGATCATCATCGTATGGAGGAAAAAAGAACAACAAGCCAGTCTCCTCAATCGACAAGATAACACTAGCTTGAGTCAAAACAGAGATCACATACTCTGTTCTCACTGTGGCAGAACACGACACGAGAAAAATGATTGTTGGAAAATCATTGGGTTCCCAGAATGGCGGAATGATAGGTTTGATCGAAGTAAAAATGTTAGCGGCAGTAGCCGTGGTCGAGGAGGAAGAGGTTCCGGATTCAACAGTGGTGGTCGTGGACGAGGTCAAGTAAATGTACCCCATGCTACTAGCTCCAATTCATCCATCTTTCCTGAGTTAACACAGGATCAATGGAAAGCTATCTCAAGGTTGATTCAAGACAAATCAACGAACTCTGGATCCGATAAGTTGTCGGGTAAGAACGGTTATGGAGACGTGATTTTATACACCGGCGCATCTCACCACATGACAGGGAAACTCTCTTTGCTTCAATCTCTTGAGAGCACTCCTCCATGTTTGGTGGGGTTTGTTGATGGTGGAAAAACACTATCCATTAGTAAATGAGTCTTGCCTTTTTCGAATACATTATCATTGTCTAATGTTCTTTACGTACCAGATTTAAACTGTACATTGATATCAGTTTCAAAACTCCTCATGCAAACTAATTGTGTTGCTATGTTTACTGACACACTTTGTGTTGTACATGACCGTTTTTCGGGGACTCTGATTGGAGCAGGTGAAGAACGGGATGGCGTTTACTACTTTACGAATGTTATGTCAGCAAGGATACATAGAGCAGACGCTAACTCGGATTTTGTTTAGTGGCACCAGCAGCTAGGACATCCTTCGTTTTTAGTGCTTTCTTCTTTGCAATTGTTTTCTAGTAGCTCGAAATCTGCTTGTTCAAGTCCGTATGACGTTTGTTTTAGAGCAAAGAAAACTAGAGAGGTGTTTTTAGATTGTGTTAATCAATCAAAAGAATGTTTTTCTTTTATTCATTGTGACGTATGGGGTCCATACCGTGTTCCATCTTCTACTGGAGCAGTTTATTTCTTGATAATTGTTGATGATTTTTCAAAGGCGGTTTGGACGTTCCTACTTTTAGCAAAATCCAAAAGTTCGTACTATACTTCAAAATTTTGTTGCATATGCAGAACAACAATTTCACAAACCGGTACAAACTATTCGAAGCGACAATGGAACCGAGTTCACATGTCTTTCTTCTTATTTTCGAGAAAAGGGTATTGTGCATCAAACGTCGTGTGTATACACGCCTTAGCAAAATGGTCGTGTTGAGAGGAAGCATAGGCACATTTTAAACGTTGCAAGAGCAATGCTCTTTCAAGCAAACTTACCTATCAAATTTTGGGGAGATGCCATTCTTACCGCTGCTTATGTAATCCATCGCACGCCTTCCGCTATACATAAGGGTTGTTCCCCGTATGAAGTACTTCATGGTGTAAAACCATCATATGATCAGGTCAAAGTGTTCAGGTGTAAGTGTTATACGCATCGAACAACAAAGGGCAAAGACAAGTTTGGTCAAAGGAGTCGCAATTGTATATTTTTAGGCTATTCATTGGGTAAAAAGGATGGAAGGTCTATGATGTGGAGCGCAATGAGTTTGTGATATCACGAGACGTTGTTTTCTGTGAAACGGAATTTCCCTTCACGTCTTCAACACCACCACCTACATCCAAGATAATTCATCAACATGTGAGTTATAATGATTAGATTATTTCTCCAACACCTATGCCTAGAGCAAGGGGGAGTCCCTTGCATAACGAACCTACTGAGCCTTCTCCGTCTGACTCAAATAACGAACCTAATGATCCTAATAATGTGGACAAATCAGTAGACCTGAATCTATCTTCTTCGCGTGAAACAGAGGAGGTGGGTTAGCCGGATACAATTTCAGAATTACCAAGTAATTCAAGTCCCCATGTAACACTTGAAACTCCATAATCTACTACTATCACGCAACCTTATGTTGTCACCGAAGCTCCTCAAGGTCGTGGTCAGCGAGAGTGTGTTCAATCAGTCAAGCTAAGAGATTGTGTCACCTACAATTCTGTTTGCAAAGAAGACCCCCATCACGTTCTTCCGCTCTCATCTCAGTCCTACTCGGTCCAAGGTAACTCTCTTTACCTGTTAACTCATTATGTCTCTGATGATAAATTTTCCCCTACACATAGGGCCTTCTTAACATCTATTACAGAAGATGTGGAACCAAAGAATTTTAAAGAAGCGATAAAACACAAGGTATGAAACAATGCAATGGGTGAAGAAGTTAGTGCCCTTGAAGTAACTCGTACCTAGGATATCACAACTCTACCTCCGGATAAAGAGGCCCTTGGAAGTCAGTGGGTCTATGGCATTAAGAATCTTGTGGATGGTTCTATCGAACGTTACAAAGCTCGCCTTGTAGTACAAGGTAATCAACAAGTCGAGGGTGAAGACTACAATGAGACTTTCGCTCCCGTTGTGAAGATGACTACAGTTCGTACTCTTCTCCGACTTGTTGCAGCTAAGAAATGGGAGGTTTATCATATGAATGTCAACAATGCGTTTTTGCATGGTGATCTAGACGAAGAGGTATATATGAAACTTCCTCTTGGTTTTCGTCATCAACACCCCAACAAGGTTTGTCGTTTACGGAAATCATTGTATGCGCTTAAACAAGCTCCTCGTGGTTGGTTTAAGAAGCTCTCGGATTCACTGCTCAGATTTGGTTTTGTTCAGTCTTACGATGATTACTCGTTGTTTTCCTATATAAGAAAGGACATTGAGCTTCGGGTTCTCATTTATGTTGACGATCTTCTGATTACGGGCAATGATGCTTATATGGTCCAAAAGTTCAAAGAATACTTGAGTAGGTGTTTCTCAATGAAGGATTTAGGACGAGTTAAATATTTTTTGGGGATAGAAGTTAGCCGAAGTCAGGAGGATATTTTTCTATCTCAGCGAAAATACACGCAGGACATCATTGCGGAGACTGGAATGCTTAGTGCTAGACCCGCAGTTACACCACTTGAGCAAAATCATCAGCTTGCTACCGTGGACAGTCCCCTTTTGAAAGATACGAAGCCATATCGAAGACTACTTGGTCGTCCCATATATCTTCTCAATACCATGTCAGAGTTATGTTACTCTATACATATTCTATCTCAGTTTATGCAAAAACCGAAGGAAGCACATTGGGACGCTGCTCTTCGGGTAGTGAAATTTTTAAAAGGTTCTCCGGGTCAAGGAATTTTACTAAGCTATGATCCGGATCTGTCTCTTACTGTCTATTGTGACGCTGACTGGTCTTCGTGTCCTCTTTCTCGTCGCTCACTTAGCGCCTTTGTTGTCATGCTTGGTGGTTCTCCAATTTCGTGGAAGACTAAGAAAAAGAAAGCGGTGGCACAGTCCACATGTGAAGCCGAGTACCGTTCCATGTCAGTCGCACTTAAAGAGATTATATGGCTTCGTAGTCTTCTCAAGGAGCTTGGTGCTGAACAGTCCATTCCCACTCGGATGTTCTGCGATAGTAAAGCAGCCATTAACATAGCCATTAATCCCATCTTCCATGAACGTATCAAGCACATCGAACGAGAATGCCATTTCGTTCGCGATACAGTTACTAGTGGGATAATAGGTACTTCTCACATTCCTACGAGTGAACAAATTGCGGACATTCTTACCAAAGCACTTGGAAGAGCGCCATTTCGTTACTTACTGTCCAAGTTAGGCGTTCAGAATCTTCACGCTCCAACTTGAGGGGGAGTATTGGAGATAATATCATATCCCCCAAGTATAGGAGTCTTGTGCCGCAAGTAACGTAATGTTTATCTCCTATGATATAGGACTTTGAGTCTATCTTGTGTAACCATCTTGTTGTATAAATAAGACCCTTGTGAATCAATAAAATTCAAGTTGCCTAATATCCTTTTCTACACAACCCTTCGACATAACAAACGAAGGAGATGAAAAGAAACAAAGAGTATTCATTTCGTTTTTTTTACATGTTGTAGTCTTTTTCTGTTGTTTCACAAAGAAATAATTTAGGTTTTGATAAAAAAAATAAAGAAAAAGGTTTTGTATAATGTTTTTATTAAATAAGTATGATGATTTGTAAATTTTAAGATATATTAACTAATTTTACTGAATTATTATTGCCTTAAAATTATGGAAGATTGTTTATCACAAAAATAATACATTTATACTTAAACTTTAATGTGTTTTTTATTTTTTTATCAAAAAACAAAGAGAATAGTTAATATTTTGGAGGAAAAAACTGATTTTTTTTTTGTCCCGAAAGAAACTGACTTTAATTACGAAGATAAAAAAATTTATTATATAAAGTTGAATGCGCACTAAATCGTAACTCGCGAGATTATGACATGTGTCAAATAAAAATTTCTTTATCTATATTATTTACTTTTTAATCAAATTTTGTAATATAATTTAAAAAGTAATAATAAATCAAAAGAAAATGTCAATAAGAAAGAAAACAAAAATGTAAGAATCGAAAGAAACTTAATTAAGAAAAAAAGTATAATTACAACAGAAAATAAGGAAATTGTTTTTTTATAACAATTAGAAAAACAATAGAATGCAAATGGAAAAAATAAATTAAGTGACGGTAGAAAAGTATAATTGCCATTATGGTCGATAAAATAAGGTGAAAAAGGTTTTATAACAAAAAAATTTATAAAGAGATAACACAACTGGAAAAAGAAAATCAAATGTCGAAAAAGAAGAAGTATAACAGTCATTATGTTCAAATAATAAAATATCGTTAGAGGTTACTCAAAGAAAAAACACATAATATCATATTTTTCACTAGCAAACGAAAATCTATATAGTAACATCAAGATCGTTTCCAATTTTAATATTTGTTCAATTCTCTTAATCAAGTAAGTTATAAGTTTGAAGGTTCAACAAATTGATCAAAGCTATTTTGTTTTAGCTCAGTTAGATGGAATCGTATTTATCGTCGTATTATCGTACGTGTTCTTCGAAATGGAAAGTTAGAAAATTTTAAAGTAAATAAAATTCTCGTGGAGGTAGAAGTGATGTTACTTGATTAAAGGTAAGGTATGTTATAATTTGCATAAATTCATGTTAAAAAAATTGATAATTTTTATACAGAAAATACAATATAATGCTTTGTTCATCATTCTTACCTTCGAAAATTTGGAGATCGTCTCTACAAAAGGAGTTATCGAAATTTACAAAATATTATTTCAAAATATTTTAATAGTTTAACGGATTATTAAATAAAACTAAAATATTTAAATTAATTATTTTTAATATATTTACCCACGTTAATACGCGGGTCCTAATCTAATTTTAGATAAACCGAACCGACTAAAACTGGAATTATACAAACTAATAGAACTCGGTTTGATTTAATATGTCTGACCTCTTCGACCATCTTTATTCTTTAGATAATACTTTATTATAAATCTCGTTCGTCATCAACCGGCAAATGGATGTTGATATGTTCCTAAATTATAACCTTAGAATTATATTAAGCGTTTGTTATAATTATCTTCTAAATGGAGTCATGAATCTACATAAATTTTCTTAATTATAACAAATTAACAATTATTCAATGAAAAAAACAGTAAGCACCTACCATTCTTTTAAGAGGTAGACTATGCTTAGAAATTAGTATATGAGGATTTGTTTTACCCTGAATTAATTATTTTTAATGTGTTTGGTAAAGATATAAACTTCGTTAGCACTTAAAAGATAACATATTGAAGGAGTACATATCCCTGATCTATCTTGGGTTGGATCCTGAATAAGTTGTAGTATGTATCTTATATCTCAACATTACAGCAAACACATATGTCAAATTCTACGAAATAGATTATTGGTTTTGATTGCAGCCCTATTTTTTACTATGAAAGTAAAAATGAGTTATACTAGTTTTTTTTTTTTGAAGAAATTAGTTATAGTAGTGTATCATAAAGTATTTATACCAAATAGAAACATTGTGTACTATAGCAAAATTATTTTAGGTTTATGTGACTATTTATCGCAGTGATTACAATTGGTTTATTTTTGAGTGAATTAGGTGGATAACCATGAACTCTTACATATTTAAGAAACTAACAGTGATAAAACATAAACTTAAATAAATAGCAATAAGAAAATAGATTTATTACGATTTTAATCATATATCACATGAACATCTCTCTCATCAAAAAGTTGATTCCATTCACTGCCACAATTAACCATAGCCGCCATGCATTGACAAATCTGGTGATTTCCGACGGTCAATGGAAGCAAGAGATTCGGTGGTGTGTGGGAGTCAGAAAAAGGAACAAGATCCGATTAGCCGTCATGCACCATCGATTTGCTTTCGATGTTTCCATTCACCGCCACAGTTAACCCTAGCCGCTAAGCATTGATGAATCCGATGATTCACGACAGTCAACATAAGCAAGAAATTTCAGTTACTTTTTCTAGGGGTTAATTCCCTATCGAATGCCTATAGCTGCCGTCTAGCGATTTTTTTAACATTGATCTATTCTGTTTATGACATGATATTGCACGAAGTAAAAAACATAGATACATAATAAATGCCTATAAAATGGTTTTATTAAAATTCAAATATTGTTGTGATTGATGAATTCAATGTTCTGGATATGTTAGTTAAATGGAAAAGATAAAATACCAAAGCTAGATCCGTTGCTTTATAAAAAAAAGGCAAGATAAAGTATAGTTTTCCATATGCGACACTTATAAGTGCTTCGTTTGGATAAGCTATAAATTGAAATATTAGTGTTGCCCAAAAATTGGAAAAGCAAAGAATATGCTTAAACCAGCCAACAATATGTCACACAAGAAAAACAGCTAACGAAATTTCTTTTAATCAAGCAAAATAATATTTGAGGATCTACTATTTTCTTAATGAAGTCAGCCATTACATCATCTTTCGTGAGAAGTTACTTCTAACCAGTATTTTTCCATCATTAATTTGGAAATAGAACATGAGAAAAAAAAAATCACAGTCGTTGACTACTATAGTAAATTATTGAGAAAATATATAATGATTTTAGATACCGAAAAAAAATATGGGGTTTCTTGAAACATAAAAGCATGTTAATATAACAGTTTGTTGGAAAAAAAAAGGCATGTTACTTATTTTTATTGAGTCACGTATTTGTCTATTATAAGTGGATGAAACTAATATATAGATACGTATAATGGGATCCATCATGTGAATTAGATTCGTGTTCTCGCTTTTGTCTTCTCATGTCTTTCATGATGTGGACACAATCATGGTGTCTGACAAAAGATGTCCATATAAGTTCATACTTCTGTCACTATTATCTTTGATCTTAGAAACTCGACAATCAACATTAATATTTACATACTCATTTGATTTTTAGTGACATGTTGATTAATGATAATCTTAGGTTCCAAGTTGCAAAACATATGAAAGTCTAATAACCAAAAATCAATTATTATTACACACAGAAGTTAAAACTTGAGTATCAGTAGTTCTTTCTCAGGCACATTTCTTTAGAAAGATTTATAGTAAAAAAAAACAAAATAAAAATCAACTTTATCTGAAGATTTTTTTATTCTTTTTGATAAGATTTTCAAAATCTTCTTTTCCCACCAACCTTTTTACCCCCAAACTACTAAAACCCTATAACAAGAACCGTTCTCAGCCGCTCTGAAGGCCTTCCCCGAAGGTTTACACCAGCGGTTTTGGAGTGTGTTGGAAGGCATGAGGAACTGAGGCCATCCCACCAGTTCAAATCCCAATTCTGAGGCTTCCACCAGATGTAACAAAACTCAGGACAACTCTTCCCCAACCTTTCCCTTTGTCTAAACAGAGGAGAACCTATCATCTCAGTTGTCTTTTTGGCAGCTAAGAACTCTCAACAAAAAACAACTCAAGCAACGACTGTCCAAAACTCTGCAGAGAAGTATGGCAAGAAGACTCTCAGCTGCGGAGAAGGGAAAGAACATCATGAGGCAGGAGATTTCTCCACCACGCAAGTGAATCAAAGCTCCAGATCCAGACACTACGAATCTGATAGAAGATTGGAAGACTCACAAACCCCAAGGCGCAGAGGATGTGGTCCATGATCCCTTTCATGGCAAAACACTTGAACCTGCGAGGTAAAGCTATTGGATCTGACATAGGGTATGACTGCTTTCAATTTCGCTTCGACTTTGAAGATGATCTATTAAAAGTTCTAGATAGTAGACCTTACCACTTTGCTAATTGGATGTTGATCCTACAAAGATGGGAACCTATTATCTCCTCCTCCTTTCCTTCCCAGATCCCTTTCTGCATACAAATCAATGGACTCCCTCTGCATTATTGGAAGGAAGATATGGTTAGAAATATTGGCAGAGGAGCTGGACTTTATCTCAGACAGGAGATAACTAAGACAACGGTAAAAGTTTGGGTGGAGATAAATGGCTTACAACCGCTGATAAAAGAGATGGCCATTGACTTCAAACGAGGTAAGGAGTGCATGGTCAACTTAGAGTACGAGAAGCTTGAGAAGCATTGCTTCAGATGCAACAAACTCTCCCATGAAGCATAAGACTGCCCAGAAAATGAAACTCTCTCTGCTCACTCTCACCACCAGAGCAGAAGAACCACTCCTCCAAAACAGTCAGTTGGAAGGACTCAATCATACCTATCAAGGGACCCAAACCAAAGGGTGAGAGCCAGAGGTAACCCCTCAGAAGAGCCAATAGAAGGTCATCTTGAACAAGACAATTATCAAAGGCGTACCTATCACCAGGAGAAGCCATATGAGCAAGCATATGGTGATAGACCTGACAGACAATCTAGAGAAATGAGCTATCACCGGGAAAGGCCTAGAGGCAGAGAGCCTGAGGAAAGAAGACATCACAACTACCAGCAGAGAAGAAGCAGTACCCCTGAGAACCTGCACACTCCAAGGAACAATAAGTACTATACCAGTACCCCTAGAGTGGAGAATGGAGACCTAAGAAATATACTGAACCAGAGAGAGATCACAGTAAGAAAACACAAAGAGGCAAA
The DNA here is from genome assembly GCA_900128785.1 of Arabis alpina. Classification (NCBI taxonomy): domain Eukaryota; kingdom Viridiplantae; phylum Streptophyta; class Magnoliopsida; order Brassicales; family Brassicaceae; genus Arabis; species Arabis alpina. The sequence continues at coordinate 11,457,635 of LT669792.1, forward strand.
CCTGCAGTGGAGAAAAAAAAACCCACACTAGACTGTAGAGTTGAGGAGTCCTCCACATCCCGTAGTAGACGACCTCCTCTGGAAAGGAATTTGGCCCTGATGAGCTTCCCACAACAACAAACTCTCTAGGAGGTTCCTTCTACAGAACAAGTCATGGAGCAACTATGTGATGTAACTATCCAATATGTTAACTACCCTGACCTCATAGAAAGTGAAGCCAGAGAACAGAGAGTGATTGAAGGAGAAGCAAGGGGTCTGATGGCTGAGACAGCAGCCAACATCATAGCATCAGCTGAAGCTTCCCTTAGGAGTGCTCATCTCCAAACAATTGCCAAAGACAAAACATCACCAGACCTGCCTCAACTAGGGAAACAAAAAGCCCCTGCAAAGAAGAGAAGCAGAACTGCTTTAAAAAATAAACTCACAAACAACCCTCGCCTCCTCCCAGGAAGTGGGTCAAGAAAAAGAGCACTTATGCTCCATCAATCACCAAGAATGAGGGACAATGCAACTCAATCTATCCCTCAACATGAGGAGAACTTTCCAGCTGCGAGTCAACATAATCCATCTTTTACTGTGATCCCAGACATAACCAATAAGGGCAATAGACGTGCGGATTTTCACAATCCACACAGTCCTCTTCCTTAGCTATAGTAAGCTGTAACTGTTGTGGTTTGGAGAAGACCACAACAGTTCCTCGGCTCAAGAAGATCAAGTCTAGCATCTCTTTTGATATCTTGTTTCTATCTTAGAAAAAAAAAACAAAAACACTATGCTTAAAAGACTGAATTGGCTGGGATATCCTTCTCACCTCCTTGTAGAACCACATGGGCCTGGAGGAGGAGGACTTGCACTATTCTGGAAGCAAGGAACAGAGCTTGAAGTCATTTCCTTAACTCAAAACTTTATAGATACAAAATTAATGTATGAAGGAAAACTAACCTTTGCTACCTTTCTGTATGGTGAGCCTGACAAAGCAAAAAGATAACAAATATGGGAACAACTTCTTAATATCTCCATACTCAGACAAGATCCCTGGTACATTACAAGAGATTTCAATGAAATTATAGATAACAATGAAAAACAGGGAAGTCCAACAAGGGATGAGAATACCTTTGTGGACTTCAACTCTTTCATCTCTGAGGCTGCTCTCTACGACCTCCAACACACATGGAACTTCTTGTCCTGGAGAGGGTGTAGACAAAACCACAATGTCCTCTGTAGACTTGACAGAGCCATGGAAAATGTGGACTAGATGGAGAAATTTCCAATACCTAGAAGCGAGTACCTCCAGTTTGGAGGATCTGATCATAGACCCCTAGCCTCATACTTCACAGGGCGCTACAAGAAGACTAAAGGTATGTTTAGATTTGACAGAAGCTGAGAGACAAAGAGGAAATCAAGTTATTAATAGCTGAAACCTGGAATGCTAGAGAAGATCTTGCAGTAGAGTGCAGAATTGGGAGCTGCAGAAGAGCAATAATCACCTGGAACAAAGAGCAACACCAAAATAGTCAGAAGATCATAGAAAAGAAGCCGCCAGCTTTGGCTTAGCCTGGAGACAAAAATTCAGGCTACTTCCATGCTAGTACCAGGAATAGAAGAATAGTGAATAAAATAACAGTACTAGAAGATAAAAATGGAGCTACTCAGTACGATGAAGACAAGATCACAGAGAAAATCACTACCTACTACCAAGAGATGTTCACCTCTCAACCAGGAAGAAGACATGACATTGTAGCAAAAGCTCTATTCCCAACTGTCCCTGAGGAAATAAATGACAAACTCATTAGGGAACCTTCTGCAACAGAGATAAAGGATGAAATGTTCTCAATAAATGGAGATAAAGCGCCAGGACCTGATGGTTTCTCCTCTTGCTTCTTCCAAGCAAACTGGCATACAGTTGGTCCTGCCATGGTAAAGGAAGTCCAAGAAATCTTCAAATCTGGTGTATTACCGAGAATAATAAATCAAACTCATATTCGGCTAATCCCAAAAGTAGGAAGCCCTAAGACAGTAACTGAGTACAGACATATTGCCTTGTGCAATGTCTACTATAAACTGATATCCAAGATCCTTACCAGGAGATTATAGCCTGTTCTTCAAGGCTTGGCGTCAGAAAACCAGTTAGCCTTCGTGCAAGGGAGAGCCATATCTGACAATGTGTTGATTACACATGAGGTTCTCCAATTCCTAAAGTCATCCGCAATAACAAAGCGATGCTCTATGGCTGTTAAAACAGACATGAGCAAAGCTTCTGATAGATTGGAATGAGGATTCATTAAAAAAGTTCTAAACAAGTTAGGTTTCCCTAAAACTTGGATCAATTGGTTAATGCAATGCATTACTACAGTGTCCTACTCCTTCCTACTAAATGGAATTGTAAAAGGTATGATTCAACCAACTAGAGGGATCAGACAAGGAGATCCACTCTCCCCATACATATTTATACTATGCAGCGAGGTGCTCTCAAGCTTGTGTGGGAAAGCTCAACAAGAGGAAAGTTTACCAGGAATAAAAGTGGCAAGGAAAAACCCTGGAATAAACCAGCTCTTATTTGTTGATGATACGATGTTTTTCTGTAAAACAAACAAGAAAAGCTGTCAAAAACTAAAAGAGATCCTTGAAGAATATGAAGCAGCCTCAGGACAAATGATCAATTGCCAAAAGTCGGCGATCACTTTCTCTGCTAAGGCTCCTTCACATATAAAGGAAAGAGTCAAAGCTTTTCTGAAAATCCCAAAAGAAGGAGGAAATGGAAAGTACATGGGACTTCCAATGCTCTTTGGGAGGAAGAAGAAGGACTTATTCAACTCTATAGTTGATAGAATGCGCCAAAGGTTCATCAGTTGGGCTACAAAACAACTCTCTGCAGCTGGGAAGATGGTGATGCTTAAATCAGTCCTCACTGCGATGCCAGCCTACACCATGTCGTGTTTCAAGTTACATGTGGGCATATGCAAAAAAATTCAATCATGCTTGACAAGATTTTGGTGGGATGCTGACCCAGAAAAGAAGAAGATATGTTGGGTGGCTTGGGAGAAGCTTACCAAAGGGAAAAAAGATGGAGGTTTGGGCTTCAGGGACATCCAAACTTTCAACGATGCGCTACTAGCTAAGATCAGCTGGAGGATACTAACTCAACCAGACTGTTTACTAGCTAAGATTTTGTTGGGCAAGTACTGCAGCAACTCTACCTTCCTTGATTGCACAACACCTACATCTGCTTCACATGGATGGCGTGGGATAGTTATTGGGAAAAACATCCTAAAAAAGAAGATAGGGAAAGTCATTGGAGATGGAAAACTTTCAAAGGCATGGACGGACCCATGGTTATCTCTAAAACTCCCACTACAACCTATGGGACCTGCCACAAAGGAAACAAAAGACATGCTAGTGGATGAGCTATTACTTACCAACACTGCTGAATGGAACAAAATGAATATTAAGGACCTTTTCCCAGAATTGGAGAACACTATCACCAACCTGAAACCAAGCAAGCTAGGAGCTGATGACAGATATGCCTGGCTTGGTTGTCAGTCTGGTGTATACTCAGTGAAGTCAGGCTACCACGCTGCAAATGAGGACGACCCAAGTCAGCTTGCTCAGACTATAAACACCGATCCAGTACAACATTTCAACTGGAATGCAAATATCTGGAAAACAAAAACGGCACAAAAACTTAAACTCTTTATATGGAAAGCAGTAAGAGGGGCTTTACCAATGGGAACACAACTAGCCACAAGAGGAGTCCTAGCACAAGCCGCATGTATCCGCTGTGGAGAACCATAGACGATTGACCACCTATTCCTCCATTGTAGCTTCGCAAAAGAGGAGTGGCTCCTCGCTCCCTTTAAGGATACCATCAATGCAGACACTATCCATAGCTTCTTGCAGGGACTTGAACAGGGCCCGAGATGGGTCTGCTTACCACCAACGGGTCTAGAAGCGGAAACTCTGGTCACCTGGATATGTTGGACCCTTTGGTTAAAGCGAAATCAGATTATCTTCCAATCAAGGACCTTCACTATCGAAGAAACCATCACTAAAGCTCTCAGCGATGCGAGAGAATGGTCTGAAGCCCAACCTCGGAAGCCAATCGCAAACACGGAAGCTGAGGGGACCAGTAAGCCTCTTCCAGCGTTACGAAGGGATCGAAACACAATCCAGATCCATACTGATGCATCATGGGTCTCTACCTCGTCGAACTCGGGCTTTGGGATGGGTAATTAAGGATCAGGAGAACAACGTAGCACATGGATCCAAACTCGAATCACAAACCTCCTCGCCACTCATGGCAGAAGCTCTCGCAATCCGCGAAGGAATCACGCAAGCAGCGAACCGAAAGCTCCGAGACTTTACGATCGCATCGGATTGCAAACAACTCATCAACATCATAAAATCGAACACTTATAAACTTGAAATCTCTGGAATTATCCAAGATATTGTCAAGTTAGCACACGATCTAAACATCTCTTTCGAGTTTGTAACTAGATCGGAAAATTCAGAGGCCGATTTGCTAGACAAATCGACCCGACTATCCGCTTTGTATTAATGAAATCACATGTTTGACCGAAAAAAAAATGTCAAAACTTGAAAAATCAAATAACCAATTGATTCTGCTCAAGTCAATCGGTACGGTCTACAACCTATTAAGTCAAAGCAATAGCCGGTTCAGACACAATCCAACCCAAACCAAACCGGGCTCATGAGATACCACCACAAATGATTAGAATCGTGTTTGAATTTTGGTAGACATCTAGACTAATGTCTACTATGGATATTTTTCTTTTTCTTTCATCCCCTAAAAATCAATCTAAGAACAAAAGTCAATTTAGGGTTCTAAAGTTAATTTGTTTTTTTTTTTCCTAAATCAAATGTTGATCATGCTGGTTAAACCACTCTACAAATGAATAATGATGAAGCCGATTTGGATTGTGATGGTCTATAGATTTGGATTGTGATGGTCTATAGAATTCTGCTTGGATAAGAATTTGTATTTCAATGATTTTATGTATAAAGTTATTGTTATAAACTCATTTAATGGATGCCCATTAGAGGCCCATGTTTTAGAATATTCCTAAACCCTAGTTCCTCTCCAAGTATTGTATCCCTATATATACTATGTACTTCTCATGGAATAATACACAACACAATTCTCTTTATTCTTTTCTCTTATTCACAACACGTTATCAGCACGATAACCTAACCACTGAGTAAAACCCTAGCCACTAAAGTAAAACCCTAGCCACTTGAGTAAAACCCTAACATTCTCTAACATCTCGCACTTTGCTTTGGTTCCACTTTATTTTTCATTAAGGTAAGTGAATCTCTCTCACTTTAGCATACGGCACATCTAATATTATTTGGTAAAGCATAAGGTTAACGTCATACTTCCTATATAGTATCACGTTAGTTTTATAATTGCTTTGATACAATAATTGAATTACTTTTGTCTTATTATGCTACTTATTTAATCTATTTTATACATAAATATTGACTTTGTTATTCATAGCGTACACATGTATGTCTATCGATGGAGAATTTCTCACAAGTCATATTTATGAGTTGATTTCGTAATTCAATAGCATATTCATGTTGGGTCATGACTCATATATGTTTATTGATCGGATATCACAATTTTATGTTTTTATATTACGTCTATTTTTTAAGTTTGATTTTGTGATTTGATAACATACACATGTTGATTCATGAATACTATGTCTATCGATGAGTAATTCTCACAAATCATACTTATGTATATTAATTATTTTATTAATACGTTTTTGGTTATTAAAATCACATATTTTATTATAAAATTAATCAATCATGATTAACGCTTCTCTACTATTGATCAAAGATATTTTATAATTATTCAAAAATCTATGTAAGTAATTTACTTTATAAGTAATAGCCTAGTTCAACATAGAACTAATTCATTATTAATTTAATCTTAACATGACATGAAAAAATTCATGCATAATTGCTTCCAATCGATTAAATCTAATATTAAATATTTGTAGTTCTTTTATTATACTTATAAGAACAAGCAATCAATTGGCTAAACATATCTTAATGTTTTCGTCATAATCAGTTATGCTTTTATTGATTTCTTATCACGACATGTGTTGGATATTTTATGAAATTCACCAAGTCAATGTTATTTGATTTCCTTATGGATTTGCGAATCATTAGTAGAAATTGATAAGTTGCTTTGATTCGTTGGCTTGGTTATTTGGAACTCAACGATTTGGTATTCCCCTAATTCATTTATAATAAGGTATATTAAACACTTCGATGATTTGATTATGATGTTAATAAAAACATTATAGTGTTTAATGATTGGTAAAAAATTGGGGTTTTACTATAAAATTCATAAATCATCGAGTTGAGTTGATTATGGTTCATTCCCTGAAGTGAATGTGACATATTATATAAGAAAAGAAAAGATCACTATAAGCCAAAGAAGTGGCTATAGAAATTGTCTTGAAAAGACAAGATCGATATCAAAGTTCTTTCAAAAACTAAAATTTTCATTTGAATTGAGAAAAGAAAGATCTTACGAATAAGAGAAGTTTATATCATCTGATGATGAAAGAATCTAGTGTGATTACAATGTAATTTAAAACTATTGATGCTTTATACTCTCCAAAGTCTTAAAGGTAATTGGATGAAAAAATGCATGATCCAAGTTGGGTATGTTGATTATACAGTGAGATTCAATTCGGGATAGTTGAACTTGAAGATTCATATCATCTCGAGGGGGAGAATTAGAGAATCTCACATAGACAATAAGTGACATATCCAGAAGATTATGTTCACTACTTGATTATTAAAGTTCACTTCAAGTGATATATCTAGAAGATTATGTTCAATAAGTTATTCGAACAATTCTCAAAGAAAAAGTGTGATCACCATAATGTGATATTACCTAAAACTAGCTATGTGATTGGTTAAATCTAGCTATATCTAAGATTACAAGACTTAAAGTCTGTAAGTGAATTAATTGAGCTATGTTCAAAATTACTTGCAAATTGATATTATGAGAGAATATCTCTAATGCGGAGTTGGTAAAGCATATATAATGAAATTTTCATGCAAGTAATGTTGTTTTGTAGACACAAAGTCGTGAACAAGAATTTAAGAAGTAGTATAGATTCTTCTTGGGGCTGAGAAATTATATGAGTTATCAGAAACCTTACTCATATTTGACTAGTTTTGATATATTCCCTCAAGTGAATATAAAATCTGACACATTAGAGAAAGTAGCTACGAAATTGATCGCATCAGTCACCATTCTTTTGGCGACACCCACCATTAGCTTTGGATTTTCCGGTTACACTCCATTTCTAAATTCTTGATTCTCATACCATATATTTATATATGTTTTAGTTAAATTAATCTATAAGATTTACTTTACTTTATTATAGATTTACTTTACTATAATATCTCGTTTATTGCTACATGCTTCATGGTCCAAATCCATGCTTGGTTATTATGGACTAGAGAAGTTCATTTGATTATGATATCCCCTGGAGGGAGAAAGTGATTAGCAATAAAAAAAAAAAAAAAAAAGTAAACCAGAAGTTTACTAAGAATGAAAGTAAACCAGTAGTTTACCAAAAATTTATATGATTGGCTTAACCGGATTGGTCATCCTGGTTTGATAATGATGCGAAAAAATAATTGAGAATTATGTGGACATTAAGTGAAGAACCAGAAGATTCTTCCAATGATTTATCATAGGTTATTTGCTCAGAAAGCAATATGATAATATGACTTTCACCAGTCAAAGATGATTTAACTCTGTCAATTTTCTGAAATATATACAAGGAGATGATTATGGGCTGATCACCCACTTTGTAACATTTATGCATCGATTCAATGGACGCATTGACTCGATTGTTGCATTTTAGAAGGTCACGTTTATCCTTGTTATAAACCAGCAACCGGGAGTTTGCGAGGTTACTTTCTTATAAGTTCCAGAATTTATGTTTGAAGCCTCATTATTATATGTCCATTGGGATAAGTGTTGAACATCCTGAAGCTCATGTTCATATATAAGATTTTAGTAGCATTGATTCACATCAAGCCAATGAATAACTAATTGTTCTCCCCATCATTATTGGTTTAGGGTTAGAAACCAAATAGTTTCCATATGAACGATCTTTGAATGAAAGATCTATGAATTTGAAAAGTGCTCCACCACAGCGCTTGATGATGGAACCTCAAAATAGGATAAGAATATATGTTGGATATGAAAGATACAGAGTCATCCCTGAAGGATTTATATAAGACTCAATTTGTAGACTTTCATTTTAATGAGTCAGTTTTTCCAACATTAGGGGGGAGAAATTAAACAGCTGGAAAAAAAAAAATAAGTATCTATGAATTATCATTGATCCTCGGACTAAAGAATTTATATAAGAAGTCCAAAAAGATAATTCATAAGAAGAACTTAGCGTATTAATTGCCATACGCATTTACTAACCCAAATAGAGTGATAAAGTCACCTATACCAGTTGTATATGCTCCAAATTATAAATGATGTCCCAGAAGGGCGATATCAAACTGCAAGAGAGTCTAACGATCGCCTGAAGCGTGATAGACCTATTTGGTTCCAAATATAATTATCCTCGAAAAAGAAAAGGAGCAAGAATTGAGAATGACCAAATCGAGGAAATAATTTTTTTTGAAAAATCTCCAAAAGAGATTTGATGATCTCTAAAAGAGACATAAACATGACAAATGGAAAATTCAAGTACTTGAAAATGAAGAGTTATAGCTAGCTATGTCATGTATGGAATAAGATGGAACCATAAAGCAAATCGACGTCGTAATATTTTTGCATGCAATGAGCAGTTGATATTATGGATAAAAAGAAAGGATCATGAAAGAAAGTCTATTGAAAAGTGTACACAAAATAATGATTGGAAGAAATAGACTTATATAATCTCTTGTAGAGAAATATATGGACCAGTGGTCCTTGCACTTAAAGTGTAAAACCAGTGTCATATAAATGAGTCTTTTGTACGAAAGAATAATGAATATAGTGAAATTCACAAAGATAAAGAATGTTTTATGAAGAGATACATTCTCTTGTGGTAGCAATTATTTTTGATATCTTACAAGTTTGGTAGCAAGAGATGAAACAATGGATAAAGACATTTATATGCAATCCTTGAAGGATATATATGTGAAGGATACAATCCCTGAAGGATTAATGATATTAGAATTATATTCTCAGGAATTCTACTTGATAATCGATCGAATGAAAATAAAGTATGTAACATGGGGTATAATCATGTAAATACCCATGTAGACTTATCAAAATATTTTGATAAAGTGATTCTTCATTTGAACATCATCGAAACTCCGACAGAGTTATTACAAGTTATGCGATAAGTAACTACTGTATAATGATATTTATATACTCCAAGAAGGATGTACACTGCAAGAATCTTCTTAGTGAGTATTTGTTAAGAGAAAGGCAATGAAAAAGATGATATTAGCCTATGCATATTTATAAGAAGATTTAGAAAATGATTTGTTATGATTGCAATATATATTTGCTTATTTGAACATCATATAACTCCTGAAGAAATTTATATACAGCGGAATATCAAAAGAAAAAGTTTGAGATAAAAGATCTTGAAAAGACAAAACTATCTCAAGATGTCTCAGATTAAACATTTAGCGAAAAAATGTTATGAACCAGAAGTTCAATAGTATAAAATATCATATGGCATACGAGTTTGTTCATTAATTTTATGCTTACAATAGTTCCAAAAGAGATATTATATATGATCATAATTCATCTCCTGAAGAAGATGTTTATGAGGGGGAGAAATATAATGATATGCGTGGATGTACTCTTTTTCCCTTATCATAGTTTTTATCCTATAAGGTTTTTCTATGAAAATGTTTTTAACGAGACATCAAAGAACACGCAAATGATAGACACTTATAGAAGAATGTTATCATTATAATGATATATGAAAGTCTATCAATCTCCCATAAGCATGTCATCCATGAATGATATCTAGAGAAACAAAGAGTATGATCCAGATGAATCATCTAGAAGACCGATGAGTTGCAGAAGAATGGCGGTGTACATGTTCAAGAGGTTGTTCAAACGAAACTTTGGTGGACTTATTTTCAAGACACTTCCAACTATTACTTTCAAGAAACAAGTTTGCAGCATCACGAAGATTTCAAGTTATGCACTCATTAGGGGGAGTAAAAGCGCGTTGCACTCTTTTTCCTTAACCATGGTTTTGTCCCAATTGGGTTTTCCTGGTAAGGTTTTAATGAGGCAACATCTTATGCGTATTAGGATTATTTTTACTCTAATGGCATCCAAGGGAGAGTGTTATAAATCCATTTAGTGGATGCCCATTAGAGACCTATGTTCTAGAGTATCATAAACCCTAGTTCTTCTCCAAGTATTGTATCCTATATATACCTATTATTCTCTATAGAATAAGACAATACAATTCTCTCTATTCTCTTATCTTATTCACAACAGTTATAGAATTTAAAACACTATTTTTAGAATCTGAGTAACCAAGAGTTTGAGTTTCACAAAGATTATTGATTTACTTAATAAGGTATGAGACAAATGGAAATATAAGAGAAATCTGTAAACCAAAATAAACCAATTGATTCGAATCAGATCAATTGGTATGGTACACAACATAACAAGTAATAGCTACACACGCTTTACAAACGAACCAAACTAAACCAAACCGATTCAGTGAGACAAAAACAAAAACACTCTAATCACAGGATTGAGCACCAGCTATGAGGGAGTTTAGACGCAGCAGCTTGGTCAAGGAACCAGACCACTTCGACATCCGCAGTTAGTCTACCGGCGGGTAAGTCCTTGGTATGAGTAAGAGCAGCTGCAGCCGAATCAGCTTGTTCTTTATCACACACTGCCATAACATTGTATGAAGCACAATTGATAACCGGTAAAGTAAAAGTGATCCTTTTTGCTGGTGGTTTAGGTGAATCGGTTATGTGTGTGACCCATTTCACTTTCTCATTGATCTGATCATGTCCCGGGAATAGAGACGCCATATGACCGTCCGGTCCCATTCCTAGAAGCTGGAGATCAAATTGTGGGAAACCGGAGGATTTGTATGTTCGGATTATGTTTTGGTACACCTTTTGTTTGAGACACTCCTCGTACCGTTCAGCTGCGAGCTCAGCATTGCCTTCAGCCCCAAGTCCGTTGTCGATGGCGTAGATGTTTTCAGCCGGAATAGGAACCTGGAAGTTAGGATTATGTATTGTCATGAATGCGAGTTTGATCATTTGTTATAAAATATCAAATGTAATCTGTGTTGTGTGTTTCATATTACCTAAACCCATAATTTTTGAAGTTTTAATCGAAGTTTCATTGTAAATTGTAAAGATGAAAGTTGGGACACTGACGAAAGGAAAATTTCCGTTTGTGATTACAATTTGCAAAAGTATTTGATGAAAAAATATAAATGCTCTAGCTTACAAACAAAGTATAATAGTTTTTAAACATATTTGATGTTGTTAATGGCACTCGTTTAACATTACTAATCATTTTTAAAGATAATATACAATTTTGAAAGCAGATTTTCTATTAAAAAAACAAAAATGTTAATCGTAGAGTTATGAACGAATCCTATACATTTCTCTGTCGAAAAATACGTTTTTCTCCGTACCAAGCGAGAACCGAACTAGGGGCTCAACGACACAATTTTTAGAGGGTCCAAATTCCAAATACTCGTCACTAGTTCAAAATCTACTTTGGTTAAAGAAAAAATGTAATTTTTCTTCGCTAATTAGATGTTTCTTTTGATTCTGTATAATTTATGTATGTACCTTGGAGAGAAAACCGTCGTAGGCGAGTTTATAGTTGCTATCAGCATCATCCCAACCACAAACCCTTTCGTCGACCCAAAAGATGTGCCACTTAGACCATTCAACTGAATCAATATAAGGAGCTTCCAACAATTTCCTGTTGGATGAAACAAAACCAATATTGAGATTGATATTAAAGATTGACAAGAGACTATTGTTTTTGTATATAAATCCTGAAACAGACCGGAGCCATGAGATAAGGTCGCCGCCGGAGAGAACTACGGTGAAGATTCCTCTTTCTTTGCAGAATTTGGTGGAGAGATCCGCCGCGTATTTGGCCAGCTCCACCGCCATTTGCTTCCTTGTCTGAAACACTCTCCTCTTCACTGGCGCCATCTAACTAGATGATGATTATGATCGATGATGATAATGGCATTATACAAGTGCAAGAGTCTTGGTTTCTTATAGGGAAAATGAGTGGATATGATGCAGAATCAAAAAAAGGAATAAATCAAGTTTTTTATGGGTTTATTTCATTATCATAACTTCACACAAAAAGTTTCTCATTCAATCTAAATGCATAAATTAGTGGCAAGTAGATTATTTGATTTTGCTAATTTTTTTCCTTTTTATAAAGTGTAATTAATTTCTTTTAATGTTTTTTTTTTGTCATCAGTTTCTTTTAATGTAATTTATTGTAAAGATTACTTTGTAAGACTTTATAAAAAGTTCCATTGTTCCTTTGTAAAAATATATAAAAAATTTGGAAAATAAAAGAAAGAATTTTCTCCACTTTAAAACTTAGGCTTTGTTTGCTTGTCTTTTCTATTATGTGTGATTTTTTTATAAAACAAGTGGAATATTTGTCTTTGTGTGCGATTCATATAGATATTGATTCATGTTCTTATCACAAAGGTATTCCGCATATTTGTGTGGCGAACTTCGATCTATTACAGCCGTATGTTTTGAAATCACTTGACCATAAGTTTAGTGTGATTCTGAGTCTTACATCAAAATAGTTCCTAACAAATGAATGAGACAAATTATGTTTTTCTTTCTTTGAAAACATATGTATATGGATAAACACATGTACAGTATGTTATTTATCTTTTTTGAAAAGGAGTATCCAATTCGTCGACAAAAGAAAAAGGGGTTCCAATTTCAGTGTATATTATACCTTTCTTTGTTTAGTTATACAATTACAACCCTATTATTATTCCTTTCGTATTTGTTAATTTATTCTACACTAGATTAGGACCCGTATAATATGCGTGTAGTAGATATTAAAATTGATAATTTGTAATTATACCGTATAAAATTAAGAAAAGAAAATTAAGGATTTCGGGTGTACGTTAAATTGTGGGAGGTGTGTGTTATTATATAATTTTTGGATTTGCCTTTTCTGAAGTAGTAACATTTTGGAACGTTCAACGTATGTTTACTTTTCGTTTTTTAATAAATTATGGTTTAACATTTATAAGGTTGAACGTATGTTTACTTTTCTTTTTAAAATAATTTATGGTTTAACATTTATTTTATTTTTATATATAAAGTTTCATTTTTATGATGTAACATTTCTTTTGTTTAACATAATGATATTTATATTTTGGTTTTTTTAACGTTGTACATAATATTTGATTTGGCTTTTAGAAATATGTTAATGAAACAATAAGATAAATGTTAATGTGTCTTTATTTTATTTGTTTAACATAATGATATTTTGTTGAAAAAAAAAAAAAAACATAATGATATTTTTATTTTTTAATTACTTGATTTTAAATAAAGTATTTTAACACGTGTCATTATCTCGATCGATAATAGACACATGTCGCGATCCCGTGAGTTATAATTTTGACAAACTCTCTTTTATATAATAAGATAAGATTATTTTTTCTACATTGTTTTAGTAACTTCAATTTTTTTCCTTCTATATTTCTTAGTTCAAACTTGTATTATGGCTGCATGGAAGAAAAAGGTTGAAATATAATGTGAACGATTGAACTTAAATTGTTTTATAATAATTTTTATTAAAAACTTCACTAATTCTGACGTGTAATAACTTCCTGACGATGTGGATCATTTTGAAAGATCCGACCCAAAACTACAGCTAAGAGTGTGATTACTCATGACACAAGCTAAAGTTCATAAACTAAATTTTAATATTAAATTAATGTTAATTTAACCTATTTCTCTAGAAACCAACTTAAAAGTGTCTTTCTCTTAGTCTATTTCATTACAAAAGCTTGTTAAAATATTAATTTTTAATTAATCTAACTCAAATAACACATTTAAAAAGATGATGGATAATTATGCTCTAACGCTCAACACGCCGCTCATCCCAAACCCTCAACGAGGAATGGGGCAACTCTATTTTCAACTATTCCTTTGCGGATGAATTGAAATCGAGGACATTTTAAAAGCTCGACGATCTGGACCCCTACTCATATATGGAATATATAATCAATGTCCCTTTCAATATAAAAATTAATTAATCTACAGCCTAACAATATCGTTTTCAAATTTCTTATACATAATTGAAGGATATCCTGATTTTTAATATACCCTTAATTGGTTCTATTTTTTAGTCTTATGGGGCAAAAGCATTGCTACTATTTCTTATGGAATTAAATAACATTTCAAAATAAGATATTTGCTAAAATAAAATTGAAATTATTTAAAATCCTACACAACAAATATAGAACAACATTTTTCCAAAACAAAATCAGAATTTTAAGGCAACCATTGTTAGAAAAGAACATGTTTACAATGTGTATTAGCATAAACAAATTTCTGGTCTCTAAACGGTTGATTTATTACCCCTCCAATACCATTGCTTAGACGAAACAAAACAAAATCAGAGCCGAACAACAACAACAACCCATCCAATTCTTCTATACAAACCAGAAATTAAGTACAAAAAAAATATATTCCTTTTTGTTGGTTTGATTTGGAATGGTTCCTCTGAAATCAAAATGCTTGATACAAAAGAGGTACCCCTTTATCCAGTTCATGTTTTTCTCTTGAATCAACAGTATAATAACTTCATGTTTTAGATAATTAGGTTGATTTGCAAGTTAGAAGTCACCTAGTTGGTCTCGAGCTCGAGCTTCGAACAGTCACACCGTGCAAGAACTTGGCATATCCCAAGAAATTCAGTTTCCCATCTAAACTCCGGATCCAATCCTTGAGCAGAGGATATGCATTTGGTCCCAAACTCATCTCCTGCATAGGCGCAAACCCATGGTTCATGCGAAAGATATCGGTTATACGGATCTCAGAGTTATATGAAATCCCTACATACCTCGGCGAGTTCTTGGACGGAAATGGCCCGGCTTCCTTCACGTTCAAAGTGATCAAATGCTATAGTTGCGATCTGTTCCCATTCTTCAAGAGCCTCTAGTTGATAAACGCTGACCGCAGCCGCACAGAACTCTTCAAAATCAAGTTTCCTATGTGCTAAGGGTTGCATCTTGAATCAACAAAAGGGAAAAAGAACAAGAGTATTACATATGTAATTATGCAGAGACTCAAAAGATCGATGTGTTTGTACGTACCAAGTTTAAAATGTCAGGAAGACGAGATTCAATCATAGCATCCGTAGCATATCTTGTCAAAGCCTGTATTTACCACAAGTGTTTAAATAGATCAACGGTTTAGATTCGCTAGAAGAATGTTAGATTCGAAAACTGAAGAACCATTGAATTAAAAGCTATTGCTGAACCAGGGAAGATGAGTGTTGAAATCATATACTGACCGTAGTGAAATTGTGAAGATACAAGCATCCATCTACTGGGTCCATGAGCATGAACTGTGTTTGAAGGAACACGAGTTCCTCTTCGGGTATAGCTTTGGATAGAGACTGTAGTACAAGTGACAGCAAAATAAAGATATATACAAGACATAGATACTCAACTCTACCAAGAGCAAAAGGTAGGATCTAACAAACTGAGGAAACATATCTCATGCTAAAAGTAAATGAAGATAAGATATTACCTTAAGTGCTGCTCGTCTGAAAGGCGATGCACGAATATAAGACTTCACCAATTTGTAGATGGAGAAATCCAGAAGCAAACCAGGGTTTTCATCTCGAAGCCATGGATGAGCTGCAAGTTTAACCATACTCATGTTTTCATTTCACCTATCAATGTCTCTGGTTTTAGATCACTAGTAAAGAGCTTACCTAAAGCTTGAGCAGCTGTCATTCTTTTCCTATGGTCTTTGTTCAAAAGCCTTTTCACAAAGTCCTTGGCAATAGGAGATATGGAAGGCCATGGCAAATCTTCGAAATTAGGATTCGCTCTAAGCACACAACGAAATATTGCAGACTCGGTTCGTCCGTAGAAAGGTCTACTGCCACAAAGTAATATGTAAGATATGACACCAATGCTCCATATATCTGCTTCAGTACTGTAAGATCTGTGAAGTACTTCAGGTGCAACATAGTATGCACTTCCCACCACATCGTTGAGACGCTGATCTGATTAAATATCAAAACAAAAAAACATTCACTCCTTAGTTTCTAACTAAAATTCTAGAAGCAGAGCAACAGAGAATAGATGATTACCGAATCTAACGAAATCAGACAAGCCAAAATCTATAACCTTGAGTACTGCATCTTCATTTTTGCTGGTAAAGAGAAAATTCTGGATACAAAAGAGTAGAAGATTTGTTTAAGTCACAAGCAACAGTGACTTATGATATTCAGAGTGGTAGAAGCAGAATATGTACCTCCGGTTTTAGATCACGGTGCACAACACCTTGAAGATGAAAAAACGCAGTTGCTGATAAAATCTGCACAAGAATACGCTTAGCTTCTGCTTCGGGGTATCGACCACCTCTGCAGTAAGATACAAGATTTATACTCCAATATACAATACAAAGATACCAAACTAGGCCAAAATATAATAAAGAGAAAGCAATAGTTTTCATATACCCCGCCAAAATTCTGTCCAATAACTCTCCACCTTCGCATAATCTGGAATCATATTAGAGGAATATCAATATCTCATGTGAAGCCAATGTCCTAAACTTTGATTATAGTACTATTACATCTCTAATGTTGATTGCTCTATAAGAGATGATAGAAAGGAAAATGTAGGAAACTTGAAGAACATACTTACTCCATAACAACAAAGACATTATCCGAGTCCTCAAATACATCATAGAATTTAACCATATGACTATGTCCAGAAAGAGCTTTTAACAATTTCACTTCTCGACGAACATCTTCAATAGATAGAGTTGATGTCATCTGAAACACCACAAATTGACCATCATATAAAACATTTTCACACAAGAACCTATCAAATAACATTGTCACAAAATAACAGAGAAAGAGAGACAAAAACCTTAGATTTAGAGATGATTTTGACAGCAACAGTTTGGCCTTTGATCTTCCCTTTCTTAGATTTCGCCCAACAAGTATGACCAAAATGCCCTCGACCTATTTCCTTCCCAAGCTCATACTTCCCTTGAAAGTTCTTTGCGAATCCGAAGTTCTTATCTAACCTCTCTCCAACTCCGCTTCCACCGGCTCCTCCGTGGTTATCCTCTTCGGTATCCTCAGGGATCGGACCATCACGAGGCTGCGGTGCAGCACCACGTCGCCGCCTCCAAGCCGCCATAATCGGTTTGGCAGGGGAAGGAGGCGGGAAAGGCCATTTAAACTTTCTACCGGGAGTTCTAGCCGGAGAAGGAGCTACTCCCGCCGGTAATGGGCTTTGAAAAGGACTAATTGTGTAAGGGTTGACTTCGGAAGAAGAAGCAGAGGCCACCGGAGAGTCGGGAATCAAAGTGTGGTGATTCGGAAACTGGACGGGGATGTCGTCGTTGTCGGTGGAAATGTTCCGACTGTAACAATGACCCATCGTCCGTCGCCGGAGAAAAAAAAGTCAAAAATGAATTTTGATCGGTGAGAATAGAAAGTCAAAGCATCCACCAAGTTGAATAGTGAAGCGATCAACGGAAATAAACGAAAAAGGCAAGATTTCAAATTTTATTAAAAATTTGCTAAAACGACAGCGATGGAAACGTGACCTCTACGACATCCACGTCAGCTTGGTGCCATGATTTCATTTGTGTTTGATTGTTGAACCAAATTTCTTTTGCTTGTAATTTAACTAACCCACAAATGTAAATACTACTAATACATTGTCTAATAGATCAAAAGTAATGTTGGTACAAATTTGCACAGACTTTAGAATATGTTTAGAGAATTAGAATTCGGAATAGTCACCTTGTTTTAGCATTCAAGTTGTCTATATTGATAACTGTTTGGGACGGACTTTGGCTCAGTATATTGATAAAACATATATCTATAATTGTCGTCAGTTTAATTAGTTATCCTTTAACTGACCATGATATTGTGTCATATAACATAAACCGGCTCTTCTAAATCCTTCAATCTAGGTTTACTCTCTTTTCTGATTGTATCTGAAACCTCCTCAACAACTTGTGTTTGGGTCTAGGTGGAGTCATAGGGATCCAGGTTTTTTACTAGGGAGAGGTTTTCTTCCCTCGAAATACTTCGGGAAGACGTAATCTAAAATTCGTCGTATGATTTTGCTAGAATCTTCGAAGATCGACTCGACTCTAAAACTTGCCACTTTGTCAGTATTCATCTTCTCAGCTTTCTATGGAGGCGAAGTTTTTTTACACTTCTTTTGCAACCTTTTCTTGTCTCATAGCTGGATCTAATTTTCATGGAAAGGTCGGTGAAATCACCTCGAGGTAGGCAGGAAGAATAGAAGCAGAAAGAATTTTTTTTTCGAAAGTTGGATCTATTTGATTTTCTTGAGAAAAAACTTTCTTTCCAAATACACAGAGGTTTTTAGAAGCAAAAAAAGCATAGCTTTCGCAAGAAAATCCATATGAAGTTGGGAAAGAAACTCTCTTTCAAAATGCAGAGAAGGTTTCATGACATGATATATGGGATACGTTCCGAGCCCGAGCGTATCCCATGTTAGAAAATGAATGTACTAATGTTATGTATATTGTACAAATTTTGACGTAGGTAAGTTGTTAGTTTGATAAATTGGTTATGTTAAACAAAAATACAAAATGGTGTGTACAACCAATTCACAACTCTTCTTGTTCTTAGTCTTTGAATTCTTCGTGGAAAAGACAAAGAAATTCCAAATGGATCAAACACTTTGACTCAAATCGAACTCATAAATTCCTTGCATGAGATCTCTAATTGTACAATTCCACATTCCATCGTTGATGCCAAAGTAGTGGTAAAATCAATTTTGGTTTCAATGCGTATTGGAGATGACGTTCTTATTATCATTTTTATGTCCAAAAAGAGAAAACATAAAACTAAAATCAAACATGTCAATAAAAAACACATAAATTAAGGAATTTGGTATAGACTTAGGATGATTGGTCAGAACTTTTATTTGTGGTTGCTACGTTCATTGTTTTTTTTATAAGTTTCTAATTGATGTTTGTTTTTTATTTCATCATTGATTTTAAATCATTAATTCAATAACACCCTTGAAATGAATATTTGCAAAGGTAAGATTCACAGTGGTGAGAAGCAAACACAGAGGAACAGATCAATGACAAAGTAAGGACTCAAATCTTTTTTAAGAGTTTGGAACGTTATTAAGCAAAATATGTTATCTCTAATTGATTCTATGTAAAATCTCTAACTAGTAGTTTCGAATTTACTAAAGAAAACTATTGCTCAAGTGCTGATTGGAATCAGCAATCCACTATCAACAAGGAAACAACTTCTCTCATAGTGAGAGAAGCTAGACGAAGAAGATAAAGTTCTCGATTATATTCAAAATATACGCATGATTAATTTGGCTTGTGTGAATCTCTTGCACCTCTACCTCCTTAGATACAATGATATCTCGAATGAAGTTGTACTTTGTGGCTATATGTTTAGTCTTTTCATGGAACAAATTATTTGAGAGTCGTACCAAATATAACAAGAAAAAGCAGCAACTCAACAAAAACGACGAATCTGAAAATGATAGGCGTACAATGTTCCGAATGGGTTTTACACTTGGAATTTTTTTTTTTTTCGTCGTGGAAATGTATTTATATTTATAATTTTCAAATGAAATTTTATTGATATAGTATCTTATTTTGGCTTGAGTTTATGAAAGATTACTATTTTTATTCAAGTAAACATTTAGAATGAGATGACTTCTTAATGATATTTTGAGTAATTTTAAGGATTTCATATATAAAAAACAACTATTGAAAATCTGAAATTTCCTTTTTTTTGTTAAATAAGGAAAAACAAATAGTGACAACATTAGCAAAAGAAAATGATTAAGACCGACTTTTGTTGTAGGATCGTGTAACTAAAAACTGTAAATAAAAGGGTCCAACTAACTAATCTTCACACATTGGTAGAAGAAGAATGACACAGCATCCACCTCTAGGAATCCTAAGAATGATTGAGAAAGTAGCTCTTATGATTGCCCAAAAGGGGACGTTGGAAAAGGGGCTGGAGCTTGAGGAGATGCTCCGGAATCTTGATATGGTTCCGGTGGTTGAGAAGTCACTTCTCAAGACGCCATCGGCCTGCAGATTTTTGAGGAGTTGTGATCCTTATCACGCATTATACCGGAAGAAGGTTAATGAATACCTTGCTCAGTACCAAGTTGGAACTCTTGACCTCCAAGTACCGGATTCTGACTTCAATGATCTTGAGGATCTTCCTGATAGGGACCAGGATCACCCTCCTCCTTTAAAGGATTTCTCATATCCTGTTGGGAGCTCTCTCGTGGAACTTGGTATTATTAAGCTCACTGCACAGTTTGTGACACGGTATGGGAAACGCTTTTGGCTGCGGTTGATACGGACATTGATGAGCCCTCAATTTGGCTTCTTGAAGCTAAGTGATAGCAGGTACACTTTTTCAGAGGGCTGCTTATTGTGTATCAAAGATTCTTGAGCCCCCACAATGTTTTTCCACTGGATTCCGTTCTCGAGGGCTTTTTCCACTGTCTTCAGTTAAAGAAACTCGATGTGACTGTGATTGATTTGCATGCTCTAGTGTCTGGTGTTGACTGTTTTTCTCACTTGGACGATGCTGACTATTCTGCTACCATTCCACCACCTCAACCTCTCTCTGTTATGTTGCTGCATAATGATCTGCCTCCACTCGGATCTCCACTTACAGAATTTCGTGCTCATAAGCATCATCAGGATCGCAGAACCTGATTTTGGGTCTCCTCCTCCGCCTCTAAGTCCTCGCCTTCCTACTACTACACATTTATTTCCTGCAAGGATCTCACTCAATGAGCTTGCTATCATACTGCACAGTTTGTGGCTCGGTACCGGGGATCTTTCCGCCGCGCCTTGATGATGAGAGTGGTTCTGGACCCTTGATTTCAGTTTATGTTTTTCAACCGTGACCTATAGTCTCATTTTCAGTCAATGGAGCCTGATGAAATAAGGTTCCATATCTTCAACATGCTTGTCGATATGTATTCCAAGGTTTTAATGCCTTCCAAAAAGTTGGAGGAGTCTGATGTTTGTCCGGCAACCGTTCTCGAGGCTTTTTTCCTCCGTCTTGCGAGAACGATTGATTTGCATGCTTCTGTGGCTGGTGTTGACTATTTTGCTCACATGGATGACGCTGGCTATTCTGCTATCATGGCACCACCTGAAGACCTTTCAGTTATGATGAACCGGCCTAGGCATCCTGGTTTTCTTGTGCTGCTTCCAATGGGACCACCTCCTAGCTACGAGTTTCGACCTATGCGTAACCTCTTTGCATACACATTTCCTCCAAGGATCACTCTCAAAAAGATTGCTATTATTAAGCTCATGATAGAGTTTAGTTACCAAACAATGTAAATCAAGAATTCTTTAGATGAATAATACCCTATACTCACCAAATTGTTCAAGAATTACAAAGCAAACAGATGAATTATGGAGCCTCTTACTCTCCTTACAAACTTAAACAAAGTGATCCAAAAGATGAAAAACAAAACAATGACTCCAACGTCTCTATATAGAAGGCTAAGATAGATTGTTAGGTGAGTCAAGCCTCCATGTGCATCAAGGCCAGCTCACCAAATTCCGTTAGCACCATGTGCTAGACTGCCAGCTCATTGTTGCCGTTACTCTGATCCGTTGTACCTGGACTCTCTAGATTTGCTGACGTGTCTCTGTTGCTTCCAGAAGCTTTACCCAACTCTGCGTTTTGGTTAACCACTTTAGCTTCCTTGTTTCCCAAGCTTGCCTCCTTTTTGTGCAAGTTCTTCCTCCTTCTGTATTGGTGCAGGATGACTGGCCGATCCAACTCACTCGTATCAATACCCTTCCCTTTAAGACAGACCTTGTCCTCAAGGTCGAGGTCAGGAAATTGTTCCTTGATGACTCCCTTTCATTCCCAAGAATTATCATGATCTGGTAACCCCTTCCATTTAATGAGGACCTCTTCTTGACGTGTCCTGTGATTGATATGTGTATCCAACACTGCTTTAGGGACAGCCTCAAGAATACCTTCAATGTTAAGCTGAGGAGGCAGATCCATTGGTGTGAGAGAGCTTCCAACAGCTACCTTGAGAAGAGAAACATGGAAAGTGTGGTGGACCTTGGACTCCTTAGGGAGCTTGAGTTTATAGGCCACTGCCCCAATCCTTGCTTCTACCTCATAAGGTCCATAGTATCTTGCAGACAGCTTCTCATTACTTCTTCTAGCCATGGACTGTTGGCGGTATGGACGCAGCTTAAGATAGACCCAATCTCCAATTGCAAACTCTACATCCCTTATGTGTCTATCGGCTCTTGCTTTCATCAGTTGTTGAGCTCGCAGTAAATGTTGCTTAAGTAGCTGGAGCATGGAATCCCTTTTCTTCAGCTTTGGTTCCAAATCAGCCACATGAGTAGAACCATTTTCATACCTGAGCAACGTTGGAGGTTCCCTGCCATAAACAGCTTGGAAGGGTGTTATGTGAATGGTGGAGTGGTAAGATGTGTTGTAACTCAACTCTGCCCAAGGCAAAAACTGAGCCCACGTCTTAGGTTTATCGCTGGTGAAGCACCTAAGGTATGTTTCCAATCCCTTGTTAGTTACCTCACTTTGCCCATCATACTGTGGATGATAGGCAGTGCTAAAGCAGAGCTTGGTTCCCACCATTTTGAACATTTCTCCCTAGAACTTTCCTGTAAACAGCTTGTCCCTGTCTGAGACCAAGGTTTTTGGGAAGCCATGGAGTCTTACGATTTCTTAAATGAACACCGAGGCAACTGTGGTGGCGTCCAAGGGATGTTTGAGCCCTATGAAGTGACCATACTTGGTTAACCTATCCACAACAACCATAATCAACTCCAAACCTTCTGACTTTGGAAGACCCTCGATGAAATCCATTGATATATCTTCCCACACCTTGTCTGGAATGGGCAGGGGTTGCAGCAAACCTGCAGGCGCCAAAGTTGAATACTTGTGGCGCTGGTAGACCTGGCAAGCTGCCACATAGTCTCTGATGTCCCCTAGCATACCCTTCCAGTAGAACAACACAGTGATCCTCCTTTGTGTCTTAAGAACTCCTCCATGTCCCCCAACTTTACCATCATGGAACTCCTTCAACATGACTTCAACCCAAGCTGATCCTTTAGGGATGACTAATCTGCCTTCCAAAGCAACCTTCCCTGCACCACTGTGAAGTCAGGTTGAGAAGATGCATCCTGAAGCCAATCTTCCTTGATCTTCTTCAATAGAGGATCTTGGTCAACAGCAGACTCAATCTCATTAAGCTGCAGAACCGCCTGATAAGGCAAATAGTAATGGCACCGCTTCCTTCCTTGACAGTGCATCAACCGCTTTATTCTCTAAACCTGGTTTGTATTGGATCTCAAAATCGAATCCCAAAATCTTGGTAAGCCACTTCTGGTACTCGAGGTTGATTTCACGCTGTTTCAGAAGAAACTTGAGACTTTTTTGATCCGTTATGACAAGAAACTTCCTCCCTAGAAGATAGTGTCTCCATTTCTGTATTGCAAACACGATGGTCATCAACTCCCTTTCATACACAGACTTCAATCTCTGTCTTTCAGTCAAAGCTTGGCTGAAGAAGGCTAGTGGTTGTTGCTTTTGCATTAGAAGTGCCCCTAAGCCTGTACCAGACACGTTTGATTCAATTATAAAGAGCTCATTGAAGTCAGCAAGTGCCAGAATAGGGACGGTAGTCATAGCCTCTTTCGGGGTATTGAATGCTGCAGTAGCTTCTCTTCCCCACTTGAACTGATCCTTCTTCAATAAGGCTGTTAGTGGCCTTGAATTCTCTCCATAACCCCTTACAAACATGCGATAGTAACCGGTGAGACCCAAAAAACTTCTCAAAGCTTTCACATTCCTTGGCTCTGCCACTCTATCATCGCTTTAATCTTCTCTTGATCAGCTGACACTCCTTGACCAGATATGACGTGCCCCAAATACTCGATCTCAGGGCTACCAAACTGGCACTTCTTCGGATTAGCAAAGAGCTGGTTTCCTTGAAGAATCTGAAGGACCTTAGTAAGATGCTCCTTATGTTCCTCCAAGTTGCTGCTATAGACAAGGATATCATCAAAAAATACCAGCACAAAACACCTCAGATGTGGTCTGAACAGGCCATTCATCAGGGCTTGGAACGTCGCCGGTGCATTCTTAAGACCAAAAGGCATGACAAAGAACTCGTAGTGCCCGTCATGTGTCTTGAATACTGTTTTAGGCACATCCTCTGCTTTCACCAGGATTTGGTGGTATCTTGATCGCAGATCCAATTTGGAAAAAATGGTTGCTCCATGAAGTTCATCCAACAGTTGATCAATCATGGGAATCGGATAACTATCACTTATAGTGGCCTTGTTTAGAGCCCTGTAGTCGACGCAAAATCTCCAACTCCCGTTTTTCTTCTTGACCAAGAGCACCGGACTAGAAAACGGACTTCTGCTGTCTCTGACTATTCCAGCACCCATCATTGAAGCAACTTTTCTTTCTATCTCTTCCTTCTGCACATGGGGGTACCTGAAGGGCCTCACATTGACTGGTGGAGCTCCTGGTTCCAAACAGATGGTGTGTTCCCTACCACGTGATGGTGGTAGTTCTTGTGGTTCATCAAACACCCCCTGGAAACGCATTAACAACGATCGCAGACCCATCAGAATCTTCTCTGCCCAGTTGTCATCTGTAATCTGCATCCCACCAAACTCAACAACCATCCCCTGGCCATGTTGCTCCACCGCTTTTCACAGTGCCTTGAGTGAAACTGGTGTGCAACAAAGGCTAGGATCTCCCTTGAGACTGACCCATTCTCCGTTGATCTGGACATCTCCTGCTCGTCTTCCTCGTAGCAATACGAATTGTCTGATTCGTCAAACTCCATCTCACTACCATCCGTCTGTTTTACCAGTACCGTAAATTCCTTTTTGGGACAGAGATGGCGAACGTGCCAGCTTTCGTCGCATCGGTAACACAGCATGTTAACGAGTCGTTATTCGATTTCCTCCGGCGTCAATTTCCGGTATGGGGGTTTCACGTGATTGTAAGCATTAGGGTTGCGTTTGTCCCCTCCTTAAAACGCCACCGTATTCGACCCCATTGCGTTTGTGTTACGAGGCTTGGACAAGTTAGGCCCATTGTTGTTTCTGGATCCCGCAGATGCGTTCAGGCCCACTGCTTTATTGAGGCCCATTCGTTGCGAAACAGGTCCACCGGACGACCTTGCCGGATTGTCCTCCTCCTCGAGGTCCCAATCCGCCAACGTCTTTGCCACGCTCATCATCTTCTCAAGATGGCGCGGTCCGAACGATTTCATCCTCGGTCGGATGGACGGACGAAGGCCAGCCATAAACGCTAGTTCGAGCGCTGAGTCATGGAGCTCTGGTGCATTCGACGCGAGAGCTATAAACTCTCTACAGTATTCCTTGATCGTACCTGTCTGATTCAGTCGCATCAACCGTTCGCCGGAACTACTCCCATCACCGGACGAGAAATTGTCAAGGACCCGTTGCTTCAGCGTTTCCCAACTCACAAACGGATTTTTTTCCATTTCCCACAAGTACCAATTCAGAGCATCATCGAGAAAACACATTCTGACCGCTACAATCTTATGAGTCTCCGAATAATCACACATCACGAAGTATTGATCAGCACGGAGAATCCAATTTTCCACCTTTCCTTCGTCGAAGAGAGGTAACTCTAGTTTCCGAGTCAACGGATTGTTTCTTTCTTCTGGTGGTCGCCAGGGTGGTTGTAGCAGCGTACTAGTCTGAATCTCCCCACCCGCTTGAGATGGTTGAAACACTGGTGGCTCCGAGGATGTACCATTATCCACTGCCTTCCCCTCACGCTGGACCAACACTGGGTTTTTTTGGTTCCGGAGTTGCATGTAGCGAACTTGTCACAACAGGACCAGGAGTGACTGGAGGTGCTTCTCGCTGTAACTCCTCCGCCGCTCTAATCCGTCGTTCAAGTCTCTCCACGTCATTAAGGTGCTTGACCTTCTCTTGAGAGTATGAATCCCTCATTCTGTTCATCTCGAGACGCATTTCTTCCATCATTTTAGCCATTTGAGTTACCTTAGGATCTGTTTTAGGTGCCATTGTTGTGATCGAAATAAGAATCTGATACCAATTGATAGAGTTTAGTTACCAAACAATGTAAATCAAGAATTCTTTAGATGAATAATACCATTTACTCACCAAATTGTTCAAGAATTACAAAGCAAACAGAGGAATTATGGAGCCTCTTACTCTCTTTACAAACTTAAACAAAGTGATCCAAAAGATGAAAAACAAAACAATAACTCCAACGTCTAGAAGGCTAAGATAGATTGTTAGGTGAGTCAAGCCTCCATGTGCATCAAGGCCAGCTCACCAAATTCCGTTAGCACCATGTGCTAGACTGCCAGCTCATTGTTGTCGTTACTCTGATCCGTTGTACCTGGACTCTCCAGATTTGCTGACGTGTCTCTGTTGCTTCCAGAAGCTTTACCCAACTCTGCGTTTTGGTTAACCACTTTGGCTTCCTTGTTTCCCAAGCTTGCCTCCTTTTTTGTGCAAGTTCTTCTTCCTTATGTATTGGTGCAGGATGACTGGCCGATCCAACTCACTCGTATCAGCTCACTGCCCAGTTTGCGGTAGGGTATGGGTTGCCTTTTGTGCTGGATTTGATGAGCAGAGTGTATATGGAGCCTGAGTTTGAGTTTCTGAAACACACTGATAGCATGACGTATTTTTACAATGGGTTTCGTGATTTGTATCGCAAATTATTAAAACTTTCCGAAGAGGTGGAGAAGAGTGATGATTGTAGGGCGATCACTCTTGACTCTTTCTTCCACTGTCTTCAGTTGGAAAACCTGAGAAAGGGAGTGGAAACGTCTATGATTGAATTGCATGCTTTTCTGAGTGGTGTTGACTATTTTGCTCGCATGGATGATGTTGAATATTCTGCTAGAACGCGCCCAACTCCACTCCTTTCAGTGATGATGAACCAGATTACGCAAATGCGTCCTGATAATCTTGTGCACCGAGCTCATAATCAAGATGTACCTGAAGCTCCAGCTACTACTCATGAATGTGTTGGTGATGCGCAACCCGATCTTGAGCTAAGAACTATAAGACATGGCATGTTTGTTCCGCTTAAATATGTTGACTGGGTCACGCCCATGGAGCTTGCTATTATTAAGGTCACAACTATGTTTATGGTGCGCTATGGGATGCTTTTTTGGCGGGATTTGATGAAGATTATGAAACCTCAGTTTAAGTTGTTCAAGTTTATGGTGCCAACTGATAGAAGGTTCCATGTTTATGATTTGGTTGTTGATACGTACTCTAAAATACTAGAGCCTTGCTATGATGCTTATACAATCCACGTTCTTGAGGGTTATTTCAACTGTCTTCAGTGGGAGAAGCTGGAGGAGGGAGGGCCGATGGTTATGGATGATTTGTATGCTTTTGTGGAGGGTGTTGACTGCTTTGCACATATGGAGGATGCTTATCGTTACGCTACAGAGGGAACTTCGGAACCAGAAGCAAAGAAACATAAGTTAGAGCAGTTTCTTGCTCTTCCTCCTCCGGTAATGATCAAGGTTGTTGTTCCAACAGTGGATGGGAGGCAAGTCATTGAGATCGCAGTGAAGTCATTATCGGAAAGCGTGGCAAATTTAAAGGAGATATTAGCTAGGGTGATGCAAAGGCCAACAAACAATCACACGTTGAGTGGAAAAGCTGGGGTTTTAAAGAACAACAACAACTCACTTGCAGATTACAATGTGGAAGCAGGAGAAATCCTAACACTGTTTCCGCCAATTTCAAAGCGTCCGCAAATTTCAAGGTGGAAGTAGGGAAGGTCTCGTAGTTATCTCTGTATTTACTAAGTAAATAGATGCTTAAGCTTGTTTTTGATGAGCAGCTACTCCTGAGGCAACTTTTCGTCTTGGCATCTTAAAATATATCTAATTTTGTATATGATATATTAAAACATCAGAAAACTCTTATTTTGTCTCCTCTTTACTGAGTGAGTATATAAACTATCATATTTTGTGTCGGAATGCATTTTTGGAGCTTAGATTTCATTTAAGTCTTTTTTAACTAAAGAACGTCTGTGACAGAGACCAAACAGAACAGCTAATGACACAAACATGATGGGACTAAGAAAGACATTTTGCTCTTGTAATGAATAAGCAAAAAAGAGAGAATATGATTGGTTCTCTTGTTGCTCGACTTGTTGCTCGAGAGAAACCGCAGAAGTTTCTGTCTGTATCCGGGTTTCTATGTAACGATCCAAAAGTTTCTAATTGATCTTATGTATAAAGCTCCTCGTACTTTCAAAGTTGCTCAAGAAAACTTTACCGGAAATACTAAAAATACCAGAAGAATAAGCATCACAATACAAAGAACAAGATAATCAAACGAGACCCCCCAATGCAGACAAGAAGAAGAAGAATTATTTCTCTCCAAATAGGAAATTCCTCCAAATGTCTTAAATAAAAATATCCAAAAGGGTATTTCGACATCAAGAAGAAAATTTCCAATCTTAGATTCTTTGAGAGGAGAAAGTTAAGATAATAAGTTCTTAAACTGTTCAAAGATACCGGGCAGGACATGTGACTGAATCAAACTTAAAATGAAACTAAAAGGTTCAAAGTATAAACATAAAACGCCTCAAGTACCATCTTCTTTAGACTTCTTCATCTTCAGCTTTCTCTCTCATTCTCTCTCTCTCTCTATATTTTTCAGATTTCCGCGAAAGTTTTGCGATAATTTCAGTTGCATTCAGCACGGGGAAAGTGCGGCCTTACTGGTGTCTTCGATGGACTTACCCTTCAAGAATACATAAATCAACACAAAGATGAATACAATATTCCCATATTCGATTATTACTCTTATCATGGGGATATTTTAAACAACGTAGACACATAGAAAGATACGCAAATGAACCAGATATAGAATCTACGGCAAGTCGTGAATATGACATTACACTTTCTTTCCATTAGTTCCTATATATCGATATCATGTTTGCATTAAGTAACGCCTAAAACTACAATTTACCATGCAAAAACACAACATAAAGAGGATAAGGTAAAATGAGAAAAGAAATCGCTTACCTTATTGGGAGTGCGCCCAAGAAAATACCACTGCAGTGAAGAGCAGCAATTGCACTTTCCGCCTGAGACAACACAGCAAAGTATGAATCTCCATTGAGAATTCAGAGTGAAACTAAAACGAAAGTTTGAACAGTTGGACCCTTTTATGTAAACTTCATACTCGAGTTTATATATCTAACGCTTGAGATGGTCTTAAGAAGGTAAGAAGCTCTATGGAATGCAACATATCAGGTTAGAGACGCTAATCTTGGTTTCTTTAAATGCATCAAACAGGCATGCAATGCAAATAGTAGAATATTCACTAGCAGCTGAAACTATTCAATCACCAAAGATAATGTCCAAAATGGGAACACTTTATTTGGAAAACTAGGTGGAGAGTATTACCATCGCAAACTCAACAAAAGCAATGCGGGTTTGGTGGTGATAGTCTCCAAGCCTCAGACGATGAACCTAAAAGAGATATATACCAAAAAATTGATTACAGAGCAGAAAACACAAGTAAACGTATAAAATCGTAAAATAATCGTTGCATTCTAACAAAATCCTTACCTCTCCGCAAAGCATTTGAAAGAAGCCTTTCAAGTCAGTTTGAGTGATCTGCAAATTTAAGAACAGAACATTAACGACAGTAAGTATCTCCAATACTTGAGCAGTGTATGGTTTCCACATAAGATAAGATCTCATCAAATAAACGGCAACTGGAAAACAAATTACCCGCTTGTCAATGTTGGTACAGTACACAGTCCTGACGCACATCTCGCGCTCATCCTCAGACTGGAGAAAGAAATCACCATTATGCTCGAGATTTGATTAAGCCAAGTTTAGCCAATGATTATAGGAACTTACCCGTGGAAGAAAAGTCGGGTTAACAGGGGCAATAGCGGTTTTGGATGGAAGCACCTTAAGAGGGTGAAAACCGAGCACCCTTCCGGACATGTTCAAAGCAGCCCTAGCTCCCTCTGCAGCAACATCACTTGATTACTAAAGAAACAGTACTGACTAAAAATCTCAACTAGTAAAAAAAGGTTGACGTGAAAAGTACCTTCATCGGTAAATTCAATGAAAGCGAAACGAAGGATAGAATTTGGGTCACCGCATACACGACAATCAACAACCTTTCAATCCCAAAACGACAAAACAATCATATGAAGAAACGAGTTATTGCAGATAATCAAAACATTTGTAAATAGTAAAGATCATTTAAGTACCTGTCCACAATTAAGAAAGACCCCTGCGAGTTGCTCCTCAGTAACCTACAAACAATTCAAATTAAAATGGATTCCTTTACGAGAAAAATGCTATCGAAGGCCAATGAATTCCCCTTTATGTTACCTGTTGATCAATGTCGGAGACATATACAGTTCTCTTGATTACATCCTCCTTCTGAGCCAAGCTTGTCCTTTTGTTCATTCTTCGCTTCCCTTGGCCAAAACTCCTTCTCTGTAGCAAGCGGTAAAACGAGAAGCACACGAATTAGTAAATTTATCTATACTCTATATGAAGTGGATAATACCATTGTTTGAAGAATGTGTCCACAGAAAAGATGTATAATTTCTAAATCTACAAAACTCATAAACACAAAAAGGAAGTTTGCACAGCAAAGGCAACCCATTTTCTCAAAGTGCAAAAGCAGACAGCAAATAAGAAAAATCTAACAAACCACAAACACAGTATAAAACTGCTTCTTAATCAATGATCAAAGTAACAGACTCAAAAAACACAAAAGGGAACACGTAAAGCTCGAAACTGATTTCCATTATCAAGTTAGCTGAATTGATCAACATACATGCTTGTCTCAATCAAGAAACAAGCTAGCTTAACAACAACACACAAAAGCTAGAAACTTTATAGTTACAGATTCTCTCTACACCTCACTGCATCACCAAAATCAAAGAGAAGATAAGATATACATACCCTTCTGGCGAAATGATCACTCCCATCAGGTTGCATAGCGTAATTGTTAGTAAACCCTAATCCATTTCTAAAACCCCCAGATTTACTTCGAACCAATGAAGGAGGAACAAATTCCTGAGCCATCGGATTCAGCTTAGAAAACGCATCAGCCAGATGTTTGAGACTCCCTCCATTCTTTTCTCTCTCGCCATTCTCCGATTTCATCGACTCCAAACCATTTTCGATAAACCCTTTCGGGGTCTGACTCTCATTGGTCCGATCATCGGTTTCTGGAGTCAAATCGTCGGCTCGAGGGGTCGATGAATCAGATTTAGAGCTCTGATCATCATCAGTACATGGCGGATTCGTCTCGGTTGTAGAAGCAGTGTTGTTGTCTAAATTCTGACTAGAAGAGTCCACTTTCACACCAGCATTCTCAGCGACAGCCATGATCGGACCACAAACAGGAGAAAAGGATCAGAAACAACTTACGAACTCGTCGATTTCTGCATCAAAACAAAACCAAACTGAGAAAGAAAAAAAAGAGAATTTGACAAAAAAAGCAAACCCCAGAGAGATGATAATACGAACCCTGAGAGTTTATTTGGATCAATGGTATTCCATAAATGGAGAAACCCCAATTTAAAGATCAATTTTTTAGCAGAAGAGCGACTGAAACAAAGCTAAAAATTTAAGGGAAATATTTAAGACAAAAGGAGAAAACTTGGAAAATACAAGGAACATTAAGACCCTTTACTTATAAAATTAAATAACTTACTAATTACTCCTTTTCTTTTTCATTAGTACTTGATAGTTTTTTTGGTTTCATCTTTTGTAATAATTATAATTTACATCAATATTTTTCTCTCTTTTACTCCATCTTCTTTACTTGTTTGGAAGCTTTCTCCTTTTCAATTCGTTTGTAATTAAACAGAAAAGAGTATAATTAATAATCTGTTTAGTGAAATGTTTTAATAATATTCACAAATGAAAATTTTGCAATCTGCATCATTCTCGTTTTCATTGGTTAGTTGAACTATTATTAGTTAAAAATCATAATTTGTTTTCAATAACTTCTTTTCCAATAATTATAAGTTTTTTCAATATATTTATTATAGATGATACTATATGATTTGATATTAAACAAATAGAAATACGATTGTTATATCAAGGAATTTATTGATTTTTTTTTACTAATTTTATACTTCTAAACTCTTTTCAAAAGTGCCACTAAAATTATATATTTTTTTCTCAAAATACTTAACCTGAACTCAAAATATCATTTATGTTTGGTTTAACTATTTTAAGTTAAGATTTGCTAGGGGTCAAAATTCTTTTAGGGTTTATGATTTTAGAGTTTAGTGTCTAAATTTTTTTTAACTAATGATATTTTGAAAACGGATAACTATTGTGGCATCTTTAAAATTAGACACATCAAAAAAGTCATTTTTAAAATTGTCTCTTATTTTATATTAATAAGTGTTAAAAACGGCTAGTACGTAATTTACACCATGTATATAAATCTTGTATGATAACATGTTATTGTTTTTAAAAGTATATGATATAGAAAAGGAAAGAATTTCAAAAATATCATTTTATGATTTTTCTGTTTAACTATCATTATTTGTTGTTATTTTCACAAATTTAATTTTATAAACGTTTACAAATTTTTATAAAACATGTTATAAACCTTATAACAAGACCATGTCAGAGTTACATAAGGAAAAAAACATGTTTACTTCTTTCCACACAACATAAGCAAAAAAAAAGAAAGAGTAACGCTTGTTTAATCGTGTTTTTGCCAAACTAAAAAAAAGAGAGCGAGTTATACCACATAAATATTAGAAATAACATTTGACTACTCGTGTTATTGACTGATTCTATTGCTTAATAATATGATTTTAATCCGTCAAAATAATAATAATATGATTTTAATAAGATTTAGCAAATGAGTACTTCCATTCATATTTAAAGTATTTTCTTAGGGTCCTCAGTCCTCACTCCTCACGTGTTACGACAATTCCTTTCAATGTTCTCACTAGTTGAAAGAAAATGAAATTTCATATAACGAGAAAAAAGAAAGAAAAAGTCAATCAATTATTTTGGTAATGAAATGAACTGATCTTTGGTAAGTGTGTCAATATCGTTTTGCAGATTAATAGACGGTCAATGATAAAATGTGTTGACTATTTATTTTGGTGGATTTAGTCCAAGTTAAAGCATACAACTAAATCGTGGGAAAAGACACACTGCATCCATACAAATTGACCAATCATTAACATTTTGAAAAAAAATCTAGAAATTTAATTATATTGAAGAAGATACATGATTCAATAGTTTTGACGACTTCATGGAGAATTTTATTTCAGTTTAATCAGCATGTGTGTTGATAACTTGGGAAGTAATATATCAAAAGTCTTGCTCTCTACTTCGTAATTTTCGAACATAGAGCAAGATTAGAGAATGTTTACACTGATTAATGTGATTTGAAAAATATTTATATATATTTATGAATATTAGAATTTGTAAAAAGAGAAGAAGAAGCCGAAACAAACTTACCATTTCACAAGCTTCAATGAATAGAAAATTATACTCCATCTGTTCCTAAAAGATAAAAACTTTACAAAAAAAATTTGTTCAAGAAAGATAGAATTTTTACTGTTTTCTATGCACTTTTACAAACTTCAAGACAAATACTGAAACACTATTGGTTAAACTTTATTGAAAACTGTATTTCGTAGAAATCAATGCATTATCTTAATAAATGTGCATAACCTTAAACATCTATCTTTAAGGAACAGAGGGAGTAGTATTTATTCTTGGTAAAACTATATAACCACAAATGGGGCCAGTAGTTTTGTTGCGAGACTCATCTATTTGTATTTTTATTGGATTTTAATCGTTGTAAACAAATAACTAAAATATAGACGAATTAAAACAAACAATAATAATGATAATCGTGCAAAACAAATACAACTTCAAATGTCTAAAATCCTATAGAAACTTTCGATCATTTTCTTATCCAAAGGTCTATTGAAGAGATGGTGGATATACGATATACCCCATAAATGTCACATGTGGAGTTTTAATCTAAAAAAATGACACTAACACAAAAATACGATATTATTGTCTCGTTTTTGTTTTGAATCTTGTTGATAGACTTGTTCAAAGAAACTCGAAATTTGGTTGGAAAATTGGTGGTGAGAGGATCTCTGTTTCCTCAAGCAAAAAAAGTGAATTCATAATGATTTTTCCTATAATTGTGAACTGAAATTCATTTGAAGTTTTCCAACTAATTGGAGTAGCATGGATCCACTTGCCTTAAAACAAATTCATATATGTATACTCCCTCTGTTGCATATTAGTTGTCATTCTAGCCTTTATTTTTTGTTTCATATTACTTGTTGTTTTGTATTTCCAATACAGATTTATTACTATTTTTCCATCTTTTATCCTTAACTTTCAGCTTAATAATTATTTCTATCAAACAAAATAGTGTATTAATTAGGGGTAAAACATAAAATTTAATTGTTTTCTTAATTTATGTGAAAACATCTAGAATGACAAGTAATTTGCAACGGAGGGAGTATATTTAAATTTAATCATATTCCCTACGTTCTTAAACGGCAAATACCACCAATTTGTAAGTTAGGGGTGACGTTTATTTAACACTAAAAGCCTACATTTATCATTTCGTAAAAACAGTAGCAGCCTGCGTTTACCCTAATGTTTTTACTAGCAGGAAATTTCCAAATTAGAAACATATATTACCATTTACCAAATGTTAGTGAATCTAGAATAAAATCTTGTGGACATTCAACTACTCAGCAAGGTCTTCTTGCCACTGTGCCATGACTAACTCTTGGTTCATGTATAATACAAGATTGGTGATCAGATTCATCATCTTAAAAGTGTAATATGTAAAATACCTACTTAAATCTTTTTGTTTCTTTATAAGTTATAAATAACCATGAAGTTGTCACACAGGTGAAGCAGAGAGCAGAAACTCAGGCTGCTTTCTCTGCAAGAGAATTCCACAGAAGAGGCAGAATGGTTTTGAGGCAACATTACTAAAGTAAGACTCCGGAAGTGATTTGAGATCACTCGGGAATGAAGGCAATGCAAATAAGGTATCTGGAGCGAGTTCTAAAGTCATTCGGTTGCAGCATTTGCAGAACCATAAAGGAGTTGGTGGGCATACTTGCATTGAGACACAACACCTCTCAAGCTTGTGACTCTGAACACATCTCTCTTTGCCTTTGCTCTTCTTCTTATTTTGGGGCGGAGATTCGCAAAAAGCTTCTTCTGGTGAGTGGAAATGGACTGGTGCCGCACAATAAGGACATTTCTCTTCCTCTGATGCGGTTTCTGTGGTGTTACTTGATCTGTGATGATTTATACACATAGAAAGTTACGAATCTGAAACATTCTAGTCTCTACTACAAAAGGAAGAAGCATACATGTTACCAAAGTACCTCGTTAGACTAGATTTTACTTCTGCGGAAAGTGTTTCGAGCTGACTAGGGACAATATCGTGGTTCATCTCAACCCATTGTTGCAACTGAGCCAATCCAGCTGGACGCCAATTCCCAGTGGAAGACAAAACAGGACCTAGAGATGATTCAGCTCTTACATAAGCCGAAAAACTGAGACCAACCACTCTCTCTCGGAGTTCTCTTTCGCTTTCCTCAAGCAGTCTGAGCCACAGATCAATCTCTTCTTCATTGTTTGTTCTCTGACCTTGCAGTTTTCTGTTGATTTCCTCCGTTTTGATCTCTGATAGCATTACACGCCTGGAGATTACGTTGAGAATGTGTAACAGCCTGGAAGGGACAGCAGACAAGCGTCTGGAAATCTTTGGCACGAGATCTTCCATGGGGATATCATCATGAAACCCAAGGTATGACACAGAGAGCCATTTGCTTAATACTAACTCAACAAACTCAGGCATCGATTGTTTGAACGCCAACATTGCAGCTACCATATCCCAGAGAACTAGAGGCTTATTTAAATCTTTAAATTCTTTCAACGACCAGAGCAAATTCGATTCCCAGTATGTGAATTCAGTCTTGGAGAAACCAAGAATAGCTTCGGTTATTGTTTCCGAAGAATCTTCAGACTCACCGGATTGTTGTGCACCATTCCAGAGGAATTCTACAGCAGCCTTCTGTGATCTGAAAGCAAGAAGGAACGAACAGTCAAGCTTTGTAACAAGTAAGACACATAAATGTTTCTTAAGGACAATCACCTGGCTTGATACATAGGATTCAAGAGTTCAACGTTAAAGCTGCGGACCTACAAAATTTCAAGAGAAGTCTTAGTTTAATTCTGAAAAACTTGATAGCTTACAGTCACAAGAAACCAGTTGCTGGGAAGATCATACCAAAGCAACAGCAAGGTTTCCAGGGGACAATGCCACACCAAGGCATGATAAGAAATCATCTGGAAGCTGCATAAATGTTTTCATTGTTCGTAAATTTAAATCAGAGGAAGAGGGAAACAAAGAGACAATATTAAAAACATCATATAGTGACGTACATCAGTGGTGCTACTAAGACCAGGAGTGTTTGCAGGAATTGGCACTTCAGAGATGGTATTCTCACATAAAATCCAGTTCCGGACATAATTATCCTAGAATGTTTCAAAACAGTTAATGTAGCCTATATTGCTAAAACTGAAAATACAGTGATAGATCATAA
This sequence comes from Arabis alpina, assembly GCA_900128785.1. Classification (NCBI taxonomy): domain Eukaryota; kingdom Viridiplantae; phylum Streptophyta; class Magnoliopsida; order Brassicales; family Brassicaceae; genus Arabis; species Arabis alpina. The sequence continues at coordinate 11,494,629 of LT669792.1, forward strand.
TGTAGTTCAAAAGAAATCACTTTTGTTTCTCAAACAGAAGACAACCTATATAAAAGCTGGTCTTACAGAGAAAAAATGTTTACCTGACTGCAACTATACAAACAACGGCCATCATATGACCAAGCTAAACCCGTAACCTAAAAGACATTGACATTTATGTTAATAAATCGACCACTCATATTGCACTTTATAAAGGTTTCAGTAAAAGAATAAAGACTTACTACTTGGTCATGAGCGTTAGTCGTAGCAACTTGTTCAAACTTTCCGGTAGATATTTCGCCCTTCCATACTTCGAAGCAACCAGATCCTTTGCCAATTGCCAAGTGCATAGCATTAGAATGACTGTTTACAACAAATGAAAGCGTTGAAACAGGAACAGGATTCGCCGTTACAACCTATATAAAGCCAGAAAATGTCAAAAAATAACTCTTAATGTTCGCTTGATGAAAAAAGCCATGAACATTTGAATAGATTGGTAATTACACAGAGAAAAATGGACAGAACCAGACAGTTCTCTAAACTAGGAAATGGATAAAATATTGGGATGATGGTTAAAACGTCACAAGGATCTATAGAGACAAAATGGAATATGAATCCGACTTTAGTTACAGAATAACTACAAAAAGATCACAAAAAAAGCTATACCCCTTCTGTTCCTAATCAGAATACAAGACAAAGTAGAACACATATAGAAGAGTTTTTTGTTTTTACCTCTTTTAACAGAAAAAATGAAGATTTATAGACCTCCACAGATTTTTCCACGTCTTCTTTGTTGCTCATCCAAATCTTTACACTACAAAAAGTGTGGAAAGTAATGGACAGAGAATGTTATAACGAGAAACCTATGCAAATGAATAGACACTGAAATGACTTCTTTCCAAGAGTGAGAGTTTCAAAGAAATTCTAAGACTTACTCCCTCTGTTCCTAAAAGATAAAAAATTTACAAAAAAAAATTGTTCCAGAAAGATAGAGTTTTTACTGTTTTCTATGCACTTTTACAAATTCCAAAACAAATACTGAAATACTATTGGTTAAACTTTATTGGAAACTGTAAATCGTAGAAATCAATGCGTTTTCTTAATAAGTGTGCATAATCTTAAACATCTATCTTTTTGGAACGGAGGGAATATCATTTACTGACAGCATATTTTGCAATACGATTTTTTTTTCCTTTTAATATAACACTAACTTACCTACCATCGCAACTCCCAGTAACCAACACCACTTGCGGATTCGAAGAATCACAGCAAAAAATTCCCCAACTCATTGTTGAAACCCATGAGCTATGGGCCTTAATTATAGCAGTAAGTTCAACGATGGGAGATGCATTGCTACGCTCAATGTTATAGCATTCTGGTGCATGAACTTTCCATATGGAAACACAGCCCGACTTTGAACCAATTGCCAAGAGAGAGAATCTCAACATATTCTCACAAGAATAACTTTCTGATGAGTATTGTAGTAGAGATGACCAGGCGACGGAAAGAGAGGATAATAATGCCTCACGAGAAACATAAGTTTCTGGACTTATCTCTCGACTGCCCTTTCTTGGAGCTTTAGGCAAATGGTGGGCATTGCTTGTCTGTTCATATGCTTCAATCTCAAGTACCTGGTAACAAAATGATTCAAATTAGATATGAGTTCATTGCGACAATTTTATTCTGACAAGATGACACTTGAGTGTGAGTGTTAAAACTTATTTCAGAAAATATCAAAAGGAGAGTAACAGAAATAAGTTGGAGGAATCAAGATAGAGTTATTCCCAAGCATTAAAAAAAAGCTAGTGAAGAGAAAAAAGGCAGTACATTATCCCACGTTTGACTGTCTTGCTTAGAACATGATGCTTGATCTGTAAAACTCTGCTCATGCAAGATTCTAGATTGTAGTCACAGATGGAAAATAAGTTAGTAAAGTGATCAAAACAGAAAACAAGTGTATGAAAAAGCAGTTCTCAAACCAAAGTTGAATGTATATGAGGAAAAGAGTGATAAAAAAGAAGCTCGTTACATGTCTTGGCTTGTTTTTCTTCGTTTGCGTGCCTTTGGAATTGAATTCCTTTCATCCTCTTCATAGTCAAGTTGCACCACTAGATCCTGAGGTAAACGAGCAGAGGATCATTGCAATGATATCGTCCACTACGATCAATGACTAATAAAAACTTGAGATAAACAATAACAATCACATCAAAACGCAAAACAAAAGTGGATGGACCAATAATACCTTCTACCACAACTCTTGTCAGCCAATAAAGGATAACAAAAGATATCAATGTAAAGGCGAGAGTACGAATTACAAACTATCTACACATCCCTTACAGGATTACAGAGTTTGTAGATGTATTTGATGGTACTAAATTTTCTACTGAAGAGATGCATGTTACCTTAGATAATGTATTGTTGGAGTCTCCAAAGTTGAAGCTTGATAGATTCTCATAAAGCATATTAGTTACATCAACAATCTGCGAAAGAGAGAAAGCAAGTGTAACGCATAAGGTCATAATAACAGGCAAGAGAAAAGTTAATGATTTTGACCTCAATCCACTCAGCACAGAAATCAGAAAATGGAGGCCGGTATAGCTTAACCCTTCCTTCTGCTGTGCAAACAGCCAGTAAACACCTGAACAGAGTAATTAGACTCACCAAATTATAGAAAAAAACACTAAACAAAACGAAATGAATATGTTGGCAGAAAGCATAATACCCGTGGTTGGGAGACATTCCTGTATCAGACCATGCGAGAGATCGAACACAAGGATGTCTTTCCCTCTTCAAACTCGAAGGCAAGAGTCCACCAATCAGTAAATCTGAAAACACATCTCACTTAAAAGACGTTCCTAAACAAAAAAGAAGCATTTGGTAGATCGAAACTCTGATTGATCACAAAACAAAAAACACAGATTCATGAAGAAGAAGTGAAAACAGAAGAGTGGCAAATATTGAACTTTCATCTTAGCAAACATATCAAAGCAAGATTTTGAAACTTGTAATCAAATAATCATCAAAAAGAAATGTTTTTTTAACAACAAACCTTGTGAGCGAACAAGACCAATCTGATAAGGTTTATCAGCATTAGGGATTGTGATCAATCCACGAGGTCCAGTAGGTAACGCCGGATTCTGACAAAATTTGAAAATTTCGTCAAAATTAACTCAAAACCTTGAAAACACAAAGCAGGAAAACTCACAAGGATGATCACAAGGTGGCCAGCTGCGACGGCGATCAGATTTTCCGATGACCAAACGACGGCGTTTGGATACGACGGCGAAGTAACAAGTGAAGCTTCCTGGAACCGTGACGCCATCGAGAGAGATTTCAAATCTTGTTGGTGAAATTTGGAGGGAAAATAAAAACCAATCAAGTGACGAATTCGATTCAGTACGGAAACCCTAGTTCGAATCGCAGTGACGCAGAATCAGATTCTCAATTTTATTATTATTTCTTCTTCACCAGATCTTTTTATTTTTATTATATACAAAAAAAGAGTCAACGTGCTCGCTAGTGGATATATATGGGCCAAGCCCAAAACTCGAGAATATTCAGCCCAGTTTGAATCTAAGGGTTTTGAAGCCGATGCCGGTAAATCGACCGCAACTTCCTGTGTTTTTCTTTCCGGTGAGTTCGAATCTCGGAACTAGAAATGGTCCGAAATTGAGGCCTCGTTTTCAAATTCTCTGTCTGTAATTAGTCAACACAGTGAAGAACAACATATTAAGTGAAATCAAATTGGAATATAATTCTCCGTCGTGTTGCATTGGGGATTTATCTGTTTCCTTGTTGTGATTTACAGTAGAGAGTAATTAGGGAAAGAAAGAATGGGAATCATAGAAGACGGAACAATCTCAGGTACCTTGCCAAGCAAGGAGGCCTTTGTAGTGCATTTCCCTGGTTACCCATCTTTTTCCCGAGCCATTCAAACCCTTGGAGGGATTCAAGCAATTACACAAGTAACTCCTTTAAAGACTCTGTTTTTATTATACTGAAATTGTCTTTATATTGCAGTGATTCTGTAGTCTATATGCTGATTTAGCCTTGGTATATGTATCAATATAGCTCTGATCAACACAAAATGTTCAGATTTAGAAATAAATAGATGATATTGCTTCCTACATTTATAAATTGATGTTGGTTAATAGCAAGCTCGTGCTCGTGTTTTTCTGGCTAGGCAAGGCAGTCGATTTCTAACAAGCTTGAATTGCGTTTCCGGCCTGAAGATCCTTATGCACATCCTGCATTGGGAGAACAACGTCCTTGTAACGGTTTTTTGTTGAAAATTTCCAAGGAGGATATCAAGATACCTGAAAGTCAATCTGTTCTTGCCACTAATGATGTATGTTTGGAGGAAGCTAGTCCAGCTATATGTGCAGATATTGTAGCTCATGTTTCTGAATCGTTTCACTTTGATGGTAACAACTTAGGTTTCCTCTTATGCATCTGAAATTTGTCTTCTAATCTGAGACTTCATATATCACATTTTCATTGTTGAAACATTTTCTTTTCTTATTCATTGTCTAGGCATGGCTGACTATCAGCATGTTATTCCTATCCACGCGGATATTGCGCATCAGAAAAAGAGAAAGTGGATGGAGGTGGATTCTCTTGCAGGTGATTTGCTTGCATTTAGTTTCTATTTGTCATTATATTGCAAATTTCCGGTGTGATCACCTAAATTATATATGATCTATGCAGGAAACAGTGATTTGATGGACCTGGCTGGTGAAGATGTAATGATGTTACTGCCACAGTTCTTTGCACCAAAAGATATACCAGACAACTTGGCGTAAGATTACACTTCCTTTTCTATTTCTTTCAAAAAATTCCTCTCTTATTTGGTGGCATAAGCCGTTCACTTAGTTTTGAATATATTAGTTATAGTAGGAAGATGAAGAACAACATAGGTGATTGAAGTGACTTCAGTTATAGTGCCGGTTTTAATTTTCTTATGTGATTACAGGTTGAAACCTCCGGCAACATCTGGTCCCAAAAAGAAAGATGATTTAGCGGCTCAGAACTTTTATGAGGTAAAGTAAGGAAATAGTAACATCTGAGTTTTCTATATAAACTAGACATATAGTTATGTGCACCAAAAAAAAAAACAATCGGAAATTAGACTGCTGAAACAAAAATGACATTAACTATCTAATCTTCATCAATAGGACAAGCCATTACTAATTGTTAACAAGAAGTGGATTATACTGGTGGTTTGCATTATAGTCGTTGATTTGCAAAACGTATATCTGGATCCTGAAAATGCAGTAGTAAAAAAAATGAAGCATGTAAAAACTCTCTGTTTCACTCTTATGGATATCAAAGATGCCATGACAGCTTATGTATAGTTCATATTCAGTTGCTATTCGCGAATTGATATACACATGCTATTTTCTTTTATGTTGCAGATTGATATTGGCCAAGTATTTGCAATTGATTTCAGTGTCAAAGATATCCTTTTTATTTTATACTTGTTCTTTAGATTCGAACATTTTCTCATTTGGATGCTGCGAGTAGAAAGAGCCGTGTTTGTTTGGTCTATCCTTAGCTTTCACACATATTCCAAAGAAACTAAACTGGGAAGAATTTCTTGCTCCCAGCTCCAACCACTGGCAATGGCAGGTGGCAGTGTCTGCATTGTTTGAAGAGCGGCCTATTTGGACAAGAGATTCTGTTGTTCAGCGATTGCTTGATAAAGGTCTTAAATGTACTCATCATATGTTAAACAGGTGAGACAGCAATTTTAGACTCAGGTTTTTTTAGTACTACATTTATCAGCATGGTGTGTTCTCTGTAGGTTTCTGCTCAGGGCTGCATATTATTTCTCTGGTGGTCCGTTTCTTAGGTTCTGGATTAGAAGAGGCTATGATCCACGGAATGATCCTGAGTCTCGTGTGTGAGTTCTATCTTCAGAAATTCCTTTATATTCCTATTGTATGGTTCATGATATTTGTTAGGTTAAAAGGTGATACAGATTGGTGTGTAATGATTGTTTTCATCTATAATCTCTATTGTATATTATGTTTCAGATATCAGAGAATGGAATTCAGGGTTCCACCTGAACTACGGAGTTACTGTGATGCTAATGCAACTAACAAGTAAGTCTTTTTGGTGAACTCTTCCTACATGAATGACACATCCATTTCTCGGAGATCTAAGCCTGAATACTCATGTATCATTCTAAGATAGTTGTTGTAGGATTGTATCATAGATTTAGCATGATTAAGAAATTTGCACCTACCATTGGATTTATGCAGGAAAAAATCCGATTATATATATTTTTTTTCTTCCTGCAGCTCAAAGCCAAGCTGGAGCGACATTTGTGCTTTTAAGTTATTTCCTTTTAAATGCCAAACATTTCTGCAGTTGTTTGAACTTGAGGACGAGTACATCCAGCGAGAGATAAGAAAGCCTCCCAAGCAGACTACTTGTACCGTGAGTTCTCAGCTTAGCTTTTGTTCATGAAGTCAATACCCATGAATTATGGTCTTTGGCAAATCTGCAAATTTTATGATGTGATTGTCTTTTGTTTGCAGCATAAAACAGGATGGTTCTCAGAAGCCATGCTTGATACGTTGAGACTCCGTGTAGCTGTGAGGTTCGTATCTGTATTTCCTGAGCCAGGTTTCGAAGATGTCTTTAAGTCCATTCAAGAAGAGTTTGAGAGGTCAGAGAAAATACAAATCCAGAAAGAGACATTTAAACCATCTCTAGTGAAGCACCGAGAGGCAACTAAAGGTAAGATGATAAAAAAATTGTGTTTTCGTCACTTATAAAGTTTTATGAAGTCTAGTGAATGCTTTGTTCAGTGCGTTCAGTGCGTTTAAAGAAAGTAGTTTTTGGAGTTCATCAAATCTTTAGTAGAACTGCGTGTCCTCAAAAACTAAGTGAAATTGGCAGGAAAACTTGGCTGGTCATACTGCTTTACGAGTATGAACATAAATATATATTATATAGAAATGTGTGTAATAAGAATTCTGCAATGAGGAAAACATTTTCTTGACACATATCATGTGTCATGCTTATTTGCCGTTAGCCATTGAACATGTTTTCCTTGAAGACTCTGAAGTAACATGATTATACATAAATAGTAGTATAATCTGCAGACTCTGAAGATATTGGACAGCGTAAAACCGCAAATGAAGATATTGATGTTAATATCATTGAGGATGGAGATGATGAAGACCTGGAAGAAGAGGAAGAAGAAGAATTGGATATGGTAATATAAGTGTTAAAGAGAATTGTTGTTGTTTTTCTTCATCGGCTAGGATTAACCGTTTGTTTGACCCCTCTACTGTGCCTTCTTTTGCAGGTTTCAGAAGACAATGAGATATCTCTTGATTCCCATGGATGTATCCTTGAAAGTTTAGCCTTTTCTTGAGTTTTGAGTACTATAAGCTCTATATTTGGCTCTAACACTCTTATGACTAGCTGTTTCTTTAGTTTTTCCTAAACGATGCTAAGATCTTGATACTGAGAACAGCTCTAGAACGTATCTTCAAGGTTTGTTCGATAGCTTTCCAACGAGGGAACCTGGATTATATGGAGACTTTGGTGTTGATGATGGGAGTGATGGAGAGTTTGAAATATACGAACAAGAATCAGATGAAGAGTATTCCATTGATGATGGTAATGATGACGAAGAAGAAGACGATGACGATGAGTAAAAGATGATCATATCACTTCACACCACTGGTACTGTTTCTTGTCTTTAAACCATAACAATCTCGTGAATTGGTAAATTTCACATGACTTTTTCTTGTGTTGTTTCAGGTAAAGTAGAGGCTTTGTCCTAATGAATTTTTTTCCTCCAGAAATGACTTGATAAAATTGGTTGCAACACAATGTTAGAATGTAAGACCTTTATAGTTTCATAGGTTACACCTCAATTTTGGAAACTAATTAAAGAAAAATAATGATTTATTTTCAATTTTGTAACCAGTAACCCAGTAAACAACTTTTCAAGAGCACATTTGATTCCTGGGGACTTTTGGATCATTTTTGTAATCTAGAGGTTTTAATGGTAAACAAATTGATTAACTAAGGACCAAAAGTAAAGAGCAGACGTAGGGGTAAATTCGGTAATTCAAATATGTTACACGATACAAGATAAAGAAGGAACAAACCCTAGATTATATTACGCGGCGGACTTATTTATTCTTCTCCTCACTCAATTCCGACCATCTCTGTCTTTGGTGGTGTCGCTCCGGTGCCTGCAGCGGATTTCCGGTACGGACTCATCGAGCTCTCTCTCTCTTATGTTTCAAATTTAGGTTTCTTAATTGAATTCGATGGTTTTGTATTTGATTTCTTTCGTTGAGCTAATAAGCATTAGTCTTCCTTGTGTTGCCGTGAGAATATCAAGTGTCTGCTTTGTCTCTTCTGTATGCTATCTTTGGACATTGATTTTGGTTTGTTTTTGTAACTTGAGTCATAATTGAAGATCAAAGTTGTTTTAGTTACGGTATTGCTCTTAGTAACTATGATATAAGGGTCTTCCAGGGAAGAGTTTAACTTGCATTCTAATGGAAAATCTTTTGAAATCTGAAACTGAGCTAGGAAGACAAAATTGGTGTTAGTGGAATTTGTGCTCTACATAGCATTTCGAGCTGGGAAGGTAGAGTTATGAATCTATGCTACATGATGTCATGACACATGCTTTCTTTATGATAGATGGCAAGCAAGCGCTTGGAACATGAGCATTGCAATGGTTCATAGGGATATAGAGAGGGAATGGGAGATCAATGTGGACTTGTTTCATATTCTTTTATTTTTAGTTTTGGAGGCAAAAATTCATTGGATGATCTGGAGATAAATGTATTTCAATTTTATAATACCTTTTGGAGCACTGTGGAGCAAATAAGCATTTGGAGCTTGTGGAGGAGCACTGCTCTGACCGAGGATTGCTCTCACTTGGTTTGCTTCATACATATTTTGGTCTTACCATGTTTTTATCTAAACGCTGAGGCTAAAACAAGATTGCTTTTTGAGTGGAGATTTTATTTTTGTCTATATCACTAAACTTTTATCTGTATTGATTTGTTTCCTTTTATTCATATCTGCAGTTACCTGTTGGGTTTTTTCTAACATTTGCAAACAATGAGTGGTCGATTTTCTCGGTCTATTTATGTTGGTAACCTGCCTGGCGACATTCGAGAACATGAGATTGAAGATCTCTTTTACAAGGTCAGTTCTGGTTATTTTTTTGGTTTAGTTGGTTTCCCAAGATTTCCCCAACTATTATAACAAATTGAAGATACCTTGTATACTACTTACTGCTCTCGTTTGCAGTATGGGCGTATAGTGGATATCGAATTGAAGGTTCCACCTCGACCTCCTTGTTATTGCTTTGTTGAGGTACACTTCTTTGTCTTACATTTATGATTTAAACCAATTTTACAAGGTATACTTTTACTCAACTAAGCTCTCTGTGGTCAATGTTTGTAGTTTGAGCATGCTCGGGATGCTGAAGATGCAATCAGGGGCCGCGATGGCTATAACTTTGATGGTTGTCGCTTGAGGGTAATTAGACATTCATTACTCCTTACTATTTGGTGGCAACAGCAGATTCCTAACTATTCTGGCTGCTTCACAACACTCATTATCTTTTGATGTGTCTATCCTTTTCCATAGTTTCTAATCATTATGAATGCAGGTTGAACTTGCTCATGGTGGTCGAGGACAGTCTTCAAGTGATCGTCGTGGTGGCTATGGTGGTGGTGGTGGTGGTGGCTATGGAGGTGGAGGTGGTGGGGGTGGTGGATCTGCGCGGTTTGGTGTCTCACGACACTCTGAATTTCGAGGTTCGTATAATTTGCTATGAGAAATATGTATTGATAAAGTTTGGTTGAATCTTCACCTCGTCTGATTGTTTCTATATGTTCATTGATGGCTTTTGCAGTTATTGTACGTGGGCTACCATCATCTGCTTCATGGCAAGATTTGAAGGTCTGATGACACTCAGTGTTTTGCTTCAACATTTTGGTTTCTTTTCCCTAGTATTTGTTTTCATATCGAAACCATCATTGCAGGATCATATGCGGAAAGCTGGTGATGTGTGCTTCGCTGAGGTCACTCGAGACAGTGATGGTGCGTTAATTTACACTTTTCTTATCCACAGTTAATGATTTAACTAATTAAAGTTACTTAATCCCTTAGCAGTGTCATACTTTTTCAGCTTTGAGTTGCGTTTTTGTTTGGGATATTATAGTTGAGCGTTTTTAGCAGTGGACAGAAAAAGAGAATGACTTTTATATTCTTTATTTGATAATATGATCAGGAACTTATGGTGTTGTGGACTACACCAATTATGATGACATGAAGTATGCTGTAAGTTCACTTCAGTCTTCTCTCTTGCTGTTTATCAAGTTATGGTATGTATGATTTTCGGATGTTTTAAAAAATTGCGATTTCAGATAAGGAAGCTGGATGATACAGAGTTCAGAAACCCCTGGGCTAGATCTTATATTCGGGTATCATCTCTTTACTGTCTTAAGTGTCTATCTTTACTTGGTTTCCCCTCTCTGAATGTAATTCATTAAATAAGAAACTAGATTTGACAGATAAAACTATAATTTGGAACTTGTGAGTTGTGATCAAACCATTCATGTTTGAGTTAGTATTCCTAGGGTTTTAGTTTTCTCAACTAGTCCAGCATTTAACTTAGTAGATGCATCTGTGACTTTGTAATCAATGTTGGCTTGTTTGAAATTATGATTTCACAACTTAACGTTCATGTTATGTCTGTGTATTCTGCTCAACACAGGTTAAGAAGTATGAGAGCTCCCAATCGAGAAGCCCCAGCAGGAGCAGAAGCCGTAGCCGTAGCCGAGGTCGTGGTCGCAGCCTTAGCCGCAGCCGCAGCCGCAGCCGTAGCCGCAGCCTTAGCAGAAGCAAGAGCCCAAGGAAGGATCTGAGGTGCTGTGTTTATTCTCACTGAACCTTATATATCTCCTATTTTCTACTACTTAAAAATGTTTTTTGGGTTTATCAATCTTTATTGCAGTAAATCACCAAGACGATCCCTTTCCAGATCGAGATCACCATCACCCGACAGGAAGAAGAGTCCCCCCAGGCAAGTTGTCTCCCTTTTTCTTGTGTTCTTTCACTCAACCTTGCATGATATTTTGTTTTTTCTTTTATTTCTCCCTCGGAAACTGTGATTTTTTCTTATAATTTAGGGCAATGTCGAGATCGAGGTCCAGGTCGAGGTCTCTGTCAAAATCCCCTGCTAAGGTATAAAAAAATAAGCTGCAATTTAGCATCTTTTTCAAAACTATAGGGTGATATGTGTAGACAAAATATTAAACAGACCAATCTGAAACATATTAAACATTGTCTCTTTCTTAGGTTGGGGAAGGCAGTGAGTGATTTCTTAGGCCGGGAAAATGGCCAGAAGAAAAAGAGTGCGGAAATTCTCAAGTCGAAGATCCACTCTTATGTGTTGTTGTTTTTGCTCGTTTTGGATAATTGACATGCAAATTATCATCTATGCATTATTATACTGTCTTTGTTATGTTACCCTCTTTTCCGTGAACTTCATGGCACCTCTGACTCCGAGCTTTGTATCATTGGATCTGTTCTAGTTCCTTCGCGTATGAAATCCTAGCAAAAATTTATGAATATCCAACGGGTTTCTTTGAAAAGGTCATCATCAACAGCCCTAATTATTAACTGAGAACAATTGATAACTATGCTATAAGATAGGTACTACTAAAGAAAGTCAGTATGGAAACAGGAATGATGAGATAGTCCACTTTAGGCCATGTATCCAAAGGAAGTCAGTTCGGATCATAGCCCTCTGATTACCAGCCTTATGGGAGAACAATGGAAGAAATGGTCCACCTTCCGGATTGATCAGAGATGGAATCAAAGAGAGAATTTCAAGACTTAATGTCAGACTTCTGTAGAAAACCTGAGACCTCGAGTGTGAATTCTTTAGGGAAAACATCACATTATGCAGAAAAGATATATCTTAGTGGAAGAGGTCATCAAAGCCAAATTCCTCAGTAAGAATATAGGAGTTATGGCTAAGATTTAGAGATATAGAAGCTTTCAACTTGGCCTTATTTGGAAAGCAGCTACAGAGAATGCTCACATGCCCATATAGCTTTTAGCAAGAGTGTAAAAGAGCATATTTTACAAAAACTCTAAACCCTTAGAAGCAGGATTGGGATCCAGGCTATCATACGCTTTTTCAATCCAGGCTCCTTTTCAACTGATAGTACCTACGTACATGTTTCCAAACAAGAAGTCAAACTCTCTTTGTGATTCTCTTTTCAGACAAAAAGCCTGACTTAAAACGTAAGAGGACGGAGAGAAACCCAGAGGCCGAACCTGCAAACTCAGAATAATCTTCTTTGGTGAAAGGGAAATCTAGGGCACCCTCTATTTATTTCGATTGAGTTAGGGTTTCTGAACTCATCGGGGAATTATACTTTGGATTGGGCACGTGAATATCACAGGCGGCCCACTCAAAATATGGATACCATGAATTTTGTTTATCGAAGATTTTCCTATATTAATAACTAGATTAAGGCACATGTTAATACGTTGCTAATCATATTTAAATTATAAATAATAATATTTAATCATCTGCTTAGATGAGTTAGCGAAAGGTACATGTATGCGGAGTTCGTATATTTTTTTTGTAAACACGTCACCACCAAATTAGGTTACCAATTGGTAGTAAAGTAGTCTATAATGTTGTCGACAAAAAAAAAATCAATATTTAAAATTTAATTAGGTATTTGTTAAATTATTCAAATAGTTTGAAATCCTTTTACTATTAAAAGGCAAGCAAAATATGTGAAAAACTTCTTTATTTTAGTTTTATTGATTAAAACTATGACATGTCTTTAAGTAAAAAACGATATGGCTCAAATGTCGAAATGTCATAACTTAAATTTATAAAAACCTTATAAATAATGTATTGTATATTTTCAATTATGTGTTATAATATGGAATTTCATTCATATATAAAGTTAAGAGATATAAAAAAATATGTGTATCAGTGTATGTGCTATAAGTACAACCAATGCATTAATTGGATTTGTCAAACTTATGGGTGAAACACTACAAGAAAATTGGACATTGATAGCACATTAGGATAGCACGATTTCCGTAAGTGCTATGAAAGATAAGTTTGGGATTTTGTTTTCTATGTAATAGCGTTAAAACAATGCTAAAATAAAAATTCAGTAAGCGGGAAGGTATAATCACTCAAGCGCCAACACTTAGCCAAAAAAATCATTTTCCCCAAAAAATTCATTTTGCCCTTTTCCACCAAACTTATCGAATCAAGCTAAAACCTTAACAAAATCTCTTAGACCCACCGTTAAATCTCTTTGTCGCCACGTCTAAGCTTGTCGCCGGCCATAATTTCGTCCTCATCTGCACCGTCTATTGCTCCATCTCAGTTCAATAGGGAAGCTTAATCGAAGGTAATTTGTTCTTATTCATAATTTCTTTCATAGATTTGTTTTCTTATCACTGTAATCTTCGATCTTCCTTCGACAATTTCTGTATCACTGCAACATTGAGAAGATTCGGATTTAGGGTTTATTTACATAGATCTGTTTTCTTAAAGTTGGGATTTTGTCAGTTATGTATGTTCTTTGCCATTGTGGAGTAGTTTATTCTTATTAGGGTTTTGGGATTTTGATTTAGATGTAGAAAAGAAACAATTTTCGTTTTGAAAGTTTGAATTTGAGTTTCATCTATTTTCTTGATTTCATCTTTTGAGGAATCTTGAAAATAAACAAAACTGGGTCGGATTTAGTGTTGTAGCACTGAAATTGGACTATGTTTAGTGAGTATTGCTAATCATATGCACTTGAAAATCATATTCTGTGATTTGGGTATTGAAAAATTTGGAGTTTTTTTAAGCTAAAGGTTGAAACTTTTCTCTGTTTTGAGTTGTTAAATTGAGGTACGAGGTCGTTTAGTGAATGTTGGTTATGTGGTTTGAAATTGGTAGCTTGATGTTTAATGATAATGTGGTGGGTTGTTTTTTGTGAATCTGAGGTTTTGGGGGATTGAAATTGTTCTTAAAGGTTGAAATTTTACAAAATGTGGAGTCTTTTATCTTGAATCTGAGGTTTGTGGTTTGAGATTGTGCTTAAAGCTTGTTGCTTTTTGGCTTAAAGGTTGAAGCTTTTATGTGTTTTGATTAGTTTGTATGATATGGTTCAATGCTTTAAGGTCATTTGTTAAATCTGGTTCTTTGTTTATTTGCTTGAAATTGTCTCAATATTTGTTGTCTTTGAAGGAACTGAATAAGTACTGTAATAAGTGTAGTGAGGTTGTTTCATGAATATGAGGTTTTGTTGCTTTAATTTGTTCTTAAATGTTGTTGCTTTTTTGGCTAAAGGTTGAAACATTTTCTGTTTTGATGTGTTAACAATGAGGTACGAGGTTGTATTTGGTCAAAATGTGGTGTCTTTTACTTGAATCTGAGGTTTCTGGCTTGAGATTGTTCTTAAATCTTTGCATAAGGTTGAAACTTTTCTCTATTTTGATTAGTATGCATGTTATGGTTCCATGCTTTAATGTCATTTCTTAAATCCAGATTGGATTGGAGCTTTGCTTGTGAATGTGAATGTGAATGTTTTCATGCTAATTCTCGATGTAAAGTTTGTCATTTTTATTAGATTGTCGAATATAAGTTTTTATTAAATTTGGTTTTCAAAATTTCTCCCAAGTGTTTTCTTCTATAATTACTCTTCTCTTTTTATTAAAAGAAGCAGAACAAGTTATTGGTTAAATCATCTGTTATTGTGTCTCTTCTAACTCTACTTCATTACATTTCAGTGAACAGTTTGGAGTTTGGACTGCAGACATAAGACTATCTGACTGGTATGTTTCTGAGAAAAAACTCTCATTCGATCTAGGAGTCCAATTTATAGATCAAAAGCTTCACGTCATTATATGAATCTGTACATTTTGAAGTATCATTTTGTAGTTTTATTCGTTTTTATTTTGCAAGTATCATTTTGAAGTTTTAATATCATAGGGTAATCAAAATGGTTGCTTCAGAAACAGTTCTACGTTTTCCATTAGGATCTTTATCTACATCTTGAGTTTTATAAACTATAAAATTTGACACACAACTCTTGATTTTGATTGTCTACTTCTATTTCATCAACTTTGACATATTTCTTTTAATGCTTCAAGTTCTTCTTAAACTTATACTAATTTTGTTATTGTTTTGCAAGTGTTGGCGATTGCAGTATTGTGGAACTAAAGCTTCTCTTCTCGTTGTAATCACACTACAGGTTAGTCCCATATAACCTGAAACTAAAAAAAAATTCCTCCATGATTGTTAGTTTGGTTTTTACCAAAAGCTTTTGTTTGAAAGATATGTGCAAAAGTATTTGTGTGGTTCACTGATCTTGATCTTCTTTGTTCTAGTTAAGTATTATAATTGATTCAGTTAGTACATTATTGTGGATGTGATTCTTCTGTTTTGTGGGTTAGTGATTGATTGGTTAAAGTACTGCATTATTGTGCCTTTTGTTGTTCTGTTTTGTGGGTTAATTATGTTTGGTTTTAAAAAAGAATTGGACACACTGTATTTTGCTAATGTTAACTTGATATGATAGGCTGGCTAATTGGAATGATATTGAGCTATTGTCTGATCTTGAACCATCTTTATAACTTTGGTATTGTTTACGAGTTTGAATTTTTTTACAAAATGTTTTAATTAAGGTTAGAACATATAATGTTGGACAAGGCATGGGTGCATCTTAGCATGTATGAAAATTAATTATGTAGATTAGGTTTTAGAGGAGATTGAAAACTTTAAGAGTTTTTTCCCTTTACTTCTACATTCAAGAGCCGATCCTGCTTATGAGAGAGGTGCTTGGATTTTTGTACGGGCTGTGGCTGCGAAGTTAAGAGACATTAATATGATAGTATGTCCTTGCAATGATTGTCGTAATGTAGTTCGTTAATCAAACGATGATGTAGTTGATCATCTGATAAGAAAGGGAATGGATGAAGGATACAAGTTGCAGAGTGATTGGTATCTTCATGAAGAAGTGAACTCAAAGGCTGGCGACGAGAGCGCAGCAAACCAGTGGAATGATGAGATTTTTGGGTTATATAAAGTTGATGACTTTTTAGATGAAGAGTTTGTTAATGAGGATAACGTAGGTGAGGTTGGAGAGGATGAAGACAAAAAAGAAGATAAGTTCCATGCAAAGCTTGCAGATGCTGAAACATCACTATATCCAGGCTGTGTAAACCATAGCAAGTTATCAGCTATTGTGTCACTGTTTAGACTTAAGACACAAAATGGCTGGTCGGATAAGAGCTTCAGTGATCTGCTTGAAACATTGTAGACCATGTTACATGAGGATAATGTGCTTCACACATCATTATATGATGTGAAAAAATTTCGGAAATCTTTTGATATGGGTTATCAAAAGATTCATGCATGTGTAAATGACTGCTGCCTTTTCAGAAAGAAATACAAGATGCTGGACAATTGTCCAAAATGCAAAGCTTCACGATGGAAGATTAACATGCAAACTGGTGAAGTAAATAAGGGTGTCCCACAGAAAGTATTACGGTACTTTCCTATTATTCCACGGCTGAAGAGAATGTTCAGGTCTCAGGAAATGGCCAAGAACTTAAGGTGGCATTTTACTAACAAGAGCAACGATGGAAAACTTCGTCACCCTGTAGATTATGTCACGTGGGATCAAATGAATTACAAATATCCTTCATTTGCTACTGAAGAGAGGAACATGCGGCTAGGACTTTCCACAGAAATGACATACATCGAGGACTCTTTGTTGTGTTCAGTAGCATGGCCTACCAATAGAGTTGGCTTTGAAAAATCTGCAGCAAGTGATCAAGCGACAAGTGATAAATCTGCTGCAAAATCTGGAGCAATAGGTTCTAAGTCTGTGGAGACTTATGCAGCAATAGGTGACAAGTCTCCTCTTCAAAAATCTCCAGCTACAGGTTCAAAGCCTTCTCTTCAGAAATCTCCAAAATCTGGTCTAAAATCTCCTGCAAAGAAATCTAAACCAGCTTCACAATTATCCCCTACTCGAAGATCTCAGGTATTTTTTTGTTTGTATATATGTTTTAAAGTTGTTGATGGTTATTCTTTATACTAAATTAAATGGTTTGCTTTGTAAACATGGCAGCGTAACAATCCAGCTCACGTTCCAATGGAAAATTAAAAGTGTAACTTGATGGATATTACCGGAAAGAAACAAGTTGTTGCTGAAGGGCGTTGGGTTTCAAATAACCCTGATGTAAAAGTTCACTTTGTTAAATTAGGAGCTAATGCAGTTAAAATTGCAGTAGATGTGGTGAAGGTAAATGGTGCAGCAGTTTGGAGACCATCTGACGAAATAGAGTGTATGGGAGATGCAATGGGTACAATTATTGCATGGCCAGAAGACAAGGTGATCATGTGTTAGATTGATGATATCTAGTTAAGTACTGCTTCTATATAGTTGGATTCACTTGTGTTATGCATTTTGGATTGAGACTTGCGTTATGTATGTTGAATGGAAACTTAAGTTATGTAATTTGGATTGAGACTTTGTTTGATGATATAAAATTATGAAATTTCTATAAACCATGAATATCATTCTGCAAAATTAGGTTCAAAACATGTGAATTTAACAATAGCGTACAAAACTGTCATATCATCACATATTATCGCGTCAACCAAACTGTTACAAAATCATATATAATAGCATAAAACATGGGCTATAATGTAATGTATTATAACATAAAAATATGCTATAAAAACGTTTATTAAGACACAACAATAACGCTATCATAGAAACACATATAATAGCATGTTCCAAAAACGCTATCGTATGTGACTGACCTAAGATAGCACCCCCATAACATAGCGTTTATGAAAACGCTATTAAACACATACGATAGCGCTAATCGTGTGCTACCAATGTCCAATTTTCTTGTAGTGAAAAGAATTTTGATAATCAGGTTTACTCACTAACTCTATAGGATATGTTTCCAAAGACTTAAATCTTTAAAGAAAACTTTCACCATATGAATTAGATGTGAGACAACAAAAAATTATAATGTGATTGAATTGAAGTAACCAATTAAAAATAAAATAAAAACACAGAAGAAAGACAAATGTGTTCAATTCGTAAATCGGTAACAAGTCGAATGGACATCACAACCTCGTTGGTATGGGTTATATGGTCGATCATTTTGACCACGTCGCTTATCTGGTATGTCCTTCTTCAATGCATCATAGCTTATATGTCTTGACGCTTGAAGAATCCTACGACTCTCATCCAAACATGATCTCTTTTTTTTCACGACCAGTTCTTCTCCATCGTACAAGCAATTCCCACCCAACCTGTCACATTTTACCTGTTGAGATCGGACCAATGCTGGAAATAAAGCCGCGGAGATGATCAGGGTGATGATCAAGAGCTTCATATAATTCATCTTTGAGATCAAATGGAGAGTGATTGGTTTAACTATGGGTTGTTTGTACTTTAACTATGAGTTGTTTGTACTTTAACTATCGTTAATCTACATTTTTATAATAGTTCTTATTTTTATAGGTTCATTCTTTTTGACAATATATTCAATTCTTACTCTATGCATGGTTCTACATTTTTTTTTAGTTGAGTTGTTTTGTGTTGTTAACTTTTGAAATAGAAAATGGTATAATTGGAAAAGCAAGTGGTCAAAATGTTAGAAACTAAGTTATGTTTTTATCTTATGTTAGATATTAACTTTTAGGTATAAAGAGTATTATTCAATGCAATTACTCAAAAATCTATGATTTATTTCAGACATTACTAAAAAATTATTTAACGTTCCTTTTGGTTCTACTATCCACCATATAATCCATAACCAAATTTGTAATTGCTTGATCTAGTGTTAGAGTTGGAGACTAGGGCAAAAAAGTCGTAGAGTACGCCACAAGTTTAAAATATTATAACAACCAACTCGAGACTGATCTCGAAATACGTACAATAGGATCACAACAATTATTTCAAGGATCTATTAGCTATACGCCGAGTAAGTTTTCCTCTCTCTCTCTAGCACTTACTGCCGTTTATTAAGTTTAATTAATGGTCTCATTTCTGCTTGATAAGGTTTTGCAAGAGGAAGCTATGAAAGACAATAATAAGTTGCATTCCATAAAATTCTGCTAGAGGATATTCGGACGTAGAAGGAGTGCGTCGTCGCGCAATCGTCGCAAGAACTAAATGTTATAATAGTTGCGCTGTTTCCATAGATGGAAAACAGTAGCTTGGACCGCTAACTTCCGGAGAATCGAAGGGTATAAGTCTGATTTAATCCAAGAACTAAATGTTATAATAGCATATCTCTGATTTAATCATTTTTTGGTTTTTACTGCCTTGTGGTATAAGTCTTTATCTTTTAACATGAGCTTTGTGCATGTCTTTATCTTTTAACATGAGCTTAAGGTTCGTTCTCGATTAAATTAGGAAGACAAGAATTAATTTTTTTTTCTTTTCCGGTTTGGATTATAAACAAGAAGCTAGAAAATGAGATCTGGTTAAGCAACTATATTACAGAACTAAATTATCAACATGCTAATAGAATTTTAAATTGGCACATTATCTTTTCATTATATAAGATTAAGTCGTTTGGTTAATCAAACATACATTTTTCTTTCCCACATTTTTTTTAATAATCAATTTTACCTTTAACTTTTAACTAATGCATTTGTAATAGCTAATTCTAATGTAAATTAGTTCTAACAAACTACAATTATATATTAGCTTACAATTGTACATTGAGTAATGGATATGAACTTTAAAAAAAATAAACTAGTTTTACAGAATAAATTATGCAAAAACAAAGAGAAAAGTTTCAAAAAAACAAAAACTATATTACAGAACGGTCAGAGTAAGATAAATACAGAGAATAGCCAATAGATCTTACCCTTTTTTTTTTTTCTTTGTCAGGGCCAAAAGATGTTGTGATCTTTAGAAATCCAACATGTCTTTGTAGTTTTTACTATCTAGAAGAACTTAGGAATATTCAACGAGTTGAATTTTTGTAAAACCAGCCCAAAGAAATGAGTATAAAGCCCAATAAAAGGCCCACTAAGATTAAACAAAACAAAAAACGTAAAAGATGTATCAGAGTCGTCTTCACTAGTCTCAACGCACCGTTCCCTTATCCACCCATTTTGGCTTACGAAAAATCCAATCGGAACCCTAAAATCTCTGTGGAAGCAATGTCTCCTCCGGCAGCAGTCGCTGAATCCACCGATGAGAATCTAACGGCTGCCTCTGCCATTGCTGAAGAGCTCGAGAAAAAGCTCCAGGTGAGAATTTTGGATTTTCTTTTGTCATGGTTTTCTTCTTAGTCTCATGCTCGGTGATGTTTCTGGCATTTTTCCAGACTGATGAGCCGATTGTAGAAGATGACGAAGATGATGATGATGATGACGACGAAGAAGACGACGATGCTCAAGGTGATTAGTATTGTCGTTCTTCTGGATACTTGTTTAGAAATGGTGGATTGATATGTTAAAATAGTTTAGGTTTTATGAGATGAATCACTTTGATGATAGACTGATGGTTAACTTGACCATGTCTTGTAGCAAGTTGACTCTATTTTCAATGAGAGAAAGAATGTATAATTTAGGACTAGTTATTATAGAGCTTCTACTTTGATACTAGTGTATAGCAATCCATATCGTTCTTGAGATTGATTGAAGCTTATTGCAGGTGTAAGTGGAAGTTCGAAACAGAGCAGAAGTGAAAAGAAGAGCAGGAAGGCGATGTTGAAGCTCGGTATGAAACCAGTCACAGGTGTTAGCCGAGTAACCATCAAAAGAACCAAAAACGTTTGACCAAACCTTTCTTTCTTTTAACTAAGCTTATAAATTGATATATCTATGCACCCAACATTCTAACCATACAGTATGGTTTCAGGTGCTCTTCTTTATCTCAAAGCCCGATGTTTTCAAGAGCCCGCATTCAGAGACCTATGTTATATTCGGTGAGGCCAAGATCGAGGACTTGAGCTCTCAGCTTCAAACACAAGCTGCTCAGCAATTTAGGATGCCTGAAACTGGAGCTACTTCTCAGAGAGCAGAGACATCAACAGCCACAATAGAAGCACAAGCGGAAGAAGATGATGAGGAAGTTGATGAGACTGGTGTGGAGGATCGTGACATTGATTTGGTCATGACTCAGGCTGGAGTTTCCCGCAGCAAAGCGGTTAAGGCACTCAAGAGTCACGATGGAGACATTGTAAGTGCAATAATGGAACTCACTACTTAAGAGAGAATGAATCTCTCTCTCTGCTTTCTTCACTTCCATATTGTTTTTGATTACTTTTGAACTTGTCAGTAAATTGGAGTATCGTTCCTTTGAGGTATTTAGTTACCATGATTCTGTATTATCTGACTTTTAATGTTTTTTTATCCGACACTGTATTGGAGACGAATATGTGCAAAATTACATTAGAAAAAAACAAACTTTGAGAAACTTCAAAGGCTCATGTTACATAATTTAACAGCGAAGTCTAAATAACAACTTACCAGAGAAGAGAAGCAAAGATCATGTTGAAACCATACGCATAGATTTTAACTCCTCAGTCATCTTCTGTATCTCTTCAAGATTGCATGTTGAATTCAGCAAAATTTCCTCCCTTTTTAAACACTTGGAGTTATGTAGAATGTATCTAATGAGTTCTTTTTCATCTTCTCTCCCTGCATATCCTTTCCATCTGAAGACCTCGAGATGAAACTACAAACAATTGGGAACAGAACTCGGTTTGTTCCACAAAACAGGAATATGATTCTCATCCCGATCAATCTCAAATTTGGAGTTTACCATAAAAACTTCGAGGTTAGGACAATTAGAAAGCAAACCCACAAGTGATTCACACCAGTCTGGGTCAAACTCATATATATGACACTCTTTAAGTCGAGAGTAGTTAACAGCGTTACACCATGGAACCATTGTATCACGTAACCATAGCTCAAGATACTCAACCGAGGAAAGAGATCTCGGAAAATTGTCATCAGGGTAAAATTTAACATCAATAACTGCCTTCAAAAGATGAGGCATATACTCAATAGAGTAAGCGTGTCCCAAAGTATGAAAGATGTCTAAATACTCTAAATCCGGGGTGTGTATAACCAAAGACCTATCAATATCATCATCTTGTACTTCATATATACGTTAATCTCAATAAACAAGGCACTTTCACAGTGACCTTTCTCACGTTATCATCCACATCATCAGGTCGGATAACATCCAGATGCTTGAGAACGGGGCAACCTGATAACAACCTAACATGGGAATCTTCGTCTTTGTAAACAACACAGTGAAGATCAAGTTGGGTAAGTGACGGGAGAGAAACCAGAGAAGGAACATCCACGAGAATTTTGTTGGAGAGACTCAATTTCTTAAGCGTTTTGCACGTGTAAATGCTGTTAGGCATTCTGATCGGCTTGCTTTTCCACAGGAGCTTGAAATCTAGCTTACGTACGGAGCAAGAAACTGCTTTTTCAACCCAGTTTACATTATCAACATCAATAGGACATTGTGGACCGAGTTGAATACACAAGCGTTTTAATATAGGTGCATTGTATAATCGCATGGACTGTTGAAGAAACCACCAAACGCTCTTGCTATTTTTTTCATCACTGTCTTTGGTTTCTATGTAGGTTAGTTTAGGCAACTTGGTCCAGAGAAATCTCCATCGCTTAGACAAAAACGTTGTGGCCACTGCATCTTTGGTCGGAATATGCAATAATATCTGTATGAGTAGATCATCGGACAACGCACTGATTCTGTCTTCACAAACTAGCCCTTCAATCCTTGGACAAAGTTCGACTTCTGACATAATTAAGACCTAACCCTAGACCCTTGGTACTGCTCTTTTCTCGGTGACTATGAGAATGCATGGCTTCGGAGAACTGATTATATTAGAGGAATTTAGTAACATAATTCTAGTCAAGTTAGGAAACGATAGAAGCCTTTTCCCAATTGGAAACAAGAAAATAATGATTGAATTTGTACACGGCTTTTCATGTGATAAGTTTGGTGTACGTGTGTGTTGGAAACAAGATAAACATGATTGAATCAGATTCATGTAAATTCGGAGAACTGTTTAAGGAATTGCTTGCTTTACAAGTTTGTGTCAATACTAATTAGTCTGGGTGTGTTTCTAAAGAGATTCTGTAAATCTGCGTTTTGCTAATCGCTAACTTTTAAAACTTAAAAAGTACATCACATTTTTTAAGATCAGCGGAAGCACTCCACAAGACTAGCTTACACAAACATTTTGACATGTTGTTCATGCGGTTCCACAAAGCCTTTTTTTGTTGTTGTTGAAATGTGATACTTATTTATCAACAAAAAAGAATGTTTAC
The DNA here is from genome assembly GCA_900128785.1 of Arabis alpina. Taxonomy (NCBI): domain Eukaryota; kingdom Viridiplantae; phylum Streptophyta; class Magnoliopsida; order Brassicales; family Brassicaceae; genus Arabis; species Arabis alpina. Next base: position 11,517,997 of record LT669792.1, read on the forward strand.
AAACCGGTTTTAACTGATCAAATCTGAAAAGCCATGACATATAAAATCAGAAAGGAAAAATCAGAGGATGAAAGATCTTCAACCACTGAGCCTGGAGATTGAGATCCATCGTGCGATGTTTCCTTCTTCAATATCTTTAGTTCTGTTGATCGCAAGTGACCGGTTTTGAATTTCCTTATGGATCGTATGCGCAATGAAGGAAACAGAGTGATGAGGCTTTTGATGAAGTCTTTCATTTCATTTCTTCCAAATCCAATATACTGTAGCGTGAAAGACCACTCGGGCGAGGGTTTTATCGACCTTAGTTAGTCGATTTCGGAGCAACTAACTAACTGTTCTTGTACAATCTAGATTGATTCTTGTACCCATGATATTAGAGCTAAGCATCGTCCATACTGTGTAGGAGTAAGGACACGCTAGGAAGAGATGGTCTTTTGTTTCATTCATTTCACCACAAAAGAGTACAAGGTAGTTGGACACCCCATTGTCGCATTCGATCTCCGGTTGAGAGTCGGTGACGGAATGCAAGCTAATGATGAAAACTTGTCTCGGGATGGCTTGAGCGAACCATACTAACTGATGCCCAATCAACCGCATGCAGATTTGATTCCATGTGCCCTTTCAGACAAATTTTCCATCAAAGTAGTCTGGTTTTTGTTTCCATAGCACCAGATCATGTTCCGCTGAAACAACTGGAACATAGTGTCGCTGAATGAGTTGAAACAGTTGCTGCAACTGTAAGCCAGCGTAACGCCCACCCATTGTTTTTCTAGTACAGATAGCTTCAATCGTTCTAAAGTCCAGACCTCCGTCGTGCTTGATCTGACATAGCTTTTTCCAGGTTAGTCAGTGCATACCTCGTTTGTTCTCATACGAGCTCTACTAGAATTGCGCTACTGCACTCGTCAATTTAATGCTTATGGATTTTTGTAACTTTAACGTGGAAAAAACTTACGTCGGCAATGTTGCCGCGACCGATTTGATAAGGACCTTTTTGTCTCCCTTCGGTAGAAACTTCGAAATCCATCCATTGATTCTATCATTACAAATGCAAAAACTTTTGTTTTTGCCTCGTCCGAACTTTCTGGTATATCCAAATAGGTATCCATTACTACAATCGTTGATATCCCCGAAACTTGTTATATCTCTTACTTGATTGTTGGAACCATTGAATAGCCAAATTGAATTGAAATTTGGGAAAATTGATTTGTTGACCGGATGCTGTTTTATTTTGTACTAGTATATCTCCCGTGCTAAGCACGGATATAACTTTGCCAACAAATCAAACTAAATTTTTGTGATATATGCATAACTAAGAATTACATGTATAACATAATTTGGATTTATCATTAAAACATTTATCATTTGTTCACCATAAAATTTACATGGATCTAAATTAGTTTGTTGTGTACAAATATTACTTCATGCCTTGCTCTTTGATGTGCTTCTTCTAATTCTCAAACTTGCTTTATGAATAGCTTATGGCTTATTATATCCAGCACCAGCAGTGCCATTAGTGATTTTGGAGACTCCATAACCGTAAGCTTTTTCTCTAGCAAATTATTTTTCCACAATTAATTTTCGGACAAAAACTACATAAGAATTGCAAATTGGTAATATCATTTAAGAACAACAAAAATGTAAACTATATACTGATTCAGAAGTTAAAAATAAAATAAAAAATACTGATCCGAAAGTAAACAAAAGTAATATGGAAGATTAACCTATAAGCCTTGGTCTTGATCCAGACATGGGTCTTTCAAAAGAATGAACATAAACTTTTTGAAGAGAATTTAGGTATTTACAATTTGAAAGATTAATTTCAGTTGTCGTGAATTTAAATATTTGAGGGAGATGAACTGTTTCAAAAATCATGAGATCGTGGATTAGTGTGAGAAAATTTAGGAATTTTTAATTTTATATAGAAAATAAATAAATATAAATAAGTTGATAAGATGAAGTAGTTTCCTACGTTTTATTTTGCTGCATTTACTTGTTCATTTTTTATTTGTTTATTGTAATTTGTTGTACTTGCCACATGTCACATTTTTATTGCTCAAGTGACTTGTGATTTAGTAGTTAAGGATAAATTTTTTTTTTTTAATGTTTGACACTTTTCTTTGTTTGCTTTACAGAAAAATAAATTATCATCCTCAAAAAGTAAGTGCGACATGACCGGGCTTGCCTTTGCAACCTTTAATCATATTAGCTTTTTTTCCCGCTCGGCCTTGTGTATGTTAACCGTTAATACTTATGTGCGTATAATAAATATATACGAGGATAAGGGATTCCCTTGTCGTAATCCCCACAGTGGGGTTATATGCCCCTTCAAATGTCCATTGATGAGTACCTTATATTGAACCAAACTAATGCACCACATCGTCCATCTAATCTATTGTTTCGCAAATCCCATCTTCCTTAGGATATTATCTGTGAATGGTCATTCCAGCATGTCATACGCTTTACTCATATTTGTCTTGACGGCCATAAATTTATTTTTGCATTCTTTATTTGTTCCTAAACCATAAAACATCTCCTAAGCAATCAGAATATCATATGTGATTAGACGTCCTTCAACAAATGCCGATTGTGTCTCTGATATAAGAGATGGCAATACCCATTTTAATCTCTGACACAATACCTTCGATATAGTCTTATAACCGACATTACAAAGACTGATAGGACGCAATTCCGCCATTTGGGTGGGCTGCTATGTCTTTGGAACTAAACAGATATTCATCATGTTTAATATGCGATCAAAATTTCTTGTCCGTAGGAAAGCATTGATTAAATCCAAGATATCTAATTTAACAATATGCCATGATTGTTGAAATAACAATGTTGTCGTCCCATCTGGTCCAGTGCATAAAAAATAAGGTTGGTGTCTTCTGTTATGTAGAACAATAGAAATATGTAAAATTTAGGTATCATTTCTCAAATTAGATGGCTTTCCAATTCCAAGTTTACATGTGAAAGTTGCGCAAGTTTGGGTGTGTTTTTGTAGCAGTATAGTGTAATAAGGTTGGTGTCTTCTGTCCCGTAGAACAAATTCATGTAAAACCAGAGAATTTTCGAGGAAATGCTATTCCTAGGAGGCTTCTTAGATATTATAAGAGAGTGGGGGGTATATATCATTATCATGCGCGATTCGTGTCAATACTCTTTAATTTGGGGGTGTTTCTAAAAAAGATATTATGTAAATCTGCGTTTTCCTTTGTAGAAAACATACAAAAGCGATTCGCTACTTCTATAACTGAAAAATTAGACCACATTTTGATAACCAGCAATACCAACTCCACGCAGTTTCATATTTTATCATACACAAACGTTTCCACAAATCCATTTTATTTATAATACAAGCTTTCATAAAAGGATCGAAACTTCTTATCCAAGGAAGTTCTAATACTCAATCATCCTTGCGGACATGTTCCCAATCCGAGGTCGGGCTCTCGTAGCCTTTGCCAGATGCAGAAGGCTCATTATCGACGCATGTCTCCATCTGAGGATTTCCATGTCTTGTCATCATCGAGGCTGACCAGAGATGATCACGCATTTGTGCTTTTGGCTGGTCATTGTCAGAATCTGAATCTATATCCAAGCTGTTAAGAGTTTTCTGCACTAGTTCTTCCCGGCGTTTCAGTATCTGGAATCTATCCATAACATCACTCACATGGCTGCTTCTGCCAGTATTAACCATATCTGAAGCTTCTGGATTGTCCTCCTGCTTGCCCATTTTTGTCTCTGGGCAGTTTTGACTCTTGAGTTTGCGATTTGTTTCCTGATTCTTCAGAATCTGAAACCTGTCTATAACATCATTATGTTTGTCCTCTCTTGTGGATGCAGAGGATTCCTGCTGTATCGTGTCCACTATCTTTCCAGAGGTGGCAGCATCATGAAAGTTTCCATGATTTTTCTGTTCTAAACCACCTATAAAGCTTCTGGAAATAAACGACAATACTGCATCCACGGGATCTGAGTTGAATCTAGAGCTTTGTGGTGTGTCATGACTCATAGGCACAACATTGTTCCCACAATTGCCTCTGTGTTTGATAAGCGATTCAGTTGTCTCCTGCTCCACATTGTTCATGATCCCAACCGATTTCTGGGGGTTAAGTAAAGGTTCCTCCATAAAGGTTGATGCATCTGCAGAGATCTCTGCAGAAGAAAAAAAAAGTAAAAGATGAACTGTTAAAACACAAAGGTTAAACATATATTTTTGGAGGTTATCCGCAAGATGATATGCAGAGTAAGCATTTCTAATACTATATCTAGAGCAAAATTTACTGATACCGGGATTAAATCTGATGCATATAAGAACTACGCCTACAATTCTTAGAGAAAAGTAATCGTGAACAGATGATTTACTTGAATCCAAAAAGGACCCGAGAGCAACAGTATCTTAATCTCTTCTACCAGAGTTTTTAGTGTTTAACTGCATGTGGACTATCTGCTATAAGAAATTAAGCATAGCAGTGGCATCTATGACACGATTTTGGAGAAAATGCTCTTCTAATGCAGCCTAGGCGCTAATACTATCATAAAAAGAAGACGGTTAGTTTGAAAGTTACCAACCTCTAGTCTGCAGTTTGAGATTACCAATCTCGTTCTTGATCCGATGATATCGAGCCATGCAAGTTGTGGAACATAAGGCAGCTTCAGTTTCGAGCCAGAGATTCTTGTACAAGAGAGTTTGTGGGTGGTTTTCTTCACCATCAGGAAAGTTGGACGCAAGTATGTTCTTAATACTCTGCAAAGATAAGATTCAGTAGGCAACAGTTCACAAATGACATGCAAAAAGACTATGTAAGTACATACCTGGGTCATCTCATTCTTATCCACTGACTCTTTGAAGCCAAAACTGTCTATTGGCTTCTCATTAACTCCCTGAAAGTCCTTAGCAACTACCTTCGGGGCCTGAAAAGGGTACCATTAAGCAAGTAACAGCAAACAAAAACAAGCAATGTATTTAATTCTATCAAAAACCAAATAGATCTGGAACATAGCACAAAATCAAGATTTTACCTACACTCATGTGAAAACTCTAGTTACCACACGTGGTGCTCATAAATCATCAGCTCATAGAACATGAATTTTTTTTATAAACAACTTCTACCTACGATATAATTCACAAATTCCAGGGTCGAGCTGCATCACATACCTCATTAAGGTTAACCATGTTTGGACAAGAAACATGCATAGCTTGAGTTGGAAGTGATGCTTCCCCTGCTATTGTCTTATTACTGGTGATTTTCTTTAAGCACTTTGTGAGATTGTCTACTACTTTATCAAGATTCTCAAGTTGTTCCAGCTTCAGCCAACTTCCATTGTTGAAACATTCATAAACAAGCACTTCTGACAGATTATGCATGGCATTAACCACGGAAGAAACTCTTGGAGAAGAAGTTGCAGATGGGAAATCTCCTTGATCACATAAATGCCTTTCAGGTGATCGGTCAGTTGAGACATCATCAGCATTCGATCTACTGCTCCCTTTGATACCCTGATCTGTCAAGAACGAGGTATTCTTATCTCTATTCATTAAATCAAACATTTGTTCCTGGAGCTCACATGGCTTTTGGTTGGCTTGAACATCTTCACTAGGTTGATTAGCACTACCTTTGAAAGGGGTTTTATCGTTGACAGCAAATTGAGCATTCCCACTATCCGCTTTCGTAGCACCACAAGACTCACTTCCCATAGAAAACATAGTGGGAGCTGAAGGCCCCTCAGAAGATACCATGAAATGGGTCCAATATCTAGGCTCATCAAGGTTTGAATTTCCAATCGTATTCTTCAAGGAGCTTTCAGAAATACCATTCTCGTAGTCAGTAATCAAAGTATTCGGCCTCGGATAAAGGGAAGAGACACCACTACCTTCTAGTTTATCCTTAAACACTGGACCCGAGGACTTGATATTCAACTGTAGCGGGTGGGAAGATCGTGGACTTGTTGTCGAACCTGGCGAGCCAACTCTCTGGTAGCAAAAATCTGGTTTCTCAGACAAAGGCTTGATATGACCAGTGGCTTCACCATATCCAAGCAACACATCGAAGTTAACCGGTTCAACAGAAGAACCATGCAAATTGGATTGAACCCCGATAAAATTCTCAGGGGCATAAGGAGAAACACCACTGTAGCCCGGGAATGATCTTCCATCTCCTAAATAAATCCCAGTCTGACTTTCATCAAAGAGAGCGTGTGTTGACGACATTGGTAAAGGTGGAATAGCATCTGTAACACGAGGACCAGGGATAACATTCGCACTTGCAGGTTTGTCATAGCCAGGATAGTAATTCCCGGGATGATTCTCATCAAGAGCATTGCTAGAAGCACAAACGCTAGAAGGCGCGATAGGGTTAATGAATGGTTCCTGAGAAGCTCTGATTACCATCTCGGGGAAAGAAGGTTGATTCTCTGGCAATTTCTCAAAGGGAAATGGCACAAAATCAGATGATGACTCCCTTGAAGAGTAAAACCCACCCATGTCTTTATACGAATATTCAACCCTAGGACCACAATTTCCTGCAAACACATATCCTTTCTGCTTCAGAAGTAAATATACGAAAAACCAATGATCCAAACTCAGTAGTACAAGATCAAGCTAACAAGTACTGTAGCATAAACATATACAACGAGTGGAAATTCCAAAACCGATCAAATAAAGCCAAATTTGTTTTGATCTCTCCTCGAATCCATCAAAAGGGGATTAGAAATCATACCAGGTGGTCGACTATTATCAGCGTAAAACGACGAAGAAGGTGTCTGAGAGCGAGAATTTTCGCGATACGATGGGTTATTAGACCAATCAACCGGCGATCGCTGATGAGAGATCATCGGATCAAACCCTCCTTGGGTTGGATCATAGGCCAGAAACGGCGGGGCAGAAGCTGGAGGTTGTTGCGACGGAGGAGAAAGCCAAAACGGGTAAGGTACACCAGAGAAACCTCCATGGCCAAATCCATCTGCCATCGTTTTTTTTCTTTCTCTTGTCCAAAAGGTGGAAGAGACTAGGTGGTGAAGAAGCAAAGTGACGCTGCAGCTCAAGTGTTGTTGAGAAAATGTCAATGCTAATCGGAAATACAAGCTTCTTAATGGGCCTACTAGTGGGCCAGGCCTTATCATTAAACAACTTTTGTTATTTGTTACCCAACTCAATTTCTGCGACTTGTCTTCACTCCAAATTCAAGTCCATTAATCTAAATACATATTTTTTTGTTGGTAAACAATATAAATACATTTTTGTTTATGTTGTTTATTATTTCTGTCAAGCACTTCATTTTTTGTTAATTTAAAGACCGAATCTAAACCAAATCAAATCTATTCCTAAATTATGATTGTTGAACTTTGTACACGATGACAAAAAAAGAAAGAAAAAGCACTGCATGAATTGGTGTCGGCTAAAACCTGTGAATGCAAGGAGACAAACTCATAGTTCTCTCTCAGCATGTTTTAGGTTTTGTTATCATCCGACTTGAAATAAAGGTCTAAAAAAATATAAACATCAATTTACTCATTTTAATTATTATTACCAGCTTGTAACCTTAACAATTGACATCTAAAACTATGGGTATTCACCAAGTAATGATAAATGTCACTGAGTAAATGACAAAATTATAAAAATATATTCTGAAAATTACACTAAATAAGGAAGTAGGTACGTATTGAAACGATCCGATCCGTTTTTTTTTTTTTTTAGACAATTAATCTTTGGTTTCGGACTAACATTCCCATAAATGCTATCCTCAACAACCAAGCAACACATGCAATCAAACAACAACGGATAACCAGAAATAAGAAATTCCAATAAAAATCTAAACCAATAAATTCCAACAACAAACCAAATCAATCAATTCCAGCAACCTAACAAGGTTCTAAAACAGAAATGGAAACAACAGACAACACCAAACTCGAGACCCTAGATCATCTCCCTCTTCGTTGCCATGATTCCACGATCACAATTTGCCTTTACCTGCATCACATGGAAAAAAGAGATGCGTGAGTATTATCACAAATACCCAGTGAGACGGTCATCTCATCTACGACTGCGCACTTAGACGCGATGGATCCGCTCAGGCAAACATACATCAATCAGCACACAAACACAAGAACACGGCTCAACCACATCCATCCAGACAGGCTGTCGATCGACACTACCACTAGGTGTCGATCGACACCTTCTGCATGTGCCTGTCGACCGACACACCCTATAGGTGTCGATCGACAACACCTCAACAACCTGTCGATCGACACATCCTCTAGGTGTCGATCGACAGCAACTCAACATACTTGTCGGTCGACACATCCTCTTGGCGTCGATCGACAGCTCCGTGTTGGTCTGTCGATCGATATACCCAGTGGTTGTCGATCGACAGGCCTTCGCAGAATCCCTGGAAATCGACCATTATCCTCTCGGATCGATTCCTCATCTGCGTGAACACGAAACCTGCACGAAAACCACAATCTCAACACAACAAACACAATTCACAATCTCAAGCAAACATCACAAGATCAAATCACAAGATTCCAAACCTATCACCACTCAACCCTAACGAATCCACCGGCCTATAAGCCATGGTCACACACTCACCTTAGATTTTTGATAGAATTCGCTGGATATTGAGGCTAGAAACGAACTCAGCTACAACCACCACGAAATTCCACTCCAAATCGATCAAGAACGAAAACCCTAACTCAAAAACCCTAACAGAAACAAGAGAACTCCTCTCAACTCTTTTTCTGCAGATTTGAGACTTGGTTTCGCTCAGAATGCGGCAAAAAAGCTTATATACGAAGCCCTAAGGTTTCCCCAAACCGGCCCGGTCCAACTGAACGACTTAAATCAAACCAGAAACTAGGTGTGTACATGTCGATCGGCAGACACTAGGTGTGTCGATCGGCAGCCCTTAAGAGCCCTGTCGATCGACAGACACCACGTGTGTCGATCGACAACCCCTCCATTTTTCTCAAAAATGGTTCACGGGTGTCACAATTCTCCCCCACTAAAATTGGATTCGTCCTCGAATTCTCAAACATAACCCACCAAGCTAACCCCTGGCCAACCCGCCAGTAACATCGGAGACTACATCTCCCAGACCCTCTCGAGGCTCACATCCGTCCTATACACATAGACCCGTCTCAGACATTGATTGCCCATAGCTCATAACTCATAACCACCATCTAGCTCTCGGGATCGTCACCCCTCAGCTCTTGGTGTCTAGTACCAACCCACCTCAGTCCGTGCAGTTTTGACGGTGTTTGATACTCAACCATCTCCACACCTCAACCCATCAAGACACACAGTCTATCAAGCTCTCGGTATGTAGGGATCTCACTATCCCTGGAGAGACGCATCTCTCAAAGATCTGCCAAAGGTCGCAACCTCCCCAAACTATCTCCATACCCTCACGCTCTCAGTCCTCGTAGTCCTGACGAACGATCGGTATGTAGGGAACCCACTGTCCCCCGGAGAGACGCATCTCTTAAGATCTGCCGGAGACTCATCTCCAAGAAAGAACCAATGTCTATCTTTGAGCTATGCAATCAATTCCTAACGTCTATAATGCAGCTCTGACCGGAACTACCTCCTAAGGTCTCACATGATATTCCCCACCCGGAATACCATCACAATCGTGATCATCACAGACCACCCGGACCATCCCTCACCCTGGATGTCCCTGCAGAGTCTCTCCGGAACTAGACAGTTCTAACCACCGTAAAACTTCTATTCTGAGACTCTCTCACACATACACACACAAACCGCTAGAGTCCCCACCAAAACTGGCAAGTTCTATTCACAATAAAACTTCCATTTCGAGGTTTCCTAACCACACACACATGACCAATACCCGGGTCATCTGGACAACCCATCCCTCAGGGTGCCCCTGCTAGAGTCTCTCCGAAATAGACAAGTTCTAACCACTATAAAACTTCTATTTCGAGATCCTCTAACTACCTACGCAAGGCTACCAAAGCCAAAACACAAAACCTCATGGCCACACAACCACAACAACCACACTCCTGGCTATCACAACCACCACAAACACATCATAAGAACTTTTCATCTTATGAACCCGGAAGAATGTCATAATCGTTTCAACTCCAACAAAAATACATAATTCCAACCACATCACCACACCCGGTGATCACTACCAAACCAGACATTGGAACCCATGAGACCCAGTTCACTTCCTGGCTTGCTTCACAAACCACCGTCGAACCTTGTCTCATCTTAACCTCTGGTTCCCCAGTCTCTTCCTGGACACCGTCACAGTCCCACAAGACTCTCGACAACGGCACCCTCTTTCGGCGCCAGATCTGGACATTTCTCTCAAGGATCCTTACCGGCCTCAACTCAACCGCCAACAACTGAAGATCTGCAGGAATCCTCACCACTACCCCTCAAGACCCATGTAGACACTTTTTGAGCTTCGACACATGGAACACTCACTGAAGTTCTGCATGATATGAGGTAGTTCCAAACGATAAACACTGGTCTTACTCGCTCCAACACCCGAAACGAATCGAAGAACCCCGACTAAGCTTACCCTCTGCGATGGATCTGACAGAACCCTGCAACAACTCCACTCTGGGATACGCTCTAACTCCCCCATAAACTCCAACTCATTCCCTCTCATCAACACCACTCCCCGGCCGATCAAGAGCCTCTTTCATGTTCAGTTCACAACATGATCTTCTCCATCGTTTGTTTTGCTGAACAAAATTTGCACCATATATGCTCCTCTCCCCCACTTGGGTCTAGCATAAGGTGTGCGACATGGCCTCCCGTCCAACACCTCGAAAGGAGCCATACCACTACTGAATCAAAGCCTACTCAAATTCAGAAGTGCACCTCGGATCTCTGTCTGACACAAAGTCGCCGGCACTCCAAGCAACCTCACCAACCCACTCACAATTCTCATAACCAGAATCGCCGCTCCCTTGGTTTATGGTAAGAAAATGTGCTAACATAGACAGACGATCCGCAGTCACTCAAATAACAACATGGGTTCAAGGAACCGGCCACCCTGCCGCAACATCCAAGGAGAACATGCCCCACTTCACTTTGGAATGGGTAAACAGCCCCCACCAACTGGCAAATTATCGCAAGTTACGACCTAGTTAGCCAGGTCCTTCTTCATCCCGACTCAGAGATAGGACCATTTTCGATCACTATGCCTATTTGTCGTTTCTAGATGAAAAGAGAAACATGCTCTCATGAGCACCTTACAAAAATCTCCTGCCTTAAACCTCAACCTTAGGCACACAAACTCACCCGTGCCCTAAGATAATTTCAAACGCCGAGACCTAATAACCAGGATCTTCAACCTTAGAAGAATCCACCAACCCTGATCCTTCTCCTGAGCTACTAGAACATGCTCAGAAGGTTTGCCTGATTAACGGCCTCCAACCCCAACGGCTCTTGTGAGATAACACACAACCTCAACGTATAAATCTCACTCACCATACCTCCACATCCTGCTCTTCAGCCAAAGCATACCGCCTCCGACTAAGAGCATCCACCTCTTGCTAAGTTCACCGCAATGGTAAACTATGAACCGATCTCAATCCGCTACAACTCCACCCATCACTTCCGCCTCAAATCGGAAGACCACACAAAAGAACCTACTCCTCTAACCTCTTAGTCATAGATTGAGCCATACTCGCAAAAGCCTTTTGATGCATCTCCTGAAATGACCTGCCAACCCGAGAAAACTACAAATCTCAGTTGCATTCCTCGGTCTAGGCCAAATCTCAGCTCAATTGCATCTTAACTGGATCCACAAAAACTCCACATGCAGAAACAGTAAGACCCTAAAAACCCCATTTTCCTTGCCAGAAACTGCACTTGCTCAACCTAGCAAACAGCTTCTGCTCTTGCAACTTCCCCACAACTGCACTCTCCTTGCTCATGCTCCCCATGACTCTTTGAATACACCAATATGCCATCAATGAAGTTAATCATGAACTCATCCAGATACTCCTCAAAGGCTTCGCTCATCAACCTCATAAACGCAGCTAACGCATTCGTCAACCCGAAAGGCATCACCACTAACTAAAAAAAAAGTCTGTACCGAGTCCCGAAAGCCGTCTTTGGGACGTCTACCTCATCGATAGGAATCTGGTGATAACCGGATACCAAGTCAACCTTGAAGAACCAAGTAGCCCCTCACAATTGATTCAACAACTTATCAATTCTCGGAAGACGCTACCTGTTCTTCACAGTGACTCGGTTAAGCCATCGCTTATCAAAGCACAACCGGAAACTAACACAATTCCTCCTGACAAACAACACCGGTTCTCGCCACGGTGAAGTACTCAACCGAAGGAAACCTTACTCCAACAAATCATCTAGCTGCCTCATCAGCTCCTCCAACTCTGCTGGAGCCATCCTGTAAGGTGTCTTAGATAACAGCGTCGTCCCAGGCTCTAACTTAGTCGTGAAAGGATCCGACCGCGATGACGGCAATCCCTGCAACGACTGAAAGACATCCTCACAGTCCTGGACAACCCGAATATCCCTCACTGCAACCTTACCTACAGACTCCGCCAGCATAACAGTTCCCAAGTAAGCCTCGCAACCTCCCAGTCATAGCCTCAGCCTGCACCCAAAAGATCACGAGACTCTCAGAAGTTGGTCTCACTCCCTGACAAACCAACCTTCTAATACCACGCTCAGACACAACACGACTCCGGTGATAATCCAGATGAACTCTGTACTGATCAAGCCAATCCATACACAGGATGCCATCATACAGTTCCACTAGACTGATCACCAAGTCCGCTGACATCAACTCACTAGCCACTAGAATCTTCACGCCTCTCGCCCGACCATGAGTAACTAGGAACTTCCTTCCCGCAACCCTAACCGGTCCAATCCGCTCACTAGCGCCACTCCGAATACCTCTCCACCCAGCACCTTCCAGAGTGATGAAGCAATCATGCTCCAGAATCGAACAACACGTGGACTTCACCACTGCCCACTACAACGGTCTCCATACAACTCCCTTGTGCTAAAAAACCTAACAAAATTGCCAACTATAACTCATGCTTCTACACCGAAGCATCCTTGGCCACTCCAACTCCACCCGGAAGTATCCTCCCACTTTCTCTTATGTCCCTGCGCATGCTTGTCGCCATGCCAGGTATCACCTTCTGCCGAGACTTAATAGACTGAGCAGCAGAGTTAACCACCACAACCTGCTCCCTCAAGTCCCCGACAACCCCTCCAACGGCCTCAACCAACTATGCTCTCACACCATACATGGATACTCCGCACCGTGTCCCCAATCTGATCGAAGTCCTCTCAAGAACCTCTCATCCTGGGCCTCCTCGCCTTCCATGCTCCTACCGGCATGAACCAACATAAACCAGGAGTCGGTTAAACTCCAAAACATACCCACGATCTGATCTCTCTCATAGATCCAGCTCTAAACACATCGTCCATAAACGATCCGCAGCCTCTCGAGGAAAGAACTTGGCATCACACTCTACCCAAATTTCCGCCCAGGCCAACTCTGCATGAACCCTCCTAGCTCCCACACACCATTCGCAAAGAATCCAACACCAATCCTCTGCACCCGTTCCCCCTATCCGCAGATAAGACGGAACCCTACCGAGAACCGCAGACCTCAGCTGCACAACTGCAACTCGTGGTATCACCGGAGCCTAACTGGCACCGCACTCGGTAACCGCTCCCATAACTGCTGAAGCCAATCCGCCAGACGATCATCTCGACCCTGAGCCCCACCCGCGGGCGTACCCGTACTACCAACCTCACGAGGACCCACACCGGCCCCTGACAGCCAACCTGGGACCACATTATCTCCACCAGCCCTCACACTGGCGCTCACACTTGGCTGCACGTTGGCAGTCTAAATGGCGCTCAAGCCGTCTTGAAGCGTCTACGAATCACTCTCAGCCACATGAGCAACACTCTGAGCCGCACTCCCGACAAACTCACTCACTAGTGCCCGCTACCATATCTACTGCAACAGATCTGTCAAACGATCATCTCGTCCCTTGGACTCCTCCTGCGGGCGCACCCGAACAGCGAGCGAATCCAACACTACCTCGAGCACCAGCCCTGGCCCCACAGCTCTCGCACCGGCTCTCACACAGGCACTCCCACTGGCACTCACACTAATACCCAGACCCTCCTGATACGTCTACGGTTCTGTCACAGTCTCAAACGTGGAACCCTGAGCCGCATCTCCATCCGACTCACTCACTGGTCCCCGACCACCAACCTGACCTCCACAGCCACCCCGGCCCCCACGGCCACATTCTCTAGTGCCTCTAGCCAACACCATGCACCACTACTGTACACAAGCTAAGCACTAAAGAACAACAAACCAAACACCAAACACACTTACTGTGGAATCTCTTTGAAGGCTCGAAGGAAGATGATCTAGAACCCCCAAACTCACAGAATTGCAAATTTCCCAAATTACAATCCTAACAGTTATACCCCGTCCTAAAACCGTAAGGGCTCTGATACCAAATTGAAATGACCCGACCCGTTTTTTTTTTTTAGACAATTAATCCTTGGTTTCGGATTAGCATTCCCATAAATGCAACACATGCAATCAAACAACAGCGGATAACCAGAAATAAGAAATTCTAATAAAAATCTAAACCAATCAATTCCAACAACAAACCAAATCAATCAATTCCAGCAACCTAACAAGGTTCTAAAACAGAAATGAAAACAACAGACAACACCAAACTCGAGACCCTAGACCATCTCCCTCTTCGTTGCCATGATTCCACGATCACAATTTGCCTTTACCTGCATCACATGGAAAAAAGAGATGCGTGAGTATTATCACAAATACCCAGTGAGACGGTCATCCCATCTACGACTGCGCACTCAGACGCGATGGATCCGCTCAGGCAAACATACATCAATCAACACACAAACACAAGAATACGGCTCAACCACAGCCATCCAGACAGGCTGTCGATCGACACTACCACTAGGTATCGATCGACACCTTCTGCATGTGCCTGTTGACCGACACACCCTCTAGGTGTCGATCGACAGCACCTCAACAACCTGTCGATCGACACATCCTCTAGGTGTCGATCGACACATCCTCTAGGTGTCGATCGACATCAACTCAACATAACTGTCGGTCGACACATCCTCTAGGTGTCGATCGACAGCTCCGTGTTGGTCTGTCGATCGACATACTCAGTGGTTGTCGATCGACAGGCCTTCGCAGAATCCCTGGAAATCGACCATTATCCTCTCGGATCGATCCACAAGATCAAATCACAAGATTCCAAACCCATCACCACTCAACCCTAAGGAATCCACCGACACATAAGCCATGGTCACGCACTCACCTTAGATTTTTGATTGAATTCACTGGATATTGAGGCTAGAAACGAACTCAGCTACAACCACCACGAAATTCCACTCCAAATCGATCAAGAACGAAAACCCTAACTCAAAAATCCTAACAGAAACAAGAGAACTCCTCTCAACTCTTTTTCTGCAGATTTGAGACTTGATTTCGCTCAGAATGCGGCCAAAAAGCTTATATACGAAGCCCTAGGGTTCCCCCAAACCGGCCCGGTCCAACTGAACAACTTAAATCGAACCAGAAAACCGACCAATTTAAGTACCTGTCGATCGACAGACAGTAGGTGAATCGACCGACAGCCCTTAAGAGCCCTGTCGATCGACAGACACCACATGTGTCGATCGATAACCCTTCCATTTTTCTCAAAAATGGTTCACGGGCGTCACACGTATAATGTGACTTTTTCTCGCATAGATTGAGTTTTAGTATAATTAAGAAGAGAATCACAAGAATAATGACGCATTGATGGTTTTGGGGGAAATATGATGCATTGTGGTTTAATAAACCTTGGAAAACAAGTCCTTTTCGTTTTTGTAACCTTCGAAATCAAGGTTAAAGTACATAAAAAATATTTATTACATACCAAAAATAAACATACAGTAAAAACTCTATAAAGTAATATTGTTGGGACCACCAAAATTTATTACTTTATAGAGTTATTACTTTATAAGTAATGATTAAAATAAATTAAAAATAATAATTAATTGATAAATTCATAATAAAACACAATTTAACCATTAATAAAATAATTTACTAAATATAAATGGTTACAAAAATAAATAAAAAAATTCATTCTCTACGAAAAATTAAAAATATAATATATTTTGAAACAATTTGTTTATTCTACAACATCACTAACTATAAAATAAAAAAATATATAACAATTATTATTTTATGATATTAATGGGACCATATGTTTGTATAGGATTTTGAAAAAATTATTATCTTATCATTTTATTGATTTGTGTTATATTTTGCACTGGCCCGACTCGGGACCGGCAAAATTTATTACTTTATCGAATATTACTTTATAGAGTTTTTACTGTATTAGTGTGAATGTAGTGAAAACTAAAATTATTGTTTTCTGTAATTTTTTCGTATATGAGAAAATTTAATATGGTTCATATTAATGTAAAATTATAGTAACAAGAAAAATATGAAGACGAGTGTTTAAAAATGTTGTAAATGTATAATCAGAGAATTAGTCGACATTCACTTGTTTTTTTTCAAAAACTATATACAATTTGTTTTAATGATTTGATAGATTTGTAAAAGTAATATGGAATAACAAAAACAATGTAAATCAATCGTAAATAAACTTACAAAACTAGAAAATGTCTATTATGACAACTGGAAAAATATGAAAAATATTATGCTTTTAGCACAAGGCAAGAAACCGAAACCGAAACCTCTCTCCTTTTCTATATAACGCCCCTTTCATTCCAATTCACTACTCATCACAACAAAAAGCTTCACTATAACATTTCCGACAACGACAACAACCCTTCAATATGGACACCAAGATCGGATCCATCGACGAGTGCAAGCCGACAACTGGCAACGTCGGCAGTCCACCACCAACCGACGCAATCACAATAATCCATGACTCTGTTTCCGCCTCCGAAGCGACTCTTGGCCGTCACTTAGCTCGCCGTCTTGTAGAGATCGGAGTGTCTGACATTTTCTCTGTTCCTGGAGATTTCAACCTCACTTTGCTTGACTACCTCATCGCTGAGTCGGAACTAAACAACATCGGATGCTGCAATGAGCTAAACGCCGGTTACGCTGCTGACGGTTACTGTGGGGCTTTCTAAGCCCATGTCCAACTCCCCATTAATATGATATTGTCCGCTTTGGGCCCAAGGTGGCAAAGCCCGCACGGATTTATCTTTGGGCTCCTTCCCAAAAGGCCTCATACTAATTGGAGTTGGACACTACTTATATATTAGACCATTCTTGTTTAAACTTCCGATGTGAGACTTGGATTGATATCCCAACAATCTCCCCCTCAAACTAAGTACCACATAACTCGTGGACTTCTCCCTCTAGCGAAACTTGACACCCATCTTGCACCGCCGTTTATCACCAACGGAACCCGCCGCCTAACCGCTGCATAGTTAGGAAGACTTTCGACACAAGGCACTGACACCCCTAATCGCAAGGTCACCTTGAGGGTTCTCCTCCCACAACGAATCTCCACGTCCACTTCTATGAACCATGGCTCTGATACCAATTGTGAGGGATATCGTTTGATCTTTAAGCAAAACAAGTAAATAAGACACAAGCAATTTGTTTACCCAGTTCCGTTTCGGTACGTTTAGGGAGAGGAACTCTTGCCTCTCAACTTCATTAGATCGAAAAAGGTATTAAAAGCACTAATCAATCTCTCTTGCTCTCTACAGGTTTAGCTCTCTTTCTAGGTTAAAGAAGCGATACAAGGAATAAGCTATAACAATAAGCTTATATAGAAGAAACCTAATTTGGTGTTAACCACACGTTTCTTCCGCTCAACGTAATGGGCTTTAGTGCACATCTTAGCCCAATAAGTATTCTTCCTTGTAATTATGTATAACCTGTATAGAGCCCAATATCAACCCATGTTACCTGATCCAATTGGTAGAGATAGACTTGGTTTGGTTATGTTGAACCGAAGACAACTAGAGACTCACATTCTCCACCTTTGACTTCGGTCAAAATCCCTAACCAAACAACTTTCCTTTCTTCGATCTTCTGCGACTCCGGAGACCAAACAAGACAACACCGTCGACTGTGTCATTCACCGGCACTGTCGTCGCTCAACGAGAAATTCCGGTAAGATTCTTAGCCTTTTCATCTTTGGTCTGATGCTTAAACTTCATCTTCTTCTTCCGAAACTCTCATTTGATTTTGTGAAGTTTATGCCATAGATGAATCTTCATTTTCAATTCACCGAAGATCCATATTCTTCTCATCGATTCAAACTCGAAACGTCATCATTGTTGAAGTTATCTTCTTCATCAACTTAATCTCACACAACCACCGTGAAGGTGTTGTTCTTTATCAACCATGGTGGTAAATCAAACTTTCTTCTCTTCCCAGATTTGACAAAGAGTCAAGCTTCCTTCTTCACCATAATTCTGCAATTCATTCAATACCACCACCGTGTGTCTTTCACCATCGAATCCGGCGGTGAGATTCACCGGAAAAACAGGTATGAACCCCATCGAAATCATCTTGCTTCTCTGCAATTTCTTACTGATTTCTCCTCTCTTGCTCTGCGATATTAAACCCAACTCTTCTTCTTTGCTTCTCGAAGAACCGATCTTAACCGCAAGCCTCAATCAGATTTTATCTCCGATGACTTTCCTTTTGCTGCAAAACACAATCATAGGTTCTTCTTCTCTTCTTGGTTTTTGAACAACCACGATACTAGCAGCCACCAAACGAATTCGAAATTGCAGGTACATAATATAAATCCAATAGTTTCATATTTCTTTACCTCCTTCTCCTTGTTAGGTGCTTCTTATTATTTTAGAGAAATCCTGAACAAAACTCTAACCAATTTTGTTCTTCTCTTTCCTTATAGAGAAAAACAATGGTTGTCGTTAAAACCATCTTTGGAAAAGGTATTGTCTTTAAAAAAAAACTCTTCTTCTCCATATGAATTCTCTGTCTTTTCACAAACACTTATACATGTTTCCTTTTCCTTGCCTATGTGTTGTTCTTTGCTCAACCACACTAGCATATAATCAATAGTATGTTCCCGTTGTGCAAACACTTCCAAGGTAAACCAAAACTCTTTTAGTCTTCAAAACTGAATTTTATTGTGTCTTGAATACTAAACCCTTTGTGCTCTGCCCTTTCCTCTGTGTTGTTTCCTGTGCAGCTAAACTTGTAGAATCCCCACTTTGCTTCCGTTGTACTAACACATTCAAGGTAACTAAGAAAATTCCAAATTTTCTTTAACTGATTCTGACTTCTTTTCTGACCAATATATACTGATCTGGCGCTTTCTTTTCTCTTTCACTGTTACTGCGAGGTTCTGAGAACATCAAACAAGAACTCGCAGCAGTTTCCAATCCACTTCAGACGACTTTAAGATGTTCCAGGCATTCCCGGAACTTGTTACCTGGTAAGCTCTTGTGTAGAGCACCATCACCATCCTCGATTACATCTCTGATGAAATATAACCTGTTGTCTATGTGCTTAGTCCTCTCATGGAATCCTCCATTCTTAGCTAAGTGAATAGCACTTTGAGAATCTGAAAACACCCTCACATCATCTTGATTAAAACCCAAATCTGTGACCATTCTCTTCAACCATAATGCGTCTTTGAATGCTTCTGTCAAAGCCATATATTATGATTCTGTAGTAGATAAAGCCACTATATGTTGTAGTCCTGATCTCCAACTAACCGTATTCCCTCTAACCTGAAATACATAACTTGTCACTGATTTTCTTCTGTCTAGATCAGCGGCATAATCAGCGTCTGAAAAACCTTCAACCTTAAAACTTGAACCCTTAGTGAATGTTAGACACAAATTTGATGTTCCTCTTAAGTATCTTAATATCCACTTGACAGCTTCCCAATGTTGTCTTCCAGGATTTCCCATGAATCTGCTCACTACACCAACAACATGTGCCAAGTCAGGTCTGGACCCTACCATGGCGTACATCAGTGACCCTACTGCGATAGCATAAGGTACTTCACTCATCAATGTTCTCTCTGTTCGTAGCTCTTCTTCTGTTAGACTTCTTAGCTTGAACTGTGGAACCAATGGTGGAGTTACTGGTTTAGATTCACTCATATTGAAAGTTGATAGTACCTGCTCAATGTATTTTTCTTGTGATAGCTTTAGAATTCCCTTTTCTCTATCTCTTGAAATATCCATTCCAAGAATCCTAGTTGCAGGTCCTAGGTCTTTCATTTCGAATTCCTTCATCAAACCTTCTTTTAGCTTAAAAATTCCAGCTGAATTCTTTGATGCTATAAGCATATCGTCCACATATAACAGGAGGTAAACTGAGCTATGTGGATCAGATCCGAAAATGTAAACACATGGATCAAATAAGCTTCTCCTATATCCTTGATCCTTCATAAAGCCGTCAAACATTTTATTCCATTGCCTTGGAGATTGTTTTAGTCCATACAAGGACTTCTTCAACTTACACACCATATCCTCTTTCCCTTTCACCACAAATCCCTCTAGTTGAGCCATGTAAATTTCCTCATCCAACGAGCCATTCAAGAAGGCTGTTTATACATCTAGCTGTTCCAACTCATAATCTTGGTTAACCACTAGTGAAAGCATAAGTCTGATAGAGACATGCTTGACCACATGAGCAAAGACTTCCGTGTAGTCTACTCCTTCAATCTGTGAGAAACCCTGTGCTACTAGTCTTGCTTTGTACCATGGTTCCTCAACTCCTGGAATTCCAGATTTCCATTTGAAGCCTATAACCTTCTACTTCTCTGGTCTTTTCACTAAATCCCATGTCTCACTCCTGTGTAAGGAATCCATTTCATCTCCAGCAGCTAAGTTCCACTTCTTCCAATCTTTGCTTCTTACTGCTTCAGACCAAGACTTTGGTTCATCTAGCATAATCTCAGCTGCACTAACTAGTGCAAAAGCTGTAACATCATAGTCATCATACTTGGAAGGAAACTTAACTTGCCTTTTGTTTTGATCTCTGGCCCGCTTGTTACCCATATTTCTTTGGTAATTATCCTCATCATTACCATCTTCACCTCCTGAATGACTTCCTGAGTTAGTTTCTGAAGCAGTTGGTTCAATTTCTGCTATAGCTGGTTCTGAAACTACTCCACCTTGAACTGGATTAGCTCCACCTTAAACTGAATTTTCTGGATTTTTTCCACTGCTTGATGGACCCTGAATCAAATTCGGATCAAATGAAACTTTCTTCTTGGTTACCTTCACTAACCTTCCCTTTTCATTTTGATATGAACTTCCTGTTTTAGCTAGCTTTAATGTATCTTTATACATCTCTGATTCATTGAAGATTACATCTCTGCTGATGATGATCCTATCTTCTGTTTCAAGCTTCTCATATTTTTCAATCCAGATTCTGTAATCCTTTGTGCATTGAGGATAACCTATAAACACACCCTTAATAGATCTTGGACTAGTCTTTCCTTGAGAAACATGGACATATGCAGAACAACCGAAGCTTCTTAGCTGTCCCAAATCTGGTTTAGACTTACTCCAAATCTCTTCTGGTAACTTGAATCCAATAGACAAATTTGGAGATCTATTGGTCAAGTGAACTGCGGTTGAAGCAGCTTCAGCCCATAACTTCTCCTCTAAACCACTCTCTAACAACATGCATCTAACCTTGTCCATAATCGTTCTATTCATCCGTTCTGATACTCCGTTTTGCTGTGGAGTGTAAGTGCAAGTTCTGTGTCTCTTAATACCCGATGACTTGCACAGTGAATCAAACTGATTGTTACAGAATTCCAGCCCGTTATTAGTCCTCAAACATTTGATCTTCTTCTCTGTTTGGTTCTCAACACTAACCTTCCATTCTCTGAATTTTTCAAAGGCTTCTCCCTTAGTTTTCAGAAAATAGATCCATACCTTCCTGGAGAAATCATCTATGAAGGTTATGAAGTATTGGCAATCAACTAGACTCTTCATGACTGATGGAGAACCCCATAAATCAAAATGTACGTACTCAAAGACCTCCTTAGTTGTATGCTTAGATCTTTGATAACTCAGCTTGTGCGCTTTTCCTAACACACAGTTTTCACAGAACTTAAGCACCTTAACTTCCTTGCTTGTTAGATATCCCTCCTTCACTAGTACGTCCATGCATTTAACACTCATATGTCCCAGCCTTGAGTGACAACCAGCTCTGTCCTACCGTCTTCTCCTTCATAGCGACAACCAGCTCTGTCCAAACATCCATAGGAAATCAGATTTCTTCCCATTGTTGGAATGTATCTTACTTGTGTGAGAATCACCGTAGACCCATCTGGATTTATTATTCTGGGTTTTCCCATGCCTTTAACATCACAATGAGTGTTATTTCCCATCAGCACTCTACCTCCTTCACATTCCTCTAACTCAAACAATCCATCTTTGTTAGGAGTCATGTGAAAGATGCATCCAGAATCCAAAATCCAATCATCCTTTGCACCATATAGGCTGCCCATGAGAGCCACTCCATCCTTAATCTCCGCTGTCTCCTTTACAGCAAGAATCAAAGGCTCCTTAACCTCTGTAACTATATTAGCCGAGTTATCAGGTTTCTTGTAGCCTCTGTCCGGACACTCCCGTTTCCAGTGTCCCTCTTTACCACACACAAAGCAGCCTTTGGTCTTCACCTTAACTTGCGATCTACCTCTGCTTTTTGATCTCCCTTTCCACTGATTTCTAGGTCCTCTCTTCTCTGGTCTTCCTCTAGGACCAACGAATAAACCTTCTGAACTTGATCTTTGTTTATTCAACAAACCAGTTTCTTTGAGTTCAACTTCCTTAGCATAAGCTGAAGTAATAACTTCACTCACAGTTAACGTGTCTTTACCACTTCCATACTTAAGAGTATGTACTAGTGCTTCATACTTTTGTGGCAGGCTGGTCAGAATCTGGATTGCTTGATCTTCATCAGAGACGATGATGTTTAGGCTCTCAAGATCAACAATCAACTTGAGGAACACGTTCAGGTTCTCCTCAATACTCTTGTGCTCCTCCATTCTGAATCCAGCGAACCTTTGCTTTAGGTAAATCCTGTTTGGTAGAGTCTTTGTCTGGTAGTCACGTTCAAGAGCTCTCCAAACACCTAAAGCTGTAGGTTCCTTTATTACCTTCCTTAGAATCAAATCACCTAGACTCATACAAATCAGATTCTTAACCTGCTTCTCTCTTTCTTCCTTTTTTTGATCTGCCTTAGCCTTTGCATCTGTTTCAGCCTTTGAATCTATTTCAGTTTCACCATCCTTTTTCAAAGGAACCACTGTAGAAGATTCAGCCTGATCTTCCAAAACTGAAACTAACCCTAGAATTTCGAGTTGACACAACACCTTAAATTTCCATAGGCCAAAGTCACATTTGCCGTCATATTTTTCTACCTCAAATCTGCCTGAAGTAGGTTCCATGTCTAACTACAACTTCTCCTTGTCTTATTTTGCAGGTAACCGGATTCAACCAACAAAATCAAAGAGATATGCAGACTACTCTAGAGATCTATCCAGCAATCAAAGAGAAACCAGAATTCCAGCAACCAGAACAGATAAGTATCGATACCTTTTTCTTTTTTATCTTTATGTAGAATTCTGCTCTTTGATCTTCCTGTCGTCTTGAGAGAATTGCTTGTGTTACTTGTTTGCTCAGTAGCTCTAGATACCAATTGTGAGGGATATCGTTTGATCTTTAAGCAAAACAAGTAAATAAGACACAAGCAATTTGTTTACCCAATTCCCTTTCGGTACGTCTAGGGAGAGGAACTCTTGCCTCTCAACTTCACTAGATCAAAAAAGGTATTACAAGCACTAATCAATCTCTCTTTCTCCCTACAGGTTTAGCTGTCTTTCTAGGTTAAAGAAGCAATACAAGGAATAAGCTATAACAATAAGCTTATATAGAAGAAACCTAATTTGGTGTTAACCACACGTTTCTTCCGCTCAACGTAATGGGCTTTAGTGCACATCTTAGCCCAATAAGTATTTTTCCTTGTAATTATGTATAACCTGTGAAAAGCCCAATATCAGCCCATGTTACCTGATCCAATTGGTAGAGATACACTTGGTTTGGTTATGTTGAACCGAAGACAACTAGAGACTCACAGTTAAGCTCGATCCCGTGGAGTCGGTGCTTGCGTGGTGACTTTCACCGTTGGTGGACTCAGCATTTTGAACGCGATCGCTGGTGCGTATAGCGAGAATCTCCCGGTTATTTGTATCGTTGGAGGTCCTAACTCCAACGATTTTGGTACTAACCGGATTCTTCATCACACCATTGGATTACCTGACTTCTCCCAAGAGCTTAGGTGCTTCCAGACCGTTACTTGCTATCAGGTCTGTATACACTAGCCTTTTTTTTTGTTGAAAATGTGCCAAAACGGCCTATGTCAATTTCATTGTGTATGTCGGAATTTTTTACTTGTGTATTGGTTTAGGCAATGGTGAACCATTTGGAGGATGCTCATGAACAAATCGACATGGCGATATCAACGGCTCTGAAAGAAAGCAAGCCTGTGTATATCAGCATAACCTGTAACTTAGCTGCAATTCCTCATCCTACATTCATCCGTGACCCGGTTCCATTTTCTTTAACTCCGAGGTAATAATAATAATATATAACTTGTGATCAATCGTTTCTTATGGAATCTACATTTGCTTCAAAAATGCAAGGAATGTTTTCAGATTGAGCAACAAGATGGGCCTAGAAGCTGCGGTGGAAGCAACATTGGAGTTTCTGAACAATGCAGTGAAGCCAGTCATGGTAGGTGGTCCTAAATTGCGTGTGTCAAAAGCCATAGATGCCTTTGTGGATTTTGCGGATGCTTCTGGTTATGGAATGGCAGTGATGCCATCTGCAAAAGGCTTAGTTCCAGAGCACCATCCTCATTTCATTGGGACTTATTGGGGAGCAATTAGTACTCCTTTCTGCTCGGAGATTGTCGAATCTGCGGATGCATACATCTTTGCAGGTCCAATCTTCAACGATTTCAGTTCTGTGGGTTACTCGCTTCTCCTCAAGAAAGAAAAAGCCATTATTGTTCACCCTGATCGTGTCATTGTGGCTAATGGTCCAACTTTTGGCTGCGTTCTCATGAGTGATTTCCTCAGTGAATTGGCTAAGAGAGTGAAACGTAACGAGACGGCTTATGAGAACTACCACAGGATCTTTGTCCCTCAAGGTAAGCCATTGAAATGCAAACCAGGAGAGCCTTTGAGAGTCAACACTATGTTCCAACACATTCAGAAGATGCTCTCTAGCGAAACCGCCGTGATTGCTGAAACCGGTGATTCTTGGTTCAATTGCCAGAAACTTAACCTACCAAAAAGATGTGGGTACGTATCCTAAAACAAAGACCATGGATCCTCTTATAAATTTTAACATAAAACCATAAACTGCTGATTTCTCTTTGATTATTATTGTTTCAGACGCAGTATGGTTCGATTGGTTGGTCTGTTGGTGCGACTATGGGATACGCACAGGCTTCACCAGAGAAGCGAGTGTTGGCTTTCATCGGAGACGGGAGTTTCCACGTGACGGCTCAGGACATATCCACAATGATTCGTAACGGTCAGAAAACAATTATCTTCTTGATTAACAACGGTGGCTACACCATTGAAGTCGAGATTCACGACGGTCCATACAATGTGATCAAGAATTGGAACTACACTGGCTAAGTCGATGCCATTCATAACGGTGAAGGCAAATGCTGGACTACAAAGGTAATCAATTAAAACGACGCTTGATTACTAATGGGAATTAACCCTAATTTTGTCTGGTTTGAAGTAACATATATCAATGTTTTGGTAGGTGAGATACGAGGAGGAGTTGGTGGAGGCGATTAAGACAGCGACATTGGAGAAGAAAGATTTTTTGTGTTTCATTGAAGTGATTGTTCACAAAGATGATACTAGCAAAGAGTTGCTTGAGTGGGGTTCACGCGTCGCAGCTGCTAATGGTCGTCTTCCCAATCCTCAGTAGAAGAAACAGAGAAATGAATCTTCCTTGGGCCTCACGCATCTCTCGTTTCTTATCAATTAATTTAATAATGAGATTTATTTGCCTATTTCTTTGAAGTTTGGACGTTTCGATAGTTGGTTTTATGTGTTTGGAACTTTACGAGTTTCTTTCCAATTAAAGTCTGGAATAAAAGTTACTTTTCCTTTCTAGACTCAGTAACTGTGTTTTTAATGACATAGAGATTAGGCTCTTATCTACTTTTCGGACATGTTTTGATGACTATATATATTGAGAGTTGAGCATATAAGAATGAGTAGCAAATAGCAATGTATTCAGAAACAAAACCTGGCTCAAGCATGAACTAATTTATTCTTTGAGATGTTGGCATCCTCTTTTCATGAGTCATGACCATTTGTATCATTATAGGGAGACATGAGACGAAATTGGAGTCACTAGTTCTCAACAAATAATCAATAGAGTCATAGCAACAATTAAGAAGAAGACAGTATATCTTTAACATTTATTAGGATTCATGCAGTTCAAGTATTATGGTCTCTCTTTTTAGAACAACCTTAAAAAATAAAAATAAAAACCTTTTTTTCGATGGAGAAGGACTAAAACTCAATAGGGATGATAATAGTTATAGTTATCTTTGCTATTACATTGTCATAATGAAAAATAGGTGTTTAAACAAACCTTAGATATGTAAGAACTAAGAACCCTAATAAAAGTGAAAGCACTAGATATATAATAAACAAATACCTCATACACTGTCCCCGGTTACGCTGAAAATGGAAACCAACAACAAAAAGCAAAAAAAGAACCGGAGCACTCTATACACAATAAGGTTTAAGCTTTCAGATCATCACGGAAGCTCGGAAGTCTGCGGTTAGACTGCAGACTGACATCAAGAACAGGACCGCGACTATAGCCGCCCTAAGGAGTCCTCCATATGAACATTTCACGGACACAATCTTTTTAAACAAGAACCCGGTCTTGTTCTTTGATCTCATTAGCTTTCCGCATCCTTTCTTCATAGTTTCTCCAACCGTGTTGTCATCAACCTGTGTACCATTTATTTGTTAACATACTAATGTCACGGTTCGACTTCAATTTGCTATGCGAAACCACATGCCACACCATGGAAACAAAAAAAAACAAGAAATCGAGAAATTCATGTGACTGTGCTTGTTATTCTCACCTCTCTCTTGATAGTTTGAAGCTCTGGATACTTCGAGTTAATACCGTTAAGGTTGCTTTGCAGACGCAACCTTCTTGAGGCATTTCCATGCATTATATAGTCAGAGGTACAGCCTGAGGGTTGTGCCTGCCGAGTCTTAAGCTTGATACCTGTTTCTGAAACATCATTGCTCATGTCAACTATCGTGCTCTGTTGATACGCTGGTGCAATCTGCAGTCAGGTAGATTAATAAGAGTTAGTTATAATTTCTGTTTCTCTTAAATGGATATACAAATGGTGCTGAGTGTTGAGGATAGTTTAAGAACCTGATCTGGCACTCCACCATCAAACCCAGACTGCAAAACATACTTATCTGGAACCTCTTCTGAGTTGACAAGAATTGAATCAAGAAACTCGGATATACACGTATCTACTTCATCTTTACTGTACTGAGTCTGAATTTGGAAGCTGTTCCCTGAAAAGACAGTTGAGGTAGACTGGAATGCGTTGTAAGAGGATCCAAGCTCGGATTGGACTTGAGAATGTAATGGAGAGAACATCTTGTAATCCAGGGACTCGAACTCCGATGACCAACCGAAATCTACAAGCTGCAAATCAAAATAAAATTCGTTAACTTGCGAATCGACAATCATCTATGACAATTCTGCAATGTACTTACCTCAGCCTCGTTGCAAGCATCACTAGGAAAATCACCAGAGATTGCAAGAGAAGATTCTGCAATGTCATAACGCTTGACGTCTTCCGTTTTAGTGACCGCGGATACTTCAAGGGTTGGAGACGAACCAGCAGGTTCAGGTTCAGCTTCATCCGACTTAGAATCTTCTTCAGCTAAATTCAGCTCTTGTTTTTTGAACAATTTGCATATGACAAATGGACTCTGCATACATATCAACACAAGCACATAATTAAGTTGCAAAGCCAATTTGGTTTTCAATGGTTACATCTCTACTCTAGATTATTACCTGGCCGGGATTGGTGCCACTAAGGTCGTTCTCGGTGGCGCGATACTCGTGCATAACCCAGTTGGTTCGTGTACCCTTAGGAGCTCGACCAGAGTGGAAAACAAGAGTTCTCTTAACCCCAATAATGTTCTTCTTAGCTGATTTGATCTTCCGGTCTTTCCCTGTGGCTTTCCAATAGCCTGCGATTGTCGCTCGATTCTGTCTACTTCCAGTCGGGTACTTGCGGTCCAACGGACAGAAGAAGAGCCACTCTGAGTCTTTTGTTTTGATCACAGACAAATCTACAACAAACACGAATTAGATAGAGAAAAACTTTAGCAAAATCGATGATTTTCCGTTTAGTTAAGTACCAGGTAGATCCCAAGGTTCCCATTTGCAGATATCGATCTCTCGAATAGCTTTGACGTCGTCATCGTGGCCGTTGATTTTCCGTCCGAGATAGAAACGGACTAGCTCCTCGTCCGTTGGTCGGAATCTTAATCCCACTGGTAGTGAATCCAGTGATAATATTTCAATATTCTGATTCATAGATGCACGAATCGGGAGAAGACCGAGATATTCCCAGATAAGAATAAGAATCGGAGATGCGATTCCAAGGTATCAAGAAGAAGAAGAAGAAGAAGAAACCCTAAAATCGGATACGATTTGGTTTGGTAAAGTGAAGAAGAAGATGTCAATTTTAATTTTTGGGTTTATGGTGAATTGCTGTGTACACGCGCCAAACCAACTGCGTTTACGCGTTTGTGAAATTATTCAAGTACGGTTTTACCCTTTGATTCGTTGAAGATTCAGGGGTAAAACAGGAAACTTTGATGACACTGTGTAAAAAGTGGATAAGTAATATGTCAGCTAACGAATTATATAGTGACACGTGAAAATGGGAAAGGAAGTTTCGGTGTGAGCTCACTTGTTGGGTTCTCGGATGGTTCCCTTTTCTCGCTTCCAAATTCTGTTCCCGATTCTCGGAATATTCCCGACTAAACTGTGGAGAATAATAGTAAACGGCCACTAATATTTTTCACATTGGTCGTTTGTTATCGGTATAAAACGAATTATATTGTTAGTTGTAACTATACATTTTACCTTGGGAGACTTACTAGAATAACCTTCTTAGATTTTGGTCTAACTCAAACAACCTTCTTAGATTTTAATTACTGGGGCTATTTTCGAGTTCGTTTTACCCTTTTTCCTTTGATAACAAAAAACGTATTTACGAAAATGCCATTAATGAAACGCGCCAAGTAGGCGCGAAAGTTTTCCGCCTAAAAAAAATAAGTCTACCACTATGTGATGGTAGACTTATTTGAGTTTTGGTAGACTTATTTTTTTGTCCGTAGACTTATTTGAGGAGCGGTAGACTTATTTTTGAGCGGTAGACTTATTGTGTCTCCTTTGGTGGTAGACTTATTGTGTCTCCTTTGGTGGTAGACTTATTTTCGAACGGTAGACTTATTTTATCTGCGGTAGACTTATTTTCCCATAGCGGTAGACTTATTTTTTGCAGTAGACTTTTTCTTCGAATGGTAGATTTATTTTCGTAGACTTATTTTCAACGGTAGATTTATTTTTCTTCGATGGTAGATTTATTTTGACTGGTAGATTTGTTTCCTTTGGTGGTAGATTTTTAGTCATAGTGACGGTAGATTTATAGTGACGGTAGACTTATTTTAGTAGCGGTAGATTTATAGTGACGGTAGACTTATTTTAGTAGCGGTAGACTTATAGTGTGCGGTAGACTTTTTTATCGTGGTGGTAGATTTATTTTGTGTTTAGTTGCGGTAGACTTATTGTAGTAGTGGTAGACTTATAGTTAGCGGTAGACTTATTTCGTATTTTCGGTCAACGAAACCAACCGTTGATTGGTAGACTTATTTTTTTAGGATCAATGGTGGTAGACTTATGCGTTTTTAGCGATAGAAGCGGTAGATTTGTTTTTACCCAGGTCTAGTGATGGTAGACTTTTTATCAAACTTAGTGACGGTAGACTTTTTTTCACATTAGACATTTGGTAGACTTATTTGTGATAGCGGTAGACTTATTGTACTTGGTGGTAGACTTATTTCATATTTAGGAATTTATAGTTGTGGTAGACTTATTTTCGAACTTAGTGACGGTAGACTTATTTGTGATAGTGGTAGACTTATTGTACTTGGTGGTAGACTTATTTCCTGTTTAGGAATTTATAGTGGTGGTAGACTTATTTTCGAACTTAGTGACGGTAGACTTATTTGTTATAACGGTAGACTTATTGTACTTGGTGGTAGACTTATTTTATGTTTAGGAATTTATGTGGTGGTAGACTTATTTTGGTAGGTGGTAGAGTTAGTTGAAGGGAACGGAAATGTCGATTTTACCCTTTCAAAATAGACAAATTTGCACGAAAAACCAGCAACAATGGTGATGAACTAGGGTTTACAGCCGCTTAGGTTAGATCTTTGCGAAGTGATTTTTTAAACTTTCCTTGTTTTCTAAAGTTCTTTTTGAACGAGTGAACCTGTTGGAGTGAACTTGAACGAGGTCCAATATAACAAATTGTTCTTGTCTGTGGTAGATGGGGTTTTTCGAAGAATGGATGGGCGTTCGAGGTTGACAACTCAAAAGGTGGTAGAGTTCTTGGGTTAGATCATGCAACCTCGTTCAACAATTTCCTTCGAATGGTGTATGAAGATTTCAGAATCGATGAACAAATTTTCGAGGTAAAATTGAGTTACCTTTTACCAAGCTTAGCTCTAGATACACCACCGATTTTCGTTGCAAATTCAAGACAGTTCAAGAGTTTTGTACAACAATATAAGAAGGAAATGATTCGTCTATGCGTGGAGATTAGTGAAAAAGAAAAAAAACAGTTTAAAAGAGAGAGAAGTGGATGCAAGAAGGGAGAACCTATAGATGAAGATGATGAAGATGATGAAGATGATGAAGATGATGATTGTAGATTTGACTATTGCGACGATTCAGACGGTGCAAGCTCGGACGATGATGAATACGGGAGGCGTGGTAGACTTTCAGATGATGACGACGACGCCGCCATGGAAACTCTACCACCGAAGAAAAGGGGTCTACCATCGATTCCAGATGGCGTGAAGTTAGAAATGAGGTCGGTAGACTTAGCGGTTGGGCAACGTTATGCCACAAAAGAGGACTTGGAGAGGAGATTGGAGATTATTTCTGTTGCACGTAAGTTTGACTTTAACGTCGGACACTCAACTCCAACATTGTTGACGATTAGTTGTTGGGTGGAAGGATGTACGTGGAGGGTTTGTGCTTCAACTATTGGAGACAGTCCCAATTTCCATATCAAGACTTATAATGGAAACCACTCTTGTTCTGTGACTGATCGTTCAACCCGTGCTCGTAAAGTAACGTATCAGGTGTTAGGTCGTCTCTACAAAGATTTCATTGGTGGTGTTGGACCAACAGTCTTGCCAAGTCATGTTGCCGATGCTATAAGGAAACGTTTCAGAATAAAGGTACTTTAAACGATGGTAGACTTATTTTCTGCTTGATGGTAGACTTATTTTCTGTTTGATGGTAGACTTATTGTTGTTCACTTATTGTTGTTCGATGGTAGACTTATTTTCTGTTTGATGGTAGACTTATTTTCGTTTGATGGTAGACTTATTTTCGTTTGATGGTAGACTTATTTTCTTTTCGATGGTAGACTTATTTGCGTTTGATGGTAGACTTATTTTCTGTTTGATGGTAGACTTATTTCTGTTTGATGGTAGACTTATTTTCTGTATGATGGTAGACTTATTTTGTGTGTCATGGTAGACTTATTTTGTGTTTGATGGTAGACTTATTTTGTGTTTGATGGTAGACTTATTTCTATTTGATGGTAGACTTATTTCTGTTTGATGGTAGACTTATTTTCTGGTTGATGGTAGACTTATTTTCTGTTTGATGGTAGACTTATTTCTGTTTGATGGTAGACTTATTTTCTGTTTGATGGTAGACTTATTTTCTGTTTGATGGTAGACTTATTTTCTGTTTGATGGTAGACTTATTTTCTGTTTGATGGTAGACTTATTTCTGTTTGATGGTAGACTTATTTTCTGTTTGATGGTAGACTTATTTTGTGTTTGATGGTAGACTTATTTCTGTTTGATGGTAGACTTATTTTCTGGTTGATGGTAGACTTATTTTCTGTTTGATGGTAGACTTATTTTGTGTTTGATGGTAGACTTATTTTCGTTTGATGGTAGAGTTATTCTCGTTTGATGGTCACAGGTTGAGTATTGGAAAGCCGATCGAGCATTAAAGTATGCAAGGCAATTGGTTAGAGGAAGCGCTGAGAATGGGTACGAAGAACTTCCCACGTACTTATACATGATTAGGAGAGCTAATCCAGGGACACTTATAAAGCTGGAAGTCGATGGTGAAAATAGGTTCAAGTTTCTTTTCCTTGCATTTAGCGAAAGCATACATGGTTTCAAGTATATGAGGAAGGTAGTTGTGGTGGATGGGACATATTTGAAAGGTAAGTACAAAGGTACTTTACTGATTGCCACGATACAAGATGAAAATTTTAACATATTTCCTATTGCTTTCAGTGTTGTTGATACTGAGAATGATGAGTCTTGGGAGTGGTTCTTTAGACAGTTAAGCCGAGTAATCGCAGATGATGAAGGTCTTGCGATTATCTCAGATAGGCATAGATCAATATCGAAGGCGATTGGGAAGGTATACCCGCGTGCTTCTCGTGGTATTTGCACATATCATCTGCATAAAAACATTTTGCTGAAATTCAAAGGTGGAGAATCATTCGGACTAGTGAAGAAGGCAGCGAAGGCATATACAGTTCAAGAGTTTAATGAGTTATTTGGGCAGATTGAGGCGTTGTATCCTGCTCTTCATACTTATTTAGAGGGAGCCGATGTTCGTTTATGGACTCGTGTGCATTTTCCCGGTCATAGATACAACTTCCTGACAAGCAACATAGCGGAATCTATTAATAAGGTCCTATCTCCTGCGCGCGGGTATCCAATAGTGGAACTTCTGGATACTATTAGGTCGATGTTGACAAGGTGGTTTGCTACAAGAAGGAAAAAAGCAAGTTTAATGACCACAACCTTGACCACTGCGGTGGAGAAACAGCTTCAGGTAAAATATTTGTTATGGTAGATTTAATAGGCATGTTGTTGTAGATTTAATTTGCATGTGCTAAAGTAGATTTAATAGGCATGTTATGGTTGATTTATAGACAACTGAGGGTAGATTAATAGTTGTTTGCCTTTTTTCGTAAACAGGATAGGGTTGAGAACGCTAAGCTTTCGACTGTGCAAGAGATTAATGACAACGAAATAGAAGTAACGTTGGGGTCATCATTGCATGTGGTAAATCTGACATCAAATAGTTGTACTTGCAAAAGGTTTGACAAGGATAGAATTCCTTGTGTTCATGCCATTGCAGCAGCGGAAACAGTGAAGAAGTCACGGATCGCCCTTGCACATCCCTACTTCCATACAAAGAACTTGTTCAAGGGTTACTCAAAAAGTATTATGCCACGAGATATTGCGCTTCCAGCGCCGGAAATTGTGGTAACAAAAGTCTGTAAACCTCCGGTTGTGCGGGAACCACCAGGTAGGCCAAGACTTTCCCGGATTAAAAGTGCTTTAGAAATAGCCATGGCTCGGAAACGAAGTAGGAAGAACCCAAGTGCTCAAACTGTCTTCATCATGGCCACAATCGTGCGACTTGCAAAGCTTAATCATGTATGTTATGTTATGTAATTTAATTAACATAATGGTTGCGAAACACATAGGAAACAGAAAATAAGTCTACCATCGAACAACAATAAGTCTACCATCAAAGAGAAAATAAGTCTACCGTCAAACAAATATAAGTCTACCATCGAACAAAAATAAGTCTACCATCAAAGAGAAAATAAGTCTACCATCGAAGGCAAATAAGTCTACCATCAAAGAGAAAATAAGTCTACCATCAAACAGAAATAAATCTACCATTAAAGGAAAATAAGTCTACCATCAAAGGAAAATAAGTCTACCATTAAAGGCAAATAAGTCTACCATGAAAGGAAAATAAGTCTACCATAAAAGGAAAATAAGTCTACCATCAAAGGCAAATAAGTCTACCATTAAAGGCAAATAAGTCTACCATGAAAGGAAAATAAGTCTACCATAAAAGGAAAATAAGTCTACCATCAAAGGAAAATAAGTCTACCATCAAAGAGAAAATAAGTCTACCATCGAAGGCAAATAAGTCTACCATCAAAGAGAAAATAAGTCTACCATCAAACAGAAATAAATCTACCATTAAAGGAAAATAAGTCTACCATCAAAGGAAAATAAGTCTACCATTAAAGGCAAATAAGTCTACCATGAAAGGAAAATAAGTCTACCATAAAAGGAAAATAAGTCTACCATCAAAGAGAAAATAAGTCTACCATCGAAGGCAAATAAGTCTACCATCAAAGAGAAAATAAGTCTACCATCAAACAGAAATAAATCTACCATTAAAGGAAAATAAGTCTACCATCAAAGAAAATAAGTCTACCATTAAAGGCAAATAAGTCTACAATGAAAGGAAAATAAGTCTACCATAAAAGGAAAATAAGTCTACCATCAAAGGCAAATAAGTCTACCATCAAAGAGAAAATAAGTCTACCATCGAAGGCAAATAAGTCTACCATCAAAGAGAAAATAAGTCTACCATCGAAGGCAAATAAGTCTACCGTCAAACAAATATAAGTCTACCATCGAAGGCAAATAAGTCTACCATCAAAGAGAAAATAAGTCTACCATCAAACACATAATAAGTCTACCATCAAACAGAAAATAATCTACCATTAAAGGAAAATAAGTCTACCATCAAAGGCAAATAAGTCTACCATCAAAGAGAAAATAAGTCTACCATCGAAGGCAAATAAGTCTACCATCAAAGAGAAAATAAGTCTACCATCGAAGGCAAATAAGTCTACCGTCAAACAAATATAAGTCTACCATCGAAGGCAAATAAGTCTACCATCAAAGAGAAAATAAGTCTACCATCAAACAGAAATAAGTCTACCATCAAACACATAATAAGTCTACCATCAAACAGAAAATAATCTACCATTAAAGGAAAATAAGTCTACCATCAAAGAGCTAAGAAGTCTACCATCAAAGAGCTAAAAAGTCTACCATCAAACAACTATAAGTCTACCATCAAACAACTATAAGTCTACCATCAAACAGAATATAAGTCTACCATCTAAGGAAAATAAGTCTACCATGAAAGGAAAATAAGTCTACCATCAAACAGAAAATGGTCTGATTGAAGGTTTACCCTACCATAAAATGAAATTAAGTCTGAAAATGTTGTCAATACATTTTCGCTACAGAAGTCTACCAAACTTTCGAAGGACCACTAAATCTACTCCAATGGTGATACTAAACATGGTCCTTCGAAAGTATGCAAAATATCCAATAAGCGTACTACCAAATGAAAATAAATCTACCACTGCATACACAAAAGTCTATGACTACATACACAAATCCGACTATCCTGAATCTGTCTGTAACGGAACTTTGTCGTCTGGATTAGTGCGTGGGTTTGGGTCGGAGACCTGTATGGCCAGGTCTACAAATGGTGCCTCCTCCAGGATATCAGCCGCAAGTTTTAGACGAATAGCAGGCACAGTTGCATCGCAAATCCCATCCATTATATGTCCTAGAGCTAGACACTCTAAGAATTTCACAGTGTAGACACCACAGTCACCTGATTGGATGTTTTGGGGTATGTTTGATTTTTTCCTGTAGAATTGAAACGTAGCCTCAGTCATCCCCTTCCTTTTTTCAGGTGGTGCAGCAGCTTTAAGCAACTTAGGAATCATCTTCGTGTATGGTCTGCATGACTCGGCCACAACGTTGTCCTGGTAACCCGAGAGGATGCTATTGTACACTTTGACATTCCTGTTAACTAGGTCTACCACAACACCCACCCAATGCACGTCGTTGATATTATGAGCTATGTACAATGTATCAACATCCGTTACCCATTTATGGTGGGTTGGACAAAACGTGGGAGTTAGGCCATTGTACATGTTGATATACCCCTCGCCGAATAAAAATGTCTTCTCTTTACCTTTGAAGTCCCTTTTGTACTCCTGACACCAAAGATTCCCAAATATCGGATCCAGAAAGGCTATCCTTTCACTGGTAAAAGGGGTAGGACGTTGCATAGCCTTTTTTCGCAACATGTCCATTGCAGCCCCCATTTGCTGCAAAATAATTTAACCAAAAGTAAATAAACCTGGCACAAAAATTATAGATAAGTCTACCATCAAACAAAAATAAGTCTACCATCGAACAACAATAAGTCTACCATCGAACGAAAATAAGTCTACCATCAGACAAAAATAAGTCTACCATCAAAGGAAAATAAGTCTACCATCAAAGGAAAATAAGTCTACCATCAAAGGAAAATAAGTCAATAGTAGATTTAATTACCTCACTATTTAGCCATCCATATCGAGTGTGTGGCCACATTTCTTTAGCTGTCATAATTCCCAAATAGAACTCCACTAGTGGCAGAGTGTTTTCAAATGGGTTGTCTCTGACATAGAACCATATGTCAACTGGTTAGAAGAATGAAATTTTTGGTGCATTGAATAAGACGTTCCTATTAAAATGACTATTAAAAGGACAAATGACTTACATATCTTGATTCACGTAGTCCGTCAACTTTTCCAGCCTATGCTCGTCCACCGGCTCAAAAGGATTGTAGACAGCAGAAGAAGGAACTGTACCAGCCATGATTCGTACGGTCCCGGAGTGTCCTATAAATGGGGACTTCTGAGACGGAGCAAGATTTTTATTGCGAGCTACGGGAGGAACCTCCAAATCATCTTTGTTTGATAACTTTGTAATAGCATCGAAAGCAGTGGTCAGTGCATCATAGACCTGCTTCGCCTTTATATCATCTTCATCATCAGATGAAGATGAGTACGCGTAACGCATCATTCTGCGCCTACTAGGAGGTCTAACAAAATCAGAATCAGATCTTTCCTTCTCTTTCCCAGCATCAGCAATAGCATCTTTTATCTACAAGTTAAGGATTAAGTCAAATAAGTCCCAATAAGTCTACCACTAAGTACAAATTAGTCTACCATCAAACGAAAATAAGTCTACCATCAAACAAAAATAAGTCTACCATAAAACAGAAAATAAGTCTACCACTAAGTACAAATAAGTCTACCGTCAAACAAAAATAAGTCTACCATAAAACAGAAAATAAGTCTACCGTCAAACAAAAATAAGTCTACCATCAAACGAATATAAGTCTACCGCCTAACAAAAATAAATCTACCATCAAACGAAAATAAGTCTACCATCAAACAAAAATAAGTCTACCATCAAACAAAAATAAGTCTACCATAAAACTGAAAATAAGTCTACCACTAAGTACAAATAAGTCTACCGTCAAACAAAAATAAGTCTACCGTCAAACATAAAATAAGTCTACCGTCAAATAAAAATAAGTCTACC
The DNA here is from genome assembly GCA_900128785.1 of Arabis alpina. Lineage (NCBI taxonomy): Eukaryota > Viridiplantae > Streptophyta > Magnoliopsida > Brassicales > Brassicaceae > Arabis > Arabis alpina. The sequence goes on from LT669792.1 coordinate 11,555,656, forward strand.
ATATACGTACCAGATCGTGGATTTCGACACAGTCAGCTCCTGTCTTCCTTTTAACCGGTGTAGATTCTGTCTCCTTCTCTTTAAACGTTAATCTTTTACTCTACAGCTCCAAACAATGTATAAGGAATGAGTCAAATGGAAGTAAGAAAATTTGTTGAAAATCAAACTACAAAGAAGAATTACTTCACACCTTCAAACGGAAATAAGTCTACCATCAAAGAAAAATAAATCTACCATCAAACAGAAAATAAGTCTACCATCAAACGAGAATAACTCTACCATCAAAGGAAAATAAGTCTACCATCAAACGAAAATAAGTCTCCCAGCAAACGAAAATAAGTCTACCATCAAACACAAAATAAGTCTACCAACAAACACAAAATAAGTCTACCATCAAACACAAAATAAGTCTACCATCAAACGAAAATAAGTCTACCATCAAACACAAAATAAGTCTGCCATCAAACACAAAAGAAGTCATCTATATACGTACCAGATCGTGGATTTCGACACACTCAGCTCCTTTCCTCCTTTTATCCGCTGTAGATTCCGTCTCCTTCTCTGTAAGAGTTATTCTTTTTCTCTACAGCTCCGAACAATGTATAAGTAATGAATCGAATGGCAGTAAGAAAATTTGGCAATTGTGCTCGCCATTCCCTGTAGGAGCTTAAGCACTTCAGCAATAACTCCACCTTCGGTCTCCTTCTCCTTCTTTTTCTCTTTCTTTTGAGCCGGAGACTCATCCTCACTTTCATCAACAACAACAATAGCCTTCATCTTCTTGCTCTTCGTTATCTTCTTTTTCTTTTCAACAGGAGAGTCATCCTCATCCTCATCATCATCCTCACTTTCCTCAACCACCTTAGCCTTGTTCTTCTTTTTCTTAGAACCCGGAGAGTCATCCTTACTCTTACTCTTCTTTTTCTTAGAAACCGGAGCATCTAACTCCCAAAAATCTTCATCCATGCATCCACCCAGAATGTCGCGGATCATGTTATTAAATTTGAAATCTTCTGCATCAATCCATGTAGGGTAAATGAATTCGAGAGGCTTCACCACTAAGTGTCTGATACGAACCTATAAAGAACATTATTGCAAAAAAAAAAAAAGAGATTATTAATAAAAGTCTACCATCAAATGAAAATAAGTCTACCATCAAAGAGCTAAAAAGTCTACCATCAAACAGACAAATAAGTCTACCATCAAAGTGCTAAAAAGTCTACCATCAAAGAGCTAAAAAATCTACCATCAAATGAAAATAAGTCTACCATCAAATACCTAAAAAGTCTACCATCAAATGAAAATAAGTACCATCAAAGACCTAAAAAGTCTACCATCAAAGAGCTAATAAGTCTACCATCAAACAAAACTAAGTCTACCATCAAATGAAAATAACTCTACCATCAAACAGACAGTAAGTCTACCATCAAACAAAAATAAGTCTACCATCAAACAAAAATAAGTCTACAATCAAATGAATATTACCTTGTTGTTGTTGGAGGATTTCTTATCCTCCTCCATCACCTGTTCCAGGTTGTACCTTCCTCGGCCTCCACCCCAACGAAGCATAGGAACACCTCCTTCTCTTCTCTTCCCAAATCTTTCCCCTAAAATGGGAACTGCCTCGTAAATCCAAACAAGCAACGCATGAACACACCCATGGAGTGTGATCTTTTTCATGTCCGTCACTTGCATGGACGAAATCAGAGATTCAAAGGACACTCGTCCCCATGGATACCTCTCGAAAGCCTCGGGATCCATCACCCTTTTTGCAGCTTTCAAAGGGATTCTACTATCACGAGCGTAACCATACACTCCAACATGCAAAATAAACAACAGAGATATCATTCTCTTCTTCTCCTCATTCCACGTCCTGATTTTTTCAAACAGGACCAACAGCTCAGACCACTTTGGTCCCTCCCCAACTGGGACACCAATTTCTTCCCAAAACTTTGTGTTGTCAATGTCCCAACCATCATTTGCATCAGCCTCACCACAGTTCATCTGGGTTACCTCTTCAAACTCATTCAACGAAAATCTAACTAGTCGACCACCAAAGGACCACATCTCATAGAACCTTGCAGTTTTCAATTGGTTTGAGAGGAAATGAGTCACTGTCGCACCTGAGAAATTGAATTTCCGTGCAGCAAGCTTCAAAATTATTCCAACTGAGGAATTATTCATTATATCATTGTACACGTCTTCACCAACCACTTCCCCCATTTTCTCAAAGTCGTGCAACATGCAATTGTGATGCATGCTTCTTTGGCCCGATGGTGACAATCCAGCCGGAAACCTTCTCGATGGATATATCTTTCGCACAATCGAGGAAGTCATATCTGCACAAATCAGTTATTATAAGTCTCTATCACAACAAAATAAATCTACCATCAAATGAAAAGTAAATTAATTCTTCAACATAAAATAAATCTACCATTACATAAAATAAATCTACCATGTCATAAAATAAGTCTACCATCAAACGAAAAGAAGTCTACCATCAAACGAAAATAAGTCTACCATCAAACAAAAATAAGTCTACCATAAAATGAAAATAAGTCTACCATCAAACAGAAAATAAATCTACCATCGAACAACAATAAGTCTACCATCAAACAGAAAATAAGTCTACCATCAAACGAAAATAAGTCTCCCAGCAAACGAAAATAAGTCTACCATCAAACACAAAATAAGTCTACCAACAAACACAAAATAAGTCTACCATCAAACACAAAATAAGTCTACCATCAAACGAAAATAAGTCTACCATCAAACACAAAATAAGTCTGCCATCAAACACAAAAGAAGTCATCTATATACGTACCAGATCGTGGATTTCGACACACTCAGCTCCTTTCCTCCTTTTATCCGCTGTAGATTCCGTCTCCTTCTCTGTAAGAGTTATTCTTTTTCTCTACAGCTCCGAACAATGTATAAGTAATGAATCGAATGGCAGTAAGAAAATTTGTTGAAAATCAAACTACAATGGAGAATAACTTCCCACCTTCTTTTTAGCTTCAACCTTCTCCAAGGCTGTTAAAGGTTTGCTTTTCTGCACAGGTGCCACATATTTGCTTTTCCCTTTCCGCTGGTCAGTTCATGTAGCCTTTTCATCCGGCTTTCTAACTACACGGCTAACTGCCAAATTTGTTTTTGTTGTTGGTTGTTGTTCCATCCAAGACTGTTAAGAAAAGTAGAGGAAAAATGTTCAAACAGCTGTATAAGTTCATATAAGTCTACCATAACACACTAATAAATCTACCACGCCTTAACATAGAAGTTCAGGAAAACATGTAAATAAGTCTAAAACATGGTTCCCATATATCTACCATCAGCTTAGAAAAGAGTCTTACGTACCAGATCATCATCCTCCTCAGATGCATCTCCGCCATCTCCCGTGTTTGACTGTTCATCTCCCACAGCTTTGAAGACATTCCCTTTTCCCTCTAGAGATGTAATCCTACTATAAAAGTTGGCAATTGTGCTCGCCATTCCCTGTAGGAGCTTAAGCACTTCAGCAATAACTCCACCTTCGGTCTCCTTCTCCTTCTTTTTCTCTTTCTTTTGAGCCGGAGACTCATCCTCACTTTCATCAACAACAACAATAGCCTTCATCTTCTTGCTCTTCGTTATCTTCTTTTTCTTTTCAACAGGAGAGTCATCCTCATCCTCATCATCATCCTCACTTTCCTCAACCACCTTAGCCTTGTTCTTCTTTTTCTTAGAACCCGGAGAGTCATCCTTACTCTTACTCTTCTTTTTCTTAGAAACCGGAGCATCTAACTCCCAAAAATCTTCATCCATGCATCCACCCAGAATGTCGCGGATCATGTTATTAAATTTGAAATCTTCTGCATCAATCCATGTAGGGTAAATGAATTCGAGAGGCTTCACCACTAAGTGTCTGATACGAACCTATAAAGAACATTATTGCAAAAAAAAAAAAAGAGATTATTAATAAAAGTCTACCATCAAATGAAAATAAGTCTACCATCAAAGAGCTAAAAAGTCTACCATCAAACAGACAAATAAGTCTACCATCAAAGTGCTAAAAAGTCTACCATCAAAGAGCTAAAAAATCTACCATCAAATGAAAATAAGTCTACCATCAAATACCTAAAAAGTCTACCATCAAATGAAAATAAGTACCATCAAAGACCTAAAAAGTCTACCATCAAAGAGCTAATAAGTCTACCATCAAACAAAACTAAGTCTACCATCAAATGAAAATAACTCTACCATCAAACAGACAGTAAGTCTACCATCAAACAAAAATAAGTCTACCATCAAACAAAAATAAGTCTACAATCAAATGAATATTACCTTGTTGTTGTTGGAGGATTTCTTATCCTCCTCCATCACCTGTTCCAGGTTGTACCTTCCTCGGCCTCCACCCCAACGAAGCATAGGAACACCTCCTTCTCTTCTCTTCCCAAATCTTTCCCCTAAAATGGGAACTGCCTCGTAAATCCAAACAAGCAACGCATGAACACACCCATGGAGTGTGATCTTTTTCATGTCCGTCACTTGCATGGACGAAATCAGAGATTCAAAGGACACTCGTCCCCATGGATACCTCTCGAAAGCCTCGGGATCCATCACCCTTTTTGCAGCTTTCAAAGGGATTCTACTATCACGAGCGTAACCATACACTCCAACATGCAAAATAAACAACAGAGATATCATTCTCTTCTTCTCCTCATTCCACGTCCTGATTTTTTCAAACAGGACCAACAGCTCAGACCACTTTGGTCCCTCCCCAACTGGGACACCAATTTCTTCCCAAAACTTTGTGTTGTCAATGTCCCAACCATCATTTGCATCAGCCTCACCACAGTTCATCTGGGTTACCTCTTCAAACTCATTCAACGAAAATCTAACTAGTCGACCACCAAAGGACCACATCTCATAGAACCTTGCAGTTTTCAATTGGTTTGAGAGGAAATGAGTCACTGTCGCACCTGAGAAATTGAATTTCCGTGCAGCAAGCTTCAAAATTATTCCAACTGAGGAATTATTCATTATATCATTGTACACGTCTTCACCAACCACTTCCCCCATTTTCTCAAAGTCGTGCAACATGCAATTGTGATGCATGCTTCTTTGGCCCGATGGTGACAATCCAGCCGGAAACCTTCTCGATGGATATATCTTTCGCACAATCGAGGAAGTCATATCTGCACAAATCAGTTATTATAAGTCTCTATCACAACAAAATAAATCTACCATCAAATGAAAAGTAAATTAATTCTTCAACATAAAATAAATCTACCATTACATAAAATAAATCTACCATGTCATAAAATAAGTCTACCATCAAACGAAAAGAAGTCTACCATCAAACGAAAATAAGTCTACCATCAAACAAAAATAAGTCTACCATAAAATGAAAATAAGTCTACCATCAAACAGAAAATAAATCTACCATCGAACAACAATAAGTCTACCATCAAACAGAAAATAAGTCTACCATCAAACAAACATAAGTCTACCATCAAATGAAAATAAGTCTACCATCAAACAGAAAATAAGTCTACCATCAAACAAAAATAAGTCTCATTAAACAAAAAATAAGTCTACCATCACATAAAATATAAGTCTACCATCACATAAAATAAATCTACCGCTACTTAAAATAAATCTACCACCACAGAGATTAACAAATCTACGATACCAATCTTTTCTCTTACTTTATCTGCGAATATCGAAGCCGGAATCTGGGTTTTCACAACCGAAACTGAAATAAATATACAGATTTCAGATTAGGGTTTTCGTCATTCATACAAGACTTCCACAAACCAAACCAAAAACGGTTAGAATAAACTGAATACCTCTTTTAAATGCACGAAATCGATAACCCACCGCTTGACGGAACTTTGCTTCGCCGGAATTTCGAAAACCTAAAACCGACGGATGCAAAATTTACTTCAAATTCCGTAAAAACTCCTTACCGAATACTCGTCATGGATAGAGAATGCGAAAACTCATTAAAGAAATCGAAACTTACCGTCAAATCAACGTCGCTTGAACAATCGCCAAAATCGCCGGTTACGCAGAAGGTGAAGAAGAAGAACGTTTTTTGCGTTTACGTTTTTTTTTCCTTTTTTTTTATATGTTCAGTTTTTTTTTTTTAGTGGCAAAACCGTTAATAAACGGTTTTGCCATTTTTTAAAGGTCTTTGTAACCTTTTTTAGAAAAAAAAATTAGAGCTCAAACATATAAAGGTCTTTTGAGTAAACCATATATCTAAGAAGGTCTTTTGAGTAATTATCTCTTTTACCTTAATGGTAATTCTTATTTTACTACGTGTTACGAGGCGACACAAGTTTTGTTCTATATACATGTAATTTTGGATTAGGCAAATTATTTGTTATGATTCCATCAAAAAAATTAAAGTAAAATCAAAGCGGAACAAATGATAAAATTTAGTATTTATCTAAAGCATACCAAATTACAAGCGTAAACTGGCTTGAAAAAGTACTGATGATTTCGATTGAACCTTGCCAATCCTAGGAGTAATAATCGCTTTTTAGCTAGCAGGCAATTAATTTAAGAATTGGAGAGTCTGATCCAATTGGAACATGCTAGAGACACCACAACAAAGAAAAACCTAGATTCGATATAGATAGGATTTGTTTGGATGCCCCAACTAATCAACCCATCTTTAGTGGGGCAACGATCAAGAACAAAAAACCATGCATGTCCCCGATGAGTTCTAATCTCCTTTGACCAAGTCACTTTTGGTTCATAATCCTTCAATCTCATCTGTTGAGTCAGAATTTCTCAGCACATCATTAATCTTCTTAAATCACGTACTAACCAATCTTTTATATATATATGTTAATGTATACATGTTTCAGCCTTTCGATTCATAGTCTTTCCAAATATCCAATGTTGGTTGTTGGTAAATACCATATGTTAATCTTCACGCTCAAAAACTACACATGTACAAATCAAAACGATGGCCATGCTCTATACCTCTGACTATATAATGCATGGAAATGCCTCAAGAAGGTTGCGCCTGTAAAGTAACCTTAACGGTATTAACTCAAAGAATAAAGAGCTTCAAACTATAAAGAGAGAGGTGAGAATAATCTAGAAAACAGAGAGACAATATTTTTGAGAAAGATGATTTTATTTAGGATAATTGTTACAAAGAGTTTTGGCTTGTTTAAATAGACAATCAAGTAAAGTGTCTAGAGAGAAACGAAAACCAAAAGTAACACTTTCTTTTTCCTTTAAACTAAGCTTTGTCAGAGAGAAAACCAAAAGCTTGAGTAAAACAAGAACATAGACGACTAGAAGGCGTTTGAGAGGAGAAGAGTTTGTCATCTTCTGATATACCAAATTGAGATTATCAATTGGGCGTGGATCCACCCGTTAGGCCCATCTTAGGAGTGTTTAGGTCCACCAAGGTCAACGACTCTTTCTTGTTGTTACTTACACTCCCCCTCAAACATGGAGTGGGTGCTTCGACCACACCAAGTTTGCACCTTAGATCAATGAATGATCGTTTTGGTAAGGATTTAGTGAAGACATCTGCAAGTTGAAACAAGACAGAGATGTGGTGAGTTTCTATATAGCCGAGAGCAACTTGTTCTCGGATGTAATGGTAGTCTAGATCAAAGTGTTTTGTGCGGTTGTGGAGAGCAGGATTTGCGGTGAGGTAGACTGTAGACAAGTTATCACAGTGGAGAATTGTTGGCTTGTGTTGTGGTATGCGCATATCACGAAGGAGAGAAGAGAGCCAAGTGATCTCTCGAGCTGCAGCTGTAAGAGCTCGGTACCCGGCTTTTGTGGAAGAATGTGAAATTGTTGATTGTCTTTTGGCAGACCAGCAAATCAGATTAGAGCCGAGTAAGACACAGAACCCTGTAGTAGATTATCTAGTCTCTTTGCATCCTGCCCAATCACTATCTGAGAAAGCGGAGAGGTGTAAGTTTGTGTTCTTGTTGATCGGAAGTCCCATGGTTATTGTGCCTTTCACATAGCGTAGAATGCGCTTGAGGAGACTGAAATCAGAGACGGTTGGGGAATGCATTCTTTGACATACAAAGTTGACAGCATATTGAATGTTTGGTCTTGTGATCGCCAAATACTGTAGTTTACCAGCAAGACTCCGAAAATATGTTGGTTCCAAAAACAAGTCTGAGTTGAGGTTGTCCAAATGTTGCGGTAGAGGAGTTGCCATTGGATTGCAATGGACATTCCTGCTTGATGAAGGATATCAGAGGTGTAAGCAGACTGATGAAAGAAGAGACGAGTGGAGGATAGTTCAATCTGAATTCCCAAAAAATATGCAGGTCGACCAAGATCTTTCATGGAGAAACGGTCGTTGAGAGCCTTAAGAAGTTGATCTAGAAGAGATTGGTTGTTGCCTATGAGGAGGATATCGTTAACATAGAGGAGAAGGGCCAAGGTCACACCATTTTGATGATAGACAAACAAAGAGGGATCTGAGGAACTGCAGGTGAAGCCAAAACCAAAGAGAACATGACTAAAGATATCGAACCATGCTCTTGGGGCTTGTTTCAAGCCATAAAGAGCTTTGGTTAGGCGGCAAACATGGTTTGGCTTGTCGGGATCAACGAACCTTGCAGGCTGAAACATGTATACATGTTCCTTTAATTCTCCATGGAGACAAGCATTGGAGATATCCAATTGCCTAATTGGCCATTCTTTTTAGGTAGCAATGTTTAGAACGAGGCGGATTGTTGCGGTGCGAACAACGGGGCTGAATGTCTCTAGATAATCAAGACCCTCTTCTTGATCAAAGCCCTTTACAACAAGAAGAGCCTTGAGCTTATCAACATCTCCCTCAGGTTTGAATTTTCTCTTGAAGACCCATTTGGAGAGCAAGATGTTCATGTCACTTGTAGCCTGAACAAGGGTCCAAGTATTGAGCATGTGAATGTGAGTCATTTCATCAAGAACCGCTTGGCTCCAACCAGGATGCTTCATAGCAGACACAATGGTTTTAGGTTCATCATTAGTATACCGAGAGGCTATGTTAGCATACCTTGGATTGGGCTTATGGATACCAACTTGGGACATAGTGGTCATTAAGTGAGAAATGTCTAATGGTGCTGGAGTAGGTTCAGGTTCTTGGTCTTCGTTGATGGGAGTGGGAGCTGAATCAAACTCTTCTGATGGTGTGGTCTCAGAAGTAGGAGTTAAGGTAAGTTGATCAAGGGGTTCTGTAGTAGGGTTAGTAGAAGGTTATGCGATCTCTGTGGTCTCGGTTTCAAGTGAAGTGATGTTTTCGCCTGTTGGTGTAGAGAGAGGAGTAGTAACTGGTATTGGAAGCAGTTGGGGAGAGGGACACGGGCATGAAGTAGGCACCGAGTCAGTGTACTGCCAAGCTTTAAGTAAAGGAGTCTTATATCGGGGGATCAAAGACTTATACTTGTTCTTGAAGGGGAATTGATGTTTGTCGAAGATCACATGCCTAGAGATGTAAACTCTTCATGTTAGAGGGTAGAGACAACGATAGCCTTTGTATTGGCTATGATAGCCAAGGAATACACATTGTAATGACCGATGATCAAATTTGTGATGAGTTAGAGGTCTGAGGCACGGATAACACGCAGAGCCAAAGACACGGAGAGATGTGTAGTTTGGTTTCTTGTGGAACAAGACTTCGTATGGACTGAGGTTATTTAAGACCGGAGTTGGGATAAGATTACTAATATATGAGGCTGTATAGAATGCTTTGACCCAAAACTTTAGTGGTGTATGGTTGTGGAATAGCATAGACAAGCCAAGCTCAATGAGGTGTCTCTGCTTTCTCTCGGCTAATTCGTTTTGTTGCGGAGTGTACAGACACGAGATTTGGTGGTGAATCCCATGCTCACTGAAGTGAGCTTTTAACTTGTGATTTATGAATTCACCTCCTCCATCGCTTTGAAACACTTTGATCTTTGTATTTAACTGATTTTCAACCATCTTTTGAAAAGCAACAAACACAGATATGAATTCGGATTTGGTTCGTAGAGGATAAAGCCATATAAATCTTGAGTGATCATCCACAAAAACTGCATAAAATTTGAACGCCTGATTTGATACAACCGGTGAAGATCCCCATATATCACAATGAATCCGATCTAAGGGGTTTAAAAGAGGACAAAAATTGCAATCTAGAACTTTTCCCCATTTGACAAGTCTCCCAAACAGATAATTTGCTACTCTTGATTACTTGGATCTCTTTGGTGTGTTGAAGTTGTTGGAAGATCTTGGAATTTGAATGAGCAAGACGATGATGCCACATTTCTTCAGTAGCGGGTTGTTGACGATTAGAAAATGAGTCACAAACTCCTGATGCTCCAAAACATAAAGACCATTACTGCGAGGGCCTTTGGATACCACTTTCTGAGTATTCAAGTCAATTATGCAAACCTTATTAGCATTAAAATAGATCCCACCGGGATAATCATCGCATAACTTTGATACGGACAAGAGAGATTTTTGTATAGCCAGACAAACTAATACATCATTTAGAGGGATAATACCTTTGGAGCAAGAGATAGTGGTCGAGCCAACATGAGTAATTAGTAAGTACCATCACCTACTAAAATAATATGATTCCCATCATTGGTAGTAGCAGTTTGCAAAGTAGAAGGTGAAGCCGTGACATGAGCTGAGGCTCCTGAATCCGGATACCAATCTCTGCCTGCAGCATCTGAGACATGAAGAGAAGTGAAGGCGTGAGCCTGATCTTCGTCCTTCCTCTCGAATCGATCATAGCAAGTAATGGCTGTGTGACCAAAGCGACCACATATTTGACATATTGGTCTTTGTCCAGGAGGCCAAGGAGAGGTTTGATGTTGAGAGAAGCCTCTTTCTCTAGTTGTATACCCTCCTCTACCTCTTGGTTGACCAAAGCGACGTTTGCCTTTGTTATTTGGGATATAGGGAGGGACATTAGCTCTTGGGGTTGGGATGTAGGGAGGGACATTAGGAGGAAGTCTTTCTGAGTTGAAGGCAAGATGTGGTGTAACAGAGACGTTATCGTCATAGGATTGAAGTTTGCTATCAAATCCTTGGACTTCTGAGAGAACATCATTGAAAGTTCGAGGAGAGAATTTGCCTAGAGAGCTTTGTATAACTGTTACTATTGGATCGTACTCTCTACCAAGACCATTGAGAAAGCCAAAGATCTTTAAGGACTCAACAATAGGTTTTCCAATGGAGTTGAGGGACTCGCACAAGGTTTTGAATTCACGACAATAAGCTGAGAGAAATTTGTCTCTCTTTGACAAGAACTGGAGGCTGCAATGAAGCGAGAATTCTCTGGCGATACTGCTTTTGTTGAAGTTATCGGTAAGAAAAACCCAGATTTGACGAGACATAGCAGACTATGGACATGACCAAGGACTTCTTCAGAGAGAGTCCCAAATAACCATGAACAGACGAGTTAGTCCGTGCAGAACCAAGACTCGTATTAAGGATTTGGAGCCTCAGTGGTGACATCACCATTGACAACTTGATGGGTGTGGGATGGAGCAGTGACAGCGCCATTGACAAAGCTGATAAGCTTTTGACTTGAGAGAATAAACTCAAACTGAGTTTTCCACATTAGATAATTGTTGTCGTTAAGCTTGTGAGTGACAGAGCTTGAGACGTGGAGACTATCAAAAAAAGGATATGCAACAACCATTGATTCACCTGTGAAGGTTCAAAGGCTCTGATACCATCTAGAAAACATAGAGACAATGTATTTGAGAAAGATGATTTTATTTAGGATAATTGTTACAAAGAGTTTTGGCTTGTTTAAATAGACAATCAAGTAAAGCGTCTAGAGAGAAACGAAAACCAAAAGTAACACTTCCTTCTCCCTTAAACCAAGCTTGGTCAGAGAAAAAACCAAAAGCTTGAGTAAAATAAGAACAAAGACGACAAGGAGATGTTTGAGAGGAGAAGAGTTTGTCATCTTCTGATATACGAAATTGAGATTATCAATTGGGTTTGGATCTATCCGTTAGGCCAATCTTAGGAGTGTTTAGGTCCACCAAGGTCACGGCTCTTTGTTGTTGTCATACTATTAAATGAGAAGTGCAAAATCCTACGTGACACCCTCACATTGATTTTAGGGGTGACTTTTTACTAAAACTATCCTTGCCCTTTTAATTATATTTTTAGTTGTTTTTTATTAAAAACGAAATGGCCTTTTGTTCATGAGTAATATGATGGGCTTTTGTTAGTTTTAAGTTTTTCAAGTGTATTTGCCTTTTTATTTATTTTCTTAAATTTTTTTTTTGGTTTTCCATTTGATTGGGCTTAATTTTAAAATTAAAAAACGTTTAGTTACCTTTAATGGATTTATGTTTGCAATGAATTGGGCCCAATATCACATGCATGTTTGTTGGCATATCGAATATTTAACTAGATTTCGTCTAATATGTTGGTTTTCCATATTTATCTACTAATTTAATATGATGAATTTCTATAATTATTTTTTCATATATTTGCATAGTTTAATACGATGGATATTCTTTTAAGGGAAATTGGGTTGAATAACAAATTTTTTTTTTATAATTAGAATTCTAAACAATTGCCCTACATCCAATGGCTACGATCTTGCCACATATGCTACAATTGCTAAGACTCCTAATTATAATTTTTTTTAGTTATTTAGCAAATTCACCCTATTCTTTTAAAGCCTTAGGTCATCGTAGTATTTATATGTATCGTCCATGTTCTAATTTGTGTTTTCTCATAGCTTTCTAGGTTATTTTATATAAGTATGTTTATATGCTTATTCTATTATTTTTTCCATCTAATGAATTTATTAAGAACCACCGTTTTGGAATATGGTTTTGGATTACAAAATAAGAAGCTAACAAGACAACAAATACTACCAAGACAATCCAAACAAAATGGAAAGTTTGTAAACGGAAGATTTAATTGCACTCCAACCAAACATAGAGTAAAACGCAAAGGGAGACGACGCAAGCGGAACTAGCAAGCCGTCCCAACTCGATATGACGTTCCTCTTGATTCAAAACACCTCTTGATTCAAAACACTTCGTAGATAGGGAGACTAGATAGAGATTAGGCTCAATGCAAGCAAAAAGCGATGAAAGGGACAACGCCAAATAGGATCTACTACTCTTAACACGGACCCTCGCAAACCAACCAAAGCCATCTACACACTAAGGAAGGTCACCTTCACGCAAAGAGAAGAGCTGTAGAACAAGCTCACTGCTGGTCTTGAAAACCTCTCCAAAACCCAAAAGCTAAGAAGAGGTCTAAGTAGATGCCTCCACAACAAACTTTAGACCGGTTAGCGAACCCAATCACACACAACCTAAAGCATCTCAATCCTCCTTAAACAAAGAGTAAAGAAGAACCAGAGAGAGAAACAAAAGCAATTCTAACTACTTAAGACTAATGCCACGGACGAGACCATCACCTAAGAAGGACAAATAGACTTACAACAAAAACCAAAATCCGGATTAAACAAAGGAAGAAAAATACAATCATCGATGGGGAGAGGCGACTGATGGCGGGACAGATCTCAAAATCCGGTGAGTAGAAACAAAGTCAGGGAGGAGAAACATCGAGAAGCAAAAGGGGTTCTCGTGTGTAGAAGACCCGCGGACCAACGCTTTACAGATACACCAAAGCCTTCACCACTAGCCACCACCATGAGCACCGTTCATCTCCGGACCAACACCCGAATCTCACCAATCGAATCAGATCCGGAGCCATCGAAAGAAAAACTCTCAACCCAATACCACTAGAGGAGAGAAACAAGACTCGAGGACCGACGCCGGTGCTAACGGAGCCATCGACGCCGGTCAGAACTGAGAACGAAGAGGAGGCTAAGAGAAGAAGCGGCTAGACCTATGCTTATTCTATTTATTGTCCTTCTTTTTGCTAACTGTTTAATTGTTTTATTTTCGTTGTTGTGTAGATGTCCGGTGAGTAGTACTTGATTTTTCAAGACCACTATGTTTTGACCCGCACCCAGTGCGGTCATTGCGATTCATAATAGATGTTTTATAAATAATATTTTTTAATATAATATATACTTTTTGTTGTATAAATATGTCTAAAACAAACACAACAGTTTTACCTCCATACGGCTTATCACATTTAAGTATATCACACGACGACAAAAAAAAGTATATCAATCGACGACAAAAAAAAAGTTCTATCAAAAATCATTGGTCCCATACTATGAGTTTAGACAATCTGAATTGGCATTAATAGAACATGTCGTAAACTGACTAAATATTCGTATTTGCAGACTTTGTGGTTCCGAGTCTTACCAGACTCAATGTCATTGGCCTGGAAGTGCCGGTCGTGAGTATTTAGAGGCCACAAGAAGGGAAATTTTTTTTGGGCCATTATTATTGCACTTTTGAACAAAAGTAATAATTATAAGCAAAGGTTAAAAGAGGGGAGAATCGAACTCTACAACGCACCCATCACTAAATCAGCCTTTTACCAACTTAGCTGAAGACAGTTTTATGATTTAATGGCCAATTTTAATACATAAATATACATAACAAAAATTGGGCCGGAAGCCCATGCTTCCTCTGCTTGTACTCAAAGTCGGGCATGGCCTGAAATCGTAAGCACTCACGGCCAGGTCACCTCATTCATTATTAAAGAATAGCAAACATCAACTAAAATAATTTAATCTTAAAACTTATGTGATATGATTAATCATTATCTTCATTAAGGATAACTAAATATAGTAGAACATCCATAAATTAATACTCAATAAATTAATAATCACCATAAATTAATAAAATCTTCCGGTCCCGACACGGACCAATGTAAAAATTAGCGAAATTCGATAAAATGATAAGATAATAATTTTTTGAAGCTCCTATGTAAAATATGGTCCCAATAATAGTATAAATTAATAATCATATATAATTATGTATATGAATATATATATATATATATATATATATATATGATAATGTACTAAACATGGTTTTAATGATTTTTTTTTTACTTAAAAATGAAAATCTCATTAGACCTAATCTTTAAGTTTACGTATTACATCAAAAAAATTTATAATTGTTTTCTCATTCTTTACCATAATCTTGTGAAAAATTCTAGGCAAAATAATTGATTATTTATACATAGGGGTGTCAAAATGGGTCAAAACTTATGAGTTTATCCAACCCAATCCAACCCATTAACCCTAATGGATTGAATATTTGGTTTGAATGGGTTAATGAGTTAAGTGGTTTGATGGGTCAAATGGGTTGAGTTAAAATGAGTTGAAATAAAATGGGTTAATGGGTTAAAAATGGATAACCCATCAACCCATTCATAACTAAAAGACATAATTTCACAATTTTTTTTATTTTGTTACCAAAAACACTATTACACCAATTTTCCCGCCAAAAACAATATTACACAAAAACACAATCTAGTAAACCATTTTCCGCCAAAAACGAGATTCATACAATTTCCCGCCAAAATATGATCCGACAAAACTTTCTCGCAAAACGTGATCTCTCAAACTATTTTCGCCAAAATCGAGATTCATAAAACTTTCCGCCAAAATATGATCCCGTAAAATTTTCCCGCTAAAAATATGATCTCATAAAGTTTTCCCGCCAAAAACGTGATCTCACAAAATATTTTCGTTAAAATCGAGATTCATAAAATTTCCCGCCAAAATATGATCCCGCAAAAATATTTTCGTCAAAATCGAGATTCATAAAATTTCCCGCCAAAAATATGATCCCGTAAAATTTTCCAGCCAAAAACGTGATCTCACAAAATATTTTCGTCAAAATCGAGATTCATAAAATTTCCCGCCAAAATATGATCCCGCAAAGTTTTCCCGCCAAAAACGTGATCTCACAATATTTTCGTCAAAATCGAGATTCATAAAATTTCCCGCAAAAAAATATGATCCCGCAAAGATTTCCCGCCAAAAACGAGATTTATAAAATTTTCCGCCAAAAATATGATCCTGCAAAGTTTTTCCGCCAAAAACGTGATCTCACAAAACATTTTCGCCAAAATCAAGATTCATAAAATTTTCCGCAAAAAATATGATCTCGTAAAATTTTCCCGCCAAAAACGTGATCTCACAAAACATTTTTGCTAAAAACGAGATTCATAAAATTTCTCGCCGAAAATATGATCCTGCAAAATTTTCCCGCCAAAAATTTGAACACAAAACATTTTTCCCAAAATCGAGAATGATAAATTTCCCGCCACAAAACGAGATTTTGCGAAAATATTGCGCTCAAAACACAATTCATTAAAAAAATTCCGCCAAAAAACGTGATTCGGAAAATTTCCCGCCTAAAATATCATTTCGTATTATTTTTATTAATTGAAATATGTTTTTGTAATTTAAATAAAAATATAATTTGTAAAACATGATTTACAATTCATTTATAAATATATATATTTTTTTTATCCATAAAATTAAATGGGTTGGGTTAAAGTCAATCCAACTCATTTATGTTTAATGGGTTCATGGGTTGATCCAACCCAATTGCTAAATGGATTGGGTTAACCCATAAACCATTAACATTCAACCCATATGAGTTATGGGTTGGGTTGAGTTGGATCATCCATTTTGACACCTCTTTATACATAACTCTTTCTGAATGTATCGACATTAGGTATAATAACCATGATATCTTCTAAACTTTATACATAGTATACCATTTTAATTTGATCGTCTATTATGATAATATCATCTACTCTATTGTGATAATCGAAATTTTTAATCAAAATTTCATATTATTTTGACAAATAGATTCATTAAATTCCATAATATAACATTATTCGAAAAAACAAATTAAGAAAAATCTTACCTAAAAATGATTTCTTTCTATAAATTAATAAATCGATAAATTAATATTTCTCTAAAATAATAAATTTTCATGGTCCCAACGTTATTAATTTATAGAGGTTTTACTTTCTTACTCACCTTAACAATTCATTTTAGTATATAAAAATCAATTATGCAAATCTTGAGTAGCTTTGAGATCACGATAGAGTATAAGTACTTTTCTTCTTGCCTTCTAACTTTTTTCAAGAACAGCCAATGGCAGATTGGAATGAGCATAAAGTTTATCCGACGTAGAGTTGGTTCTTGATACGGACTATAAAGACCAGCCACCTGAAGCCTAGAAGTTAGACCATAGACTTCAAATTCCTTTTCCCTTGCAGCAAACAAAACTCGAAATATATTTTAAACCTACTCGAAATAATCAAAAGCGCCAACACACATTTTTAAGAAAATTACTACGTTCATTGTGTTTTTCTTTGAACAACCTGACCTGTTTTTTTTTTTAAAACAATAAATCCTTAGTATCGGATTAGCATTCCCATAAATGCTATCCTCAACAAACAAACAAAACACACAGACCATATAACAGCGGATAACCAACAAGTAAACCAAATAACCAATTCCACTAAAATAACCGGTTCAACAACAAATCCAATCAACAAGTTTCACAATATCAATTCCACAATCCAGCAACCTAACAACCGTTCTAACATGATAAATGAAACAACACGAAAACGAGACCATAGATCATCTCCCTCTTCGTAGCTGTGATTCCACGATCACAATTTGCCTTTACCTGCATCACATGGGAAAAAGAGATGCGTGAGTATTATCATAAATACCTAGTGAGACGGTCATCCCATCTACGACTGCGCCACTCAGGCACGATGGACCGCTCAGGCAAACATACAACAAAACAACACACAAACACAAAGGCTCAACCACAGCCAATCAGACAGGCTGTCGATCGACACTACCACTAGGTGTCGATCGACACCCTCTGAACATGCCTGTCGTTCGACACTACCTCTAGGTGTCGATCGACAGCATGTGAACTGGCTGTCGTTCGACACACCTTATGTATGTCGTTCGACAGCCTTCGTGTTGGTCTATCGTTCGACACACCTCATGTGTGTCGTTCGACATGCCCTTCGCAGAATCCTGAGAAATCAATCATAATCCTCTCGGATCGATTCCTCCTCTGCGTCAACACGAAAACCTGCACAAAACAACAATCGCAACACAACAACCAATAAACACAGCCACATTCAATCATCACACAAATAATCAACTCTTCCAAACCTATCACCAAAAAACCCTAACGATCCACCGGCCCAGAAGCCATGGTCACGCACTCACCTTGGATTTTCGGATAGAAACTGATGGAAATTGAGGCTAGAACGAAATCAGCTACAACCACCACGAAATCTCACTCCAAAACAACCAAGAACGAAACCCTAACTCACAAAACTATCAGGAACAAGAGAAACTCCTCTCAGATTCTTTTCCACTGCTTTTGAGACTTTGGTTCGATCAGAATGCGGCCAAAAAGGCTTTATACGAATCCTAAGTTTTCCTCCCAACCGGCCCGGTCCAACTGAACGATTAAAAACCGAACCAGACAACCGACCAATTAAGGCCCTGTCGATCGACACACACCACGAGTGTCGAACGACAGCCCTTAAGGACTCTTTTGATCGACATACACCACGTGTGTCAATCGACAGCCCCTCCATTTTCCTCAAAAATGGTTCACGGATTTCACAATTCTCCCCCACTAAAACTGGATTCGTCCTCAAATCCTCAAATACAGCCCACAAAAACCGAACGACAAAAATCCTCAAATACAGCCCACAAAAATCCTCAAAAACCGAACCAGACAACCGACCAATTAAGGCCCTGTCGATCGACACACACCACGAGTGTCGAACGACAGCCCTTAAGGACTCTTTCGATCGACATACACCACGTGTGTCAATCGACAGCCCCTCCATTTTCCTCAAAAATGGTTCACGGATTTCACAATTCTCCCCCACTAAAACTGGATTCGTCCTCAAATCCTCAAATACAGCCCACAAGGCTAACCATCTGGTCAACCTGTCAGTAACACCGGAGACTACATCTCCTAGACCCTCTCGAGGCTCACATGCGTCCTATGCATATAGACCTGTCTCAGACATTGATTTCTCATACCTCATAACTCATAACCACCATCTAGCTCTCGGGATCGTCACCCCTCAGCTCTTGGTGCCTAGTATCAACCCACCCCAGTCCGCGCAGTCCTGACGGTGTTTGATACCAACCATCTCCACCCCTCAAACCATCAAGACACACAGTCCGTCAAGCTCTCGGTATGCAGGGAACTCACTATTCCCTGGAGAGACGCATCTCTCAAAGATATGCCAGAGGTCGCAACCTCCCAAAACTATCTCCATACCCTCACGCTCTCAGTCCTTGCAGTCCTGACGAACGATCGGTATGCAAGGAACCAACTATCCCTCGGAGAGACGCATCTCTCAAGATCTGTCGGAGACTCGTCTCCAATAAAGAACCAATGTCTATCTCTGAGCTATGCAATCAATTCCTAACGTTTATAATGCACCTCTGACCGGAACTACCTCCTAAGTTCTCACTATGATACTCCCAACCCGGAATACCATCACAAACATGATCATCATAGATCATCTGGACCATCCATCACAGTGGATGTCCCTGCAGAGTTTCTCCTTAACTAGACAGTTCTAACCACCGTAAAACTTCTATTCCAAGATTCTCTCACACATACACACACAAACTCGTTAGAGTTCTACCGAAACTAGGAAGTTCTATCCACTATAAAACTTCCATTTTGAGGTTCTCTAACCACAAACACATGACTATCAAGTCCAAACATAAGAATACTCATCTTATTAAACTAGAAAATGTCATAATCATTATAACTCAAATGAAAATACATAATCCAAAACCACAAACCTCACCACACACGGTGATCACAACACAAAACTGAAATTGGAAACCACAAAGAAAAACGAAATCACCCTTCGGCCTGCTTCTCGAACCACTTCTTGAACTTTGTTTTTATCTTTGCCTCTTGTTCCCAAGTCTCCTCCTGAACACCTTCACAGTCCCACAAGACTCTCAATAACGGCACTCTCTTCCGGTGTAGAACCTTGATACTTCTCTCAAGGATCCTAACCGATCTCATCCCAACAGTCAGATTAGGCTGAAGATCTACAGGAATCGTCACTACTACCTCCTCAGATGCATGCAAACATCTCCTGAGCTTCGAAACATGAAACACATCATGGAACTTCTCCATGATCAGAGGCAGCTCCAACCGATAAGCAACTGGTCTCACACGTTCCACAACCCGGAACGGACCCATGTACCTCGTACTCAGCTTATCCTCGGATATGGACCTGTTCAGACCCCACATAATAGACATCTTGAGATACACTTCATCTCCGACTGCAAACTCCAACTCTTTCCTTCTCCTATCAGCATAACTCTTCTGCCGATCTTGAGTCTCTTTCACGTTCAGCTTCACAACATGGATCTTCTTCGTCGTCTCCTGAACAAAATCAGCACCATAGATGCTCCGCTCCTCCACTTAGGTAAAACATAGCAGTGTACGACAAAGCCTCCCATACAATGCATCAAAAGGAGTCATACCAATACTCGCCTGAAAATTGTTGTTATATGCGAACTCTACTAAACTCAAGTGATCCGCCCAATGACCACCCCAATCTAGCACACACATCTTCAACAGATCCTCAAGTGTCTGAATCGACTTTTCGGACTGCCATCCGTCTAAGAATGATTAACTGTACTCATGTGCACCTTAGTGCCCATCTCAGCCTGAAAAGCTCTCCAGAACACTACAGCAAACCTCGGATCTCTATCCGACGCAATGCTCGCTGGCACACCATGCAACCTCACAATCTGTTTCACATACTTCTTGGCCAAGACCTCAGCTCCATCTGTCTTCTTAATGGCCAGAAAATGTGCTGACTTAGTCAGTCGATCCAAAATCACCCAAATCGCGTCATAGGTCCGAGAAACCGGCAACCCTACTACGAAATCCATGGTAATCATGTCCCACTTCCACTCTGGAATGGGTAAATTCTGCAATAAGCCACTAGGAACCTGGTGCTCAGCCTTAACCAGCTGACAAACGTTGCACGCTGCAACCCAATCTGCCATATCTCTCTTCATCCCGACCCAATGATAATACCGTTTCAGATCCCGATACATCTTAGTCGCTCCCGGATGAATCGAAAACTTGCTCGCATGAGCCTCTCTCAGAATCATAAATGCTGCCGGTGCATTCGTTAACCCGAATAGCATAACTACAAACTCAAAATGCCCATACCGAGTCCTGAAAGCCGTCTTCCTTACATCTGCCTCATCGATAGGAATCTGTTGATAACTGGATGCCAAGTCAATCTTGGAGAACCAATTAGCCCCTCTCAACTGATCCAACAACTCATCAATTCTCGGAAGAGGATACTTGTTCTTCACAGTGACTCGGTTAAGACCTTGATTATCGATGCACAACCGGAAACTACCATCTTTATTCTTCACAAACAACACCGGTGCTCCCCACGGTGAAGTTCTCGGTCGAATAAAACCTTTCTCCAACAAATCCTCCAACTGCTTCTTCAATTCTGCCAACTCTGCTGGAGTCATCCGATAAGGTGCCTTAGATAACGGCGTCGTTTTGGGCTCTAACTTAATCGTGAAGGGATCAGACCGAGATGGCGGTGACCCCTGCAACGACTGAAAGACATCCTCGAAATCCGAACAATCCGAATATCTCTCACAGCAACCCCACCAATAGCCTATGGCATCACAATCGTGGCCAAGTAAGCCTCGCAACCCCTCTCAATAATCGCCTCGGCCTGGACAACTGAGATCACGTGACTACCTGAAGTCGGTCTCACTCCCGGATAAACCAACCTACCACCTTCACGTTCAAACACCACTCAACCCCGGTGACAATCCAGATGAACTCTGTACCGATTCAACCAATCCATACCCATGATAACATCGTACAACTCCACCGGACTAATCACCAAGTCTGCTGGCATCAACTCGCCTGCTACCAGAATATCCACATCCTTCGCCTGGCCATGAGTAGCCAGAAACTCTCCTTTAGCAACCATAACCGGTCCAGTCCGCTCACCAGCGTCGCTCCGAATACCACTTCTGTCAGCATGATCTGGAGTAATGAAGCAATTCGATGCTCCATAATCAAACAACACGTGGGACTCACACCTGCCCACAAACAAGGTCCCTACACAAATCTCATGTGCTAAGAAACCTAGCTTTCTATCACAAGGTAAACAATCCAAACAAACACAAAAATTCTACACTACCGAATTTACAAAGTCTGAATTAGAGAGTTTACTTGTGATCGGCCTCGAGCTCGGCTCACCCAGCGCGGCAATAGCCGGCGGACGCTGCATTGCTGCAATCTGATCCAAAGGTTGCACCGCCCCATACTGAGCTACTGGCTGGACCACTGCCACGGCCAACGGCTGCAACTTAAGACAATTAGGCCTAATGTGCCCCGGCTCTCCACACTGATAACAAATCCGAGCCGCTCGAACCTCGCTCTGGTTAGGGCAACTCGCCCTCTTGTGGTCCAAACTCCCACAACCATAACACCCTCGGCCACTCTGACCCGATCTCGAAGTGTCTTCCCACTTCCTCTTCTGTCCCTGCGCAGGCTTGCCGCCTTTGCTAGGACCCACCTGTTGCACCTGCTGCTGAGGCCTCCTGGGCTGAACAGCTGGAACAACTACCGCATCCTGCTCCCTCAGATCCTCCTCGATCTGTGCAACCATCTCTACCAACTCCACTCTATACTCGAACCTGATGACTCTGCACCGAGTCCTTAAGTCTGGTCGAAGTCCCCGTAAGAACCTCCGAATCTAAGCCTGCTCATCCTCCAAGCTCCTACCAGCATAACCCAAGAGTCGGTTAAACTCCACATCATACTCACGAACAGACATTGCTCCCTGAGCCAAATCCAAGAACCTCGCCTCCAGACGATCCAACGCCTCCTGAGGAAATAACTTGGCGTTAAACTCCGCCACAAAGTCTGTCCACGACATCACTGTCCCAGCCCGTCTCGCTGCAACACTGTCCCAGCCCGTCTCGCTGCAACACTCCTCCACCAGAGGTGTGCATCACCATCCTCTGCATCTGTTCCATCATCCGAATATACGACGGAACCTCCTCAGCAACTGCAGCCCTCGGCTGCACCTCTGCCACTCGTGGCAACACTGGAGCCTGCACTGGCACCGCACCCGGTAACCGCTCCAACAACTGCCTCAATAGATCAACCAGACTATCATCACCAGCCTGGGCTACACCTATGCCCGCGACCGCACCCCCAGCACCACCAACCTCAACGGGACCCAAACCAGCCCCAATAGGACCCAAACCGGCCCCCAAACTAGCAGTCACACTAGCGGTCTGACCATCATGCAACGTCTACTGAACTGACACAGGCCCACGCGTGGAGCTCTGAGCCTCACTCAAGACTGGCTCATCCACAGGTCCACGATCTCTACCTCGGCCTCCACGCCCACGCCCTCTAGTACTTCTAGCCATTTCACTGCACTTAACAAAGTACCCAGCTAAGCACTAGAAAGACCAAACAAAGCAATCAACACACTTACCGTGGAATCTCATTGAAGGCTCGAAGAAAGATGATATAGAACTCCCAACTCACAGAATTGCAAATTTACCAAGTTACAATCCTAGCAGTTTTTGCCCGTCCTAAAACTGTATCGCTCTGATATCAAACTGAAACGACCCGACCCACTTTTTTTTATATACAATAAACCCTTGGTCTCGGACTAGCATTCCCATAAATGCTATCCTCAACAACCAAGCAAAACACACAGACCATATAACAGCGGATAACCAACAAGTAAACCAAATAACCAATTCCACTAAAATAACCGGTTCAACAACAAATCCAATCAACAAGTTCCACAATATCAATTCCACAATCCAGCAACCTAACAACCGTTCTAACATGATAAATGAAACAACACGAAAACGAGACCATAGATCATCTCCCTCTTCGTAGCCGTGATTTCACGATCACAATTTGCCTTTACCTGCATCACATGGGAAAAAGAGATGCGTGAGTATTATCATAAATACCTAGTGAGACGGTCATCCCATCTACGACTGCGCACTCAGGCACGATGGGCCGCTCAGACAAACATACAACAAAACAACACACAAACACAAAGGCTTAACCACAGCCAATCAGACAGGCTGTCGATCGACACTACCACTAGGTGTCGATCAACACCCTCTGAACATGCCTGTCGTTCGACACTACCTCTAGGTGTCGATCGACAGCATGCGAACTGGCTGTCGTTCGACACACCTTACGTGTGTCGTTCGACAGCCTTCGTGTTGGTCTATCGTTCGACATGCCCTTCGCAGAATCCTGGGAAATCGATCATAATCCTCTCGGATCGAAT
This sequence comes from Arabis alpina, assembly GCA_900128785.1. Taxonomy (NCBI): domain Eukaryota; kingdom Viridiplantae; phylum Streptophyta; class Magnoliopsida; order Brassicales; family Brassicaceae; genus Arabis; species Arabis alpina. The sequence goes on from LT669792.1 coordinate 11,579,950, forward strand.
CCTCCTCTGCGTCAACACGAAAACCTGCACAAAACAACAATCGCAACACAACAACCAATAAACACAACCACATTCAATCATCACACAAACAATAAAATCTTCCAAACTTATCACCAAACAACCCTAATGATCCACCGGCCCAGAAGCCATGATCACGCACTCACCTTGGATTTTCGGATAGAAACTGATGGAAATTGAGGCTACAACGAAATCAGCTACAACAACCACGAAATCTCACTCCAAAAAAACCAAGAAGGAAACCCTAACTCACAAAACTATCAGGAACAAAAGAAACTCCTCTCAGATTCTTTTCCACTGCTTTTGAGACTTTGGTTCGATCAGAATGCGGCCAAAAAGGCTTATATACGAACCCTAAGTTTCCCCCCCAAACCGGCCCTATCCAACTGAACGATTAAAAATCGAACCAGACAACCGACCAATTAAGGCCCTGTCGATCGACACACACCACGGGTGTCGAACGACAGCCCTTAAGGACCCTGTCGATCGACATACACCACGTGTGTCGATCGACAGCCCCTCTATTTTTCTTCAAAAATGGTTCACGGGTGTCACACTTTTCTACATCACTATGGGAAGGTACGATATACATTACTTCTCTTGAGATTATTCTGAGTATATATCTAACTGACTGAAATAAACCAAGACACGAAAATGAATTTAAATGCGTTTGATTCTTAGTGAGGAACTTGGTACTGTCAAACAAAATATATATTTTATCACATTTTTTATTAGTAAAATACAAATTACAGTTAAGACACAAATCCACCATTCCATGGATTGATCATTAGAGTCATTGTAAAAAACAACTGAATCAGAATCCCTGATATAAAAAAAGTACCCATGGTCCGTTTAGGGTACCTTTTGATGTTTTTATACTTCTGTTTATATATTCGTCCTCCTCTTCATCGTGTTCTCTTACATCCTCTCTCTCTTTCATGAAATAAATGTCAATGATGATTGTTTTAAGTTTTGTAGGACACAAAGGGAAAAACGGTCTATTTCTCCACAAGAACTTTGATATATGTATATACAGAGCTCAGTAGTTTCCTCCGTATAAATGTCCGTAAATCAAACTTTGAGTGTCTATTTCACCACGAAATCAATTTTGGGTTGATTTTGTGGTTACTCGACACAAAACCAAAAACAGAGAAAGTAAACCGAGAAATTTAAAATTTAACCGAACCAGAAACCCGATTGGATTTATAACCCGACTGCAATGGTCAAAAGCCCCAAATCAAAAATCAGACCATATTGTGAAGAACCCTAAAAATCGTAATTTTCAAAATTTCTTCACAAAAACCACTGAAATGGTGACTAATGCCTCTGGGTCTTTTTCTTCATCGTCGTTCGGTGGTCCAAGAGGAAGGGGAAGAGTTGTTGGAGTCCCGAAGAGATGTTGGTGTGGAAGCTCGATTTGGGAATTAATCTCAAAATCGGAGCACAATCCTTATAGGCGTTACTATCGTTGTGGTTTCGCTGCCGAGAAGAAGGTATGTGAACTTATGAATGTATGTTAAACCACATGTCTTTCATATGAATGTATCTTGATAAGAAATCAAGTTGGTTTATTTCAAATTTTGATTTGTAGCTTATCGACGATGAACACACATTTAAGTGGGTTGATGAGGCGTACCTAAACGAGATTGAGTCTCTTCAAAGGAAAAATGGAAGACTTGAGAAGGATTTGAAGGAGATTTTAGCTGAAAGAAACGAATGTGAGCAAGTGTTGTTCGATAAGGTTCAAATGAAGCTTGAGAAGGAGATCTTTAAGAGGGTGGAAGATTGTTTGGTCGAGTCAACAAGCCGAGTGAAGGAGATGATGATTGTTGTTGTGATTGTGTGTATGCTTATGGTTGGGTGTAGCAAACTAGTTGGTTGATCGGTTTGGTGTGATCTTTTGTTTGTTGTTGTTGTTGGTATTTGAAAGATTATCTAAAATATGGTGTTGTGTGTGCTCTTTTGTTTCTTTTGTTTGTTGTTGTTGGAAGTGGAAATGAAATTAGTAAGTAATGATAGGATGAACACAAAACCAAAAGGACCAAAAGAGATTCACTAACAAAAAAGACTAAAAGAGATTCATAAGTAGGTAGCCAAAATAGATCCATTACATTGTCAAACCATAATTAAGTAGCCAAAATAGATCCATTCCATCCATGAGATTAAGTAGCCAAAATATCCATTACATCCGATGAGATTTAGTTGTCCATAGACTAAAAATTAAACCGCACAACACCTAAAGTGTCACATCTTCTCTTCTCTATTAGCTTATACGCTTGAGAATCCTGAGTCATCGTAGAGGCTTGAGAATCTTGAGTCAAGACAATGGCTTGAGTAGCCTACAAGAGAAACAATAACCAATTAGAAATTGATGCACCAATTAGAAACATAATAAAAACCAATTAGAAACAATCAAAAGCATTGTCATTTTCCAAACCTTTAATTGATCATTCTTGTGAAACCTTGAGTTGTGTCCTTGTGCTTTGCAAACACTACAAGTCACTGTCCGTTTCTGCTCTTGTGACGGCTTCTTGGTTGGAGACTCATTGACCCCTCGCTTTCTCTTCTTATTCTCCTTAGTAACCTTGTTTGGATTTGGTGGAGCATGAACATTTGGTGCATCAGTTGGAGGCCAAAAGGATGCACCCCTAGGTGGTATAATGCCATCAATGTAATTTCTCCTCCACAAAGCAGTCTTGAACCAATGTACTACATAGTCTTCAGGTAGAAGCTTCTTGTTCAAAATGACTCCATACGCATGTTGGCAAGGTATTCCACAAACTTGCCACTTCTTGCAGGTACATGTCATCTTCTCCAAGTTGACACGGTAATTCACACCATGAAGCTTTGATAGGTACAATCCATTTGTACCCATAGTAACCTTGCATGCCTTAGCTTTCTTGTATTGTTTATTAAGAAACTTAGTCACATATGGTGTACAAATCCCTAGACCAAGACCACAACAAACAATTAGCATCATACCATCATGTAAGCACATGAAACCAATTAGAAACAATCAAAAGCAGATTACATTACCTGTGCGAGCATGAGATAACGCTGATCTTCTAGCTATCCGTGCCATCGCAAGTGTTATAATCATCTCAAGCATAGGCACAAAAGGCTTTTCTCTTGCCTTCTTGATGGTGTTGTTGAAGGACTCTGTTGGATTGTTCTCAACATCTTCACAAAAATTTCCTATCTTCTGGTAAGCCCTACACCAACTCTTCGGATTAGTCTTCATCACATCGTCATACACACTCATATCAAATGTCTTCAACTTATCCAAGTTGACTTGGAACTCAGGTTCGTTGTAGCTCCATGCAAGAGCCCATATGAATGGCTTTATGGTAGCTAAATCACCATGTTTCTTCTTCAAGTTACCATATATGTGTCTTACACACATACGGTGCTCCATCTTTGGTAGCTCCAATTCCACAGCCTTGATGAGTCCCTACACATATGGTCAAACAAACACAAGTAAGAAATTACAAACCATAACAAAAGTAATAACCATATGAGTATTACCTTTTGCCGATCAGAAACAAAAATATACCCATCACCTTCATTTAGATCCAAGTCAATCTTCAACTTGTTCACAAACCATACCCAATTATCCGTGTTTTCAACTTTAACAACACCCCAAGCTATTGGATAAATGGCATTATTAGCATCCCTACCTAAAGCAACCAACAACTGTCCCTTGAGTGTAGATTTCAAAAACGTACAATCTACACCTATAATTGGCCTACATGTACTTTTCCATGTCTTTCTAAGAACATCTAAGCAGATGTAAAACCTATTGAATACGTCCTTGCCTTCCTCATCTAATACAGTTTGAAGCTCAATACTAGAGTTCTCATTAGACTTTTTTAACTCAGCTACATAATCACTAAGTCATGAAAATTGGTGCTCATACTCGGTCTCTATCCATTTCAGTGTCTTACACCTAGCAGCCTGAATTTGATCTTTGGACGCAATGATTCCCCATTTTTCCCTAATCAACTCTTTGAGCTTCATAGGCTTGTAGTAGTCGGGTTCATCGCGAATCTTATCTAGGAAGAATCTTGCTATCACAGGAACCCTTAACAAGGTACACGATCCATTAGGTGTACAAGTATGCTTCGGTTTAAACTTCCTAATCGTCCGTGTCTTATCCTTTGGAAGAATCGATGCATAAGCTTGCCACTTACAAGCTTCGTCTTTAGCATCACCACCATAACACTTAAAGCCTAACTTATCTTTGCCGTACCTGTATTGATACAAATCCCGACCACTTCGCAGAGCATGGTCGACGACACTCTCTTTGAAAGCAACACCACTGATGAATGTTTGGTGGAGGTGTAAACTTCCTTCGCCTCACCTCATATGTGTTTACCGTGTTCTCCGTCTTCGCCGTGGCGCGCTACGACCTTCGTCTTCATCAGAATCAGTATCTGGAATCTCGTCATGTCAAACAAAAGGCTCATCTTCAAACTCTCGAAGAATTCGATCCATTTCATGCTCATGCCTCTCTGGTGCCTCCTCGTCGAAATTAGGCAGCTGATTCATTAGAGCCAATGTATCTGGTGGCAATGTATCTTCCTCCGACATTTTCTCTCTCGATTTCAACTTTGGAGATATTTGATTTGGGAAATTTTTCTAGGGTTAGGGATTTGATTTTGAGGAAAGGGGATCGGGGTTGATTTTTGTTTCTTGGTCGGATCATATTTGGGTTAAAATCCGGCTAAATATGGTTTTAGTGGTTAAGTAATGATTTGAAACAGTGAACCAAATAGTAAACCGTGTTTGATTAAGGATTTGAATTTCGTGGTGAAATAGACATTCAAAGTTTGATTTAGGAACATTTATACGGAGGAAACTAGTGAGCTCTATATATACATATATCAAATTTCTTGTGGAGAAATAGACCGTTTTTCCGACACAAAGCTTTTGATATAGAGACATAACCAGAAAAAGGATGAAGCGTCTGAAGCCGTGTTGGATTCCGGTTGTTCTTGCCTTTTCCTTTCCCAAACTCTAACATGTGTTCCACATTTCCATTTCGTAATTTTCGAGATTCCAAATTAAGAAAAAATATTGTTAAAAGGAATGAGAGTTACCTAGAATTTGCCCATTCACCTACCCATCAAAATCTTTGATGCGCTCTATGGTAATAGGAAAAGATGTGACAAAAACGAAAAAAGAGAAACATGTTGAACCAAGAACGATGATGAAGGAAAGCTTACTTGGTATTGTTTGTGGCAAACATGACAAACCATTGAAGTAACTTCTGCATTTCAGATTTGATCACAGATATCGAAAGCTGCAGAAACACACAAGTTAGGTAACAAACAAAGAAAAAGCAGGAGGAAACATAACCAAACACTGCCCTAATTGAGAAAACAAAGATCTTTCTTGGGCAAAAATCTTTCTCATGATCAAGAGGATGAATCTAGGAGATTACAATACTACCATTTTGTTGGATTAGATTAGCATAGTGAAACGAAAGGCCGGTTCCACCTAATCGTTCTATCTCCTGCTTCCCTCCATTATCTTTTAGACATATTGTTGGCTAAGACAATGGTAGTTGAGATTAGGTCTCCCAAAGTAGCCAAGTAGGGTCATTATCAAAGGACCCGAAGTACAAAAATCATTATAGTTGTTACAAAAAAGCTTCCACTACTGTTTTACTTATATAGCAAACCACATCCACAAGCTTCTCAATTACATGCAATTGAAGAAAACATTATAAGAACCGGCATATATACCACAATCGCACACAACAATTTGGAAATCACTTGCCCCTCTCCCAAATTCCGCATAAACTAAATACGAAATAGTGATTGAAACCGAATCATCTATTAACATTATAAAGCTTACTAAAATCATTTACATGAAAAAAAAAAAAAAAAAAAATCATTTACATGATGGCGACTTTATTTATTTATTTAAAGCAATTTAAAAAATATATAAATAAATATAAATGAATATAAAACTTTAGTTATCTGTGACAACACAAAGTGAACACAGGTCTAGCATTGCCAACCTTTTTGGCTATAGGTTCACCCAGCCACATATAGGCATCACAATAGTCACACATGTAGTTAGGATCTCCATCATCACATAACCTAACAATAAAAACATATGCTGAAACCTTTTAAAACCTTTCAAAATCAAAACATAATTAATTCTTGATTTCTTCCTACATTGAAGAGCTTGATAAAGTTTTAATGAAGCTAAAGCTCTTGTACGATATTTAACAAAAGATTTGTCACTCTCTTTCTCTATTGTTTTCATCTTCAATGATGGTTGGAAATTCAAAAGACGTTCATGAGTATGAGTTAAATTCACTCGACCTTCAAGTCTGAAAACTTATGGCATGCGAGGAATAGTTTTGAAGTAATTGATCGTTAGATTAGTGAACATAGACTAAATTCACTCGCAAGCTCTTCCTAAGGTGGTATGATTTTCGTTTACAGTTTTGGGGGTACCGTTTCTATGGAGTATTTTAGGCGATGCGCTTCGTTCAAAAGGTAACATGGTCTTAAATTTTGCGTCCAGTGGCATCGCGGCTTTGTTGTTACAAGGCGGTACAACGACGCATTCAAGGTTTTGTAATCCTATAGCTGTCAGTATCATAGCTAGGAAGATACCATTCAACGTCATATCTTCGACGGTATACTTAATCCTATTATCCCCATCCCCTTCCTATTAAAAGCTAAGTCACATTAGTTGTTCTCATTAATTGTTATAATTTCATTGGCTAAAAACTATGACATGGATTGAAAAAATGATGACATGTCTTAGCAAAAATTGTGACATGGCTTATCTCTCTTAAATCATTGGATAACTAAAATAACTTTGGCTTAATTATAATATATACCAACTATATTTTGCTAAACGATTTCAAAATGATTTTTAATCAAACAAACTAGCTATTTGAATATCTAACTAACCTACGGATATTCCACTTCTTATGTACAATATCTAACAAAATCTTTTCATTTATTTTACAAAATATCTCCTAACTATATGCGATTTTACATAGATCCCTATATATATAATATTAGACCATTGCCTTGATGAAACTTTACATAGGCTCTTGTTTTTTTTTCATATGCTTTAATGGTTAATTTCTCACAAATTAATGTTGGCGAATTCGTATGAAGATATTAACATAAACTATAGTATAATTTTCTCCATCTTTTTTTTTTGTTTGTTCAACCCTCCATCTTCTTCATATGTCGTTTATTGTTTACATAATTGTGTTGGCCCTATTACTCATCTCAATTTTTTTACATATGTCCGCTTAAATAAGTTTGTAAAAATGTTAAAATATTTAACTTATTTTATTTAATATGAAGGTATTATGTGCATTGGTGCATGGTGTCATACGACCAAACCATAGCTGACAAAATTTCATATTTTGTCTTATGAACATGTAAGTAGATCTAAATATCTACGATTTAATGAGAAATGTAATCTTGGATGATTTCTATTTCAATTTATGATCAATACTTTTTTGAATTATTGAACAATTTCATAGCATTAAATTTATTATTATCACTTGGATTATTTTATATATACTTATAAAATCTACATTCAAGTTATAAACTCAAGTTCTATAAAAAGAACTGAATGAATAGTTTTGGGTAAATGGGTTAGAATTTGATTATTGCAAATTCAGAAGAAAAAAAGAGTGAAAACAACCAAATATTTTGATGAGCAAAATGAGATATTCCAACAAAAGTCCATAAAAATAACAAATCTTAAAATATCATTTATTTTGGTACAACCGGTAAGAATGATTTGCGTATCAAATCAATTTGTTATCCAAATTTATAATCACATGGTTAGATACTCTTTGCAAAACTATTGACCAAAAACAAAAGTCTTTGCAAAACTATTTTTCAAGATTAAAGATTTGTTTATTTTAATGTTTTGAGCGATCATGAGAATAAATTATCTAAAAATAACATTAGTGATTTTTTGCCTCTGGAAGAATAGTATATATATTTTAATTTTCATGAGAATACACTGTTTAGCCATATTTTTCATAATTTTAATTTTGTTCCTCTATTTTCTTCTATTTTTGAATCCCTTCTTTAATATTCAAGTTATAATCGTGATATGCTGTTTGTTCTACATTATACTATGCTAATACAATATGTTTTATTGTTTAGTATGTTTGGATTGTTCAATAACTTAAATTTCATACAAAGTTTGAGATACCTTTTCTTTTAATCTTCCCATTTTGACATATTTTCTTAATTTTGTTTGAATATAAAAAATTGAAGATTATTGTAGGGTAACAAAAATATCATCAAATTTGAAGTATATTTTGTTTGTATAAGAAGAAGAGGCAACACAGACACCGCGTAATAGAATGCCGCCCTCACCTTTAATCAAAGAACGATTCTGCAAGGTCCAAGTGATGGATTTTCAACGTCCACGTAATTCTGTGATTTTTTCCGATTATGTTTGTCTTTTTCGTTATTTAATATAATATAAAATGTTTTGCATCTCTTTTAACATAGTATATGATAGTTTTACATAATTTGTAATTTATAATAGCTTCAATATTAAAATTAAACATGTTACAAAATAATATTTATAATAATATTCATATCCGCACACGGTGCGGGTGAGTCACCTAGTTCCTATTAAAAGATAAGTATAAAATGATGACTAGACAAAAGAATGATGACATGTAATGATGACACGGATTAATAAAAATGTGACATGGCATAATCCTCTTAAATCATTAGATAATTAAATAATTAACATCACATTATTTTTTTAAAATATGTGAAATTGATTTTAATAATAAAAGGAGAAACAAAATTAATTACGATTACTTGTTGTAAAAAATTTAAATACAACCCTAATTTGATGTTAATTTTTTAGATCCTTTAATTGCGTGACATTTTAAAATGGTTAATAATTATATTAACTGCAAACTTATTTATCGTCAACGTTATTGCCATTTAATTTAGGAGAAATGCAAAACAAATTTATTATTGGAGGCTAATAACATTTTCAACAATTATCTTTCTTAAATCTTTCTAAAATACATTAAATATATGTATATTAAACCAACAAATCCTACGATCTTACATAAATTTTTGAATTATTGCAACTGAATAAATATTAAGAACATAAATTTTGGACCAAATTTATTTTTATGCAAGATCGAGATCCTACAAATATATTAACCATTTATTTAATATTTATAAATTTCTAAACTAATATTCCTAAATATTCGGAGTATCAAAGAACCACCAAGATCTTTTTATATACCAAGCTTGCAATTATATCACTATAAATAATCTTTTCACGGACAAGCGATGACCACGATATTATTTTACATTTTTAGTCGATAAATTTAAGTTTTGTTTTGTTCCGTTACGATGTGGAACTGACATTAATTTTTTACTGTTTGCAGGTAATCTATGGCTTTCAGATGCATAAATGGTAACGAGTAGATTCGTTTGCAAAATCTGCAACAAAGGGCTTTACAATGGACGAAAAGACAATGATGCGAAGACCTATCCTTAACTTGGCAAAGGATACAAATGAAATCACTCAGATTCATACAAGCATTTATATTTTCGTCTTATATTTATGGTCACACATGTAGCTAAACCAAATCATGGGAAGATTACACCAACCATCAAAGGTATAAAGCGATCTTCACCCATATGGTTCTTAGACCTTGATGCAGGACTATTTGTTGATTGATCTTTGCAAAAGCTAACAACGTTTCATTTTTCAAATTTATATGTTATTTGTTCTAATAAAAAAGGTTTATAATGTATAGGTTATTTAATTTAACGAAAGTTTCTGTCAATGTTTCTTGATTGGTTTCACCTTGAATTTATATATTTGTAGTATTAAAACAAAGTCCTCAAATTTAATTTAAGTTATTTATTTTGGATATATCTCATGTTATTTGGCTTTCAATATAAAGTTGATATCTTCAGAGTTGATAAAATTGACTTGGTGATTTGTTGATGTGGATGATTCATTTGTGGCTATTCATTTGCATGTCCGTGGAGTTTCTACAGAGGTTTAAGATGCAAGAGTTTGTAAAAGGACATTTTGACCTATTGTAATGTACTCATAGCATGTAAATTCGACGTTTATTGTATTACATTTTATATTTGAAAGTATATATTATGATATGTGATCAAAATACAACACATACGGATCAAAGAAAATTTTTCATCAGACAAACATATTGAGATTTATCCTCTAAATACAACTTTAATTTGGATATGTTAAAAAATATGCTATAGAGATCATCATTATTAAACTCCTTAGTTTTTAATAGAGTTTTCTGCAAATAAACCCTCGAAGTAGCTAGATTTTGCAATTTTACCCTCCAAGTCAAAAACTCACAGATCAACCCTTAAAGTATGAGTTAATCCACAATATAACCCTCGGCCATATATTGATTTTTCTACCGTATATTACAAACATGTTTATTTAGAAACTTATTATAAATAATGGCTTTCTCTTAGAAGAAGATGCAATCGCTTATATACGGACTAAAAAAATTCATATATGACCGAGTGTTATATTGCGGGTTAACTCATACTTTAAGGGTTGTTCTGTGGGTTTTTGACTTAGAGGGTAAAGTCGCAAAATCTAGCCACTTTGAGGGTTTATTTGCAGAAAACCCTTTTTAATATAATGTAATATCTTTTCCCATCAATTATAATCAGTTTTTAAGAATCATGATATAATTTTTTTAGTTTTAAACAAAAACTTGTGTTACATAATTTTTTTTGGTTTTGATAACAACGATAGTGAAAAATTGTGAAGTGAATATTTTTGTATGTGATAGCAAATTAAGAGTTAAAATATATAATGACAATTACACTACCCTGCATATTTTATATAAATAGTTTATATATAGATACTATTCATGTGTAAATATTTATATGCAAGTAATTATATAATGTGATTTTATTGGATTTAGATTTTGAAATCATCATAAATAAAAGTCGAAAATAAACACTGAAAAATGTTGGTTTATTGATAACTATATGTTGCATTATTGATAACTATAAACACTGGTTTATTGATAACTATATGTTGCATTATTGATAACTATAAAAATGTAATACAATAAACACTGAAAAAATCTAGACCCAAATTTTCTCACGGATAACTATATGTTTCATTATTGATAATAAATCTAGATTTAGGTTGAAAATCTATATCGGTGACAAAAAGAAAAAAATGACTGTCGTCTTAAGAAATGCTTCAAACTTTCATTAGTTTTTAATATTTGCTTTTATTTTTTATATTTTTAAACTACACTTATATCATGTCTTCTCTCATTATTTAACACATACATCATTAAGTTAACCATATATAATATTTTCTTTTATCTTTTTTATTCGCTATAAATTTTTAGATTTTCATAATTCATAATACCAAAAATATTATTAAAAAATGTTCATACCCGCACACGGTACGGGAAAGTCACAGAAAAGAGAAGAAAAAAGCAGTGAGTTTCTTCATCCAACTACCATTTCCTAAAACAAATTCAACGACGTTTGTTGTTGTGCTCTCACAAAGATTCAGTCATCCAACTACCATTTCCTAAAACAAATTCAACGACGTTTGTTGTTGTGCCTCTTGCTCTTTTTCTTCCTATTGCTTCTGTCCTCATCAGGATCCGAGAGTCCAAACCTGATTCACTCAGATGAAGAAGAGCTGTATCTTCTTCGCCTTTCCTTCCTGGGCTTCTTCTTGCTGCTCTTCTTCTTCTTGTTCCTTTTCCTCCTCCTTTTCTCCTCTGAGTCTGACGATGAACTGTACTCTGAGCTACTCTCTCCAGATGACTCGGAGCCACCACTATCTATTTCAAACACAGAGGCTTCACTGTCACTGCCAGAATCAGATTTCGACCGATGCTTTCTCTTGCTCTTCTTGGAACGCCTCTTACTTTCCTCTTTCCCATTTGCTGCATCAGGCTTTTCATCATCATCATCATCATTACTATTATCATTATTATCAAGATCCGGAGAAGGCTTCTCAGTTTAGGATTCTTAAGCTGCTGGGTTCTGGAGGGCCTAGAGCTGTAAACCTTTTCGTTCTTGTGTAAGGAATATATTATAATATTTCCTTTTCCAATTATGTGGTCTTATAGTTTCCGTTTTCTATTAGAATAATGTTATTTCATAATATATTTGGTAACCAATTAAATAGAAATAATGGAGTTAATTCCTAATTAATCCTACTTTGATGGACGGTTGAGATTAACTTAAAGGAAACCCTAATGAGGAATTAGGTCCTCTCTCCGCCTATAAATATATGCATTTAGTCCATCATAAAGGCATCCCAATTCACAACACCTAAAAGAAGTTTATAGGCAAGGGGAGAGAAACCTAACTCCTATCTCAGATATCAGGCTTTCCGTCTTCCTCTACAATGGCTGGATGTAATCCGATAAACCTCCTCATAGATTCTATTATGTGATTAACCTAGATGTTTAAAGATCTTAGGGTTCATGTAAAATTATGCTTACATGTGGTAGCAGAGCTTAGGTTGCAAAACATATGCTTAATCCATTAAGAGTAATAGATATGTGTGAAAATCGTATGTGCAAAATTAGGGTTTTTCTGCAAATTGAAATTTTTTCATAGATCTGCTTCTGTGCAAAATCCGGGTTTTCTGAAAATTGAAAATTTTCGTTCTGTGCAAAATTAGGGTTTTTTCTGCAAATTGAAAATTTTATTAGATCTGATTTTGTGCGAAATTCGTGCGGCTAAAAGTTTATGTTTCCGCAATTATTGTTTCGTGCGAATTTCGTTCTCTGTGAAATTAAGGTTTTTTCACAAATTATTTTATGGAGATCTGTTTCGTGCATAATTCGTGCGAATTTTATTATGAACATATTCTGTGCATAATTCGTACAGAAACGTTCTGTGCATAACTGGTGCAGATTCGTTTTGAAAAATTCGTACAGATTGTTCTGTGCATAATTCGTGCAGTAACAATTTGTACATAAAATTTAAATAAACAATCTGTACATAATTCGTGCTGAACATATGTTTCATTAAAGTGCAAAATTAGGGTTTGAATATTACCACAGTGAATTCATCCCATAATGATTTGCATATTTGATCAATTCATGTAGTAATTAGTTACCCACAGGTAGACTATAAATCTGAATTTTGATTAATAACTTATGGAGTGGTTGTATATGTGAAGATTTAGGATATCCACAGATAACTAAGTCTAAATAATTCAATACTTCACTCAATAATGCTTTCCTGAATCTATGGCTTTTCTTGAGAATTTGGTGATTACCCACAGGAACACCTTAGTTTCATGTCATATGCATTCATTTACTTGTGTTGATTATGTTTTAGAAGCCTAATTAGGACTTGTCGTATCTCTAAATTGGAGCTTTTCCTGCTAACTTGTCATCCATGGTCTCTGCTGTTCCAATCCTCACTGGAACCAACTTCTCATAATGGAAAGAGAAAGTTGAGTTCACTTTAGGAGTACTTGATTTGGATTTGGCACTTCGTGAAAACGAGCCAAGTCCACTTACTGATAAAAGTACTGAGGATGAAAAGGCTCTCCATAAAGCTTGGGAGAAAGCCAACAGATTGAGCATCATGTTCTTAAGGATGACTATAGCTAGCAACATTAAGACTTCCCTTCCGACTGCAGACAAAGCTAAAGCTTATCTGGCAGCTATAGAAGAACGGTTTAAGACTGCAGACAAATCCCTTGCAGGGAAACTTATGGCAGATCTTACAACCATGAAGCATGATGGCGCAAGGTCTATGCATGAACATTGCATTGAAATGACCAACCTTGCGGCTAAGCTTAAGAATTTAGGAATGAGTGTGGACGATTCTTTTCTTGTCCAGTTTATCCTAAATTCACTACCTCCTCAATTCGGACCATTTCAAATCAATTATAATGCAATTGATGAGAGATGGGCCTCTAATGAATTGGCCAATAAATTGTTTCAAGAGGAGGCTAGGCTTGGTCGTGAAGGTATTAAGTTTGCCCATTATGTCCAAGGAGCTGGACTTAAAGCTGGGAAAAAGCATCAAGTGAGCCATAAAAGAGCACCACCCAGAATGAATGATGCTGACCAAGAGAAGAAAAAGGCAAAGAAAGATGACCGATGCAACTTTTGCAAAAAGTCTGGACACTTTCAGAAGGATTGTCATAAAAGAAAAGAATGGTTCGAAAAGAAAGGTAACCTTATGGGTTCAGTAAGCTTTTTTGAAACTAATCTTACTCATGTTTCTTCTAACACTTGGTGGATTGATAGCGGTGCTAATGTACATGTTACGAGTTCCTTGCAGGGATTCCTTACGACCCAGAGTATAAATCCAAGTGAAAACTACTTATTTATGGGAAACCGAGACAAAGCGCTAGTTGAAGCTATTGGCACTTATCGTCTCATTTTGGATAGTGGATTTAGTTTGGATTTATTTCAGACTCTTTATGTTCCATCTATTTCCCGTAATTTAGTTTCAGTAAGCAAACTTGATTTAGCTGGTTTTAAATCCTCTCAAGGAGATGGTTGTTTTAATTTATTCCTAAACTCTAATCGAATTGGTTCTGGAATATTAGTTGATGGTCTTTATCGTTTAAATTTGGCTGATCAACATTTTGAAACACATCTCACCCTGCAAGGTAAATGAGGACTTAAGCGTAAAACATGTGCGGATGAATCGTATTTTTTGTAGCATAAAAGACTAGGACACATTTCTAGTGAAAGAATTAAAAGGTTGGTAAAAGATGGAGTCATTCCGAATCTTGATTTTACTAATCATAAAGAGTGTATAGATTGCATTAAAGGCAAGCAAACTAAACACACTAAAAGAGGAGCCACAAGAAGTACACAGCTTCTTGAAATCATACATACAGATATTTGTGGACCTTTTGACGTTCCAACTTTTGGAGGTGAAAAGTATTTCATTACCTTTATTGATGATTATTCACGTTATTGTTATCTCTATCTATTGCATGCAAAGTCTCAATCTGTGGATGTTGTCCAAGCGTTCATTACTGAAGCAGATAGACAATTAGATAGAAAGGTGAAAATCATTAGGTCAGATAGAGGTGGCGAATTTTATGGCAGGTATGATGAAACAGGACAACATTCTGGACCTTTTGCCAAACTTCTCCAGAAATTAGGAATCGTAGCTCAGTACACAACGCCTGGTTCTCCATGGCAGAATGGTGTAGCTGAAAGGCGTAATCGAACGTATATGGGAATGGTTAGATCCATGATGAGTCATGCTAACTTACCTATATCCTTGTGGATGGATGCATTACGTACTGCAGTCTATATCTTGAACAGGGTTCCTAGCAAAGCAGTTCCTAAGACTCCTTTTGAACTGTGGAAAGGCTGGAAACCTAGTCTGTCACATCTCCAAGTTTGGGGTTGTCCAGCTGAAGCAAGAATATATAACCCACATGAAAAGAAATTAGATTTCAGAACGATCAGTGGTTTCTTTATTGGTTACCCTGAGAAGTCTAAAGGATATAGATTTTATTGTCCAACCCATACTACGAGAATAGTAGAAACCAGTAATGCCAGATTCTATGAGAATGGCGAGATCAGTGGGAGTGATAAAGTTCAAGATGTGGACATTCATGAAATCAGGGTTGATGTTCCCTTACCTTTGATTCCGAATGTTACTGGAGATCCTCATGTTGTTGAATTGTTAGACAACGAGGAAAATCCAGATAATGATCATCCATTCCACAATGATAATATCGCCACTAATGATGATGAACCTGTAGTTCAAGAGGAACCAGCATTAAGAAGATCTACTCGAGAGAGAAAATCTGCTATTTCCGATGACTACTTGGTTTATTTATTAGAATCTGGAGAAGGGAATATTAGAGATCCGGTTTCTTATTCACAAGCCATGAAAGATGTTAATTCTGATAAATGGAAAGATGCATCAAAGGATGAAATGGAATCGATGGCTAAGAATGAAGTTTGGGACATTGTTCCATTGCCTGAAGGACACAAAGCAGTCGGGAGTAAGTGGATCTTTAAGACCAAACTCGACTGTACTAGCAATGTTGAACGATATAAAGCTAGACTTGTAGCCAAAGGTTTTAATCAGAAAGAAGGCATCGATTACAGTGAGACTTTCTCACCTGTGTCTAGGAAAGACTCACTCAGAATTATCTTGGCATTAGTAGCTCAGTATGATCTCGAGTTACATCAAATGGATGTGAAAACTGCCTTTCTTAATGGAGACTTAGAAGAAGAAGTCTATATGCGTGAACCTGAAGGCTTCATTATTGAAGGTCAGGAAGACATGGTTTGCAAACTTAAGAAATCAATATATGGACTAAAACAAGCTTCGAGGCAATGGTATCTAAAGTTTGATGAAACCGTTACGAAATTTGGTTTCAACGAAAACATTATAGATCCATGCATATACCTCAAGATCAGTGGGAGTAAGTTCATATTTTGGTGGTGTATGTTGATGATAACTTACTGGTTAGTAGTGATCTTGGTCTATTACATGAGACTAAGAACTAGCTCTTTGACAACTTTGACATGAAAGATATGAATGAGACACATATCATTAAAGAGTTCATGACAAAGTTGGCATGATGATGTGTTCTTCTAGTATTAGTAGTATGAATAAGTTCCTAATAAGAGTATGAGATACCTAAGGAAAACAATATATGTTCGCATAGTGGGAATCAACACATCCACAGATGGTTGAATTTTCTAACTCATATTTAGTGGAGATTATGATTATAGACACTAAATTTATGGCTATGTCTATCTCATTAGCAGAGATGCCATATTATGGAAGAGTTTGAAGTAGTTGATTTATACATCCACTTATAAGGTTGAATATGTGATAATTTATGAGGCTTCCATTATGAAAATATGATTGTAGAATTGTCTTTGAGTTTGAGGTTGTAAGTCTTCAACTCTTTATGTGACAATAAAAGCTACAATCTTTTCTTTAAAGTAAGACATGATATCTAAAGGATCCAAGTATATGGACATTAAGCTTAAATATATGTCGATAAAGCAAAGGTGTCAAAAGAGAAAAGTTTGTCATATAATACATAGGCACTAATGTTAATGTTGCAGACATATTTACGAAAGCTTTACCTCCTAAGACTTTCCATAAGCATGTTGAAAGTATGGGTCTTGAGGATAGCTCTTAATTACGTTGTTTGATTATGTTAGCCTATTTTGACATTTATTTGAGATCTTTTATGACTTTTACATCTTTTATATATTCTGTTTTCCAATGTGCACACACATTATTGGTTGTTGGATTTATGATAACAGAATGCGTCTTTATTTAAAGACATTAAAGGGATCATTTTGATAACTCCTACTTATGTTTATGGTCTAACTATGATGGTAGTCAATGCAGTAGTACATGGAAGGGATCATGTTGCAGAATGATGTGCGACCGCCATGACTCCCATTGATTACTAGATTAGTGAAGACACTTATGATGACCAAAATGAAATTCAGTGAATAACATATTATGCCGGCCTTATGATTCTTATTAGAAAACATTAATGGATCTTACTAACGACCAAGTGGGAGACTATAAGGAATATATTATAATATTTCCTTTTCCAATTATGTGGTCTTATAGTTCCCGTTTTCTATTAGAATAATGTTATTCCATAATATATTTGGTAACCAATTAAATGGAAATAATGGAGTTAATTCCTAATTAATCCTACTTTGATGGACGGTTGAGATTAACTTAAAGGAAACCCTAATGAGGAATTAGGTCCTCTCTCCGCCTATAAATATATGCCTTTAGTCCATCATAAAGGCATCCCAATTCACAACACCTAAAAGAAGTTTATAGGCAAGGGGAGAGAAACCTAACTCCTATCTCAGAGATCAGGCTTTCCGTCTTCCTCTACAATGGCTGGAGGTAATCCGATAAACCTCCTCATAGATTCTATTATGTGATTAACCTAGATGTTTAAAGATCTTAGGGTTCATGTAAAATTATGCTTACATCTTGCACTCATAAGTCCAATGTCCAGTTTGGAAACACTTCTGGCACTGCGAAGCCGCTGCAGAGGTACCTCCCAACGTAGCTGAGGAGATTTTCTTGTCTTTCCTTTCCCCGAGCCAGACGGCTTTTTCCGTACTCATCAAATACATCTCGCGCTTAGCTTCTCATTTCTCCTGCCATCGGATAGGACCTTCTTCCTTTTGGCCATAAGCGTTAACGTTTCTAGCAGCTGCAGCCGCTGCTCGCTCAGCTTGGGTACGGCTCAAACCTTTGGCAGCGGTGAGTGCGGCAGCTTTGATTTGGTCAGCTGCAACCTGCGCTTTCTCTTTCTTTGCATCAGACATTCTTTATTCTCTCTGCATCCAAATAAATCAAGTCACAAAAGAACATCTTTTACCTTCTACAAATACAAAAACCCTAAGCTAAGAAATTAGAAAGTGAAACGTGTGATGCATAAGAAAGGGATTTGGCTTAGAATGTGTTTTGAAGTCGTTCTCGGGATTTGGCTTGAGCAGCCATTGCAACATCGTCAAGAACTTTTTGTGGGAATTCTTCAGGTACAAGACTCCAATATATCTCAAACTATTGAGCTGGTTCCTCTTTTTTATCCATTAAGCTATACACTATGCCCTGAAACAATGACCAACAATTTCTTCAAAGTGCAATACATCAGGCTTTTGTTCAAAGAGCCATACGAATTCAAAGACAATAAGCAACCTTCAAGATAGAGAAACATGTTAAACGCTTGTATATATAGAAAAAAAGATTTAATTTGATAGGAAAATAAAATATACAAAGAGAGGTATATATAAGATAGGAAATCAAAGGTAAACATGAATTAGTGTTTGGCCCACAAATTGGCCGACGATACAATATCAAGAGAAACTCTATATGAAGAAAAATTATAAAAAAAGGGAACGTACGATTTGTTTAGGTATATATAAGCATTAATGAGTTCATATCATCAAGCTAGGGTTTACCAATGCTAAATTCGATACATAAATCTATAATATAAAACTCAAGAACAATATATCCACTAACTTAACACAAATTCGAAACTATAAAACAATTATAAAATTCAAGAGTTGAACTTCGATTTTCATAAAGGGTAGATGTGAGAAGTTGGACGATATTCAACTTACTAATTGGACTTGGGCTTACTACAAGCTTTGACATCAAGGTGCGCTTACATTAGAGTTTGGCCCAACGTAGAAGGCTTCTAGGGTTTGTAGTATAAATACAAGCTTCTATCACAAGTAATCGCTAATCCTGATCCGGAGGATTCCGAGCGCCTCAACGGCGGCTCGTGGAGCAAGAGAGAAGGCGTTTTCTTTGTATCTAGTCTTTGCTCTTATTACTTCTTTTTCTTTGTTTCTCCTTGTATTCTCTCAGATTGTTTACCGGAGATAGAGAGAGTGATTGATCTTATTGTAAACCACATCGGAGGTGTTTTCCGATCTTCATAGTGGATGTTGTGGATCCCGGATCCACCCCAGACGTAGCGGTTAGAGGTCGTGAACTGGGTGAACAATTTGTGTGTTCTTAATTTCGTGAATTATCAAGTAGTCTTGGGAAGGGATTTATGCGTTAAATCCTTAACAAGTGGTATCAGAGCTCAGGCTCATTGATTCACAAATTCGATAGTAACATCGCGGAAAGATCACTGGCTGATCTTGTGTAGGTTTTGATAAAACTGTCGAGAAAAAAAAAGGTCTATGGAGAAAGTTTGCAGAAAACGATGATGTCGTTTCTGAAATTGGAAGAAAGTGATGATTGAAATTAATTTTAAATCACCAGAGTTGCAGAGATGCTAATGGAGTTTGGTTCTCGTCGTCGGGAAAGTGATGAAGCAAACGTGAAATTGTTTGGACATGTTTTGCTTTCATCTCCTATGGGCCTCATAATTACTTTGGGCCAGGAATTATATATAGCCCAATATGAGGTAAACGGCAAAGAAGAAAACATATTGTAGTGATCAGATTCTAAGTGAAACGGAGAGTTTCAAAGCTTATGTGGGAGCTATGGTCACGTGTACAACCACACGTGTGAATCTTATCGGGAAAATTCAGCTACAGTGAGAGCGAGTGTCTTCTTCTTCGTTCTGTCCTTTGATATGAGAAGTTGAGAAATCAAAGGTGGAAACGATCGACGTTCATGACTTGAGGAATGTCACGGTGAAGAAGCTTACCGATAGAAGAAATCTAGAAGATCGGTAAAGTTCAAGCTCTCTGTTAAGCTATTCTTCAGAGTTGAGAAGAGGAGTTAGGTCTCGATGGGGATCTAAGATGGTCAGAAAGATGACATGAAGAGTAACTCAGAAGTTGGTGGTGACACAGCTCGTCGGAAATTGCAGAAACAATGGATATTCTTTTTACATCGGGTTCGTTTGTCGCCGACAGGGAAGAAAATTGTTGTTGAAAGGAGACCGGAGAAAAAGTAGCAAGCTTTGTAGGTCTTCATAAGGGATTTGTGGATTCGAATCGCCGCCGGAGTCACCGGAGAAAACCACCGAAGGATGCGCAAAAGACGTGTCGATGTTGATGTTCTTTAACCATTGGTAAAGAGATCTTTCTCCAAACGAACGTGGAGGAGTAGAAGATTGGGCATATGGTGGGAAATTGAAGTTGGGCCCAAAATCTGATTATGACATTCAAGCCCATCTCCTTTAATTTTGTTTTGTCGACACGGAAAAAGAAAAAAAATAAGAGGTAATGGTTGGACTTAATCGAGCTTTAAGGAGTCGAAAGAATGAGGTATGGTCTGAGGTGGAGAATCTCGCCGGTGGAGGTGATTTCAAGTTTGAAATAAAGAAGAGAAGAATCAACAACTATTCTGGTCCGGTGTCTCTGAAACCAAAGGGAGAGCTGTGTTATGCCGGTGAAGCTCCTCAGAGAAGACAACTTCCGGTTTCTTGAAGAGAGGAAGCGAGATTGATTCTTAAGGTAGAGTCTGAGATAGGCATATTCAGAGTAAGAAAGAGACAGAAGCTTTGCAAATTCCTTAGAAGAGTTGAAGAACACGAGTTTGTGTGTTAAATTGGCAAGAGAAAGATTAAGTTCATTCAATCATTTCTCAGCTTGTCTCGGGGTTAATTCGATTTGGTGAAAAGTCGAATTGGGTGAATATGCTGAAATCACAAGAATGAATAGGTACGTAGACTGAAGCAGTAACACTTGATCAAATTGGTATATGTTGATCTGATGGAGAATGGTGACAGGTGGAGTTTCTACCATGACATCTGGATTGTTTCTGAAAGTTGTGAGTTCTAGTAGGTAACTCAGGGTGATGGAGTTCAGAATCCAGTCGTAATTCTCTAAGCTCAAATCTTGAAGGGTTTTTTTTTTTCCAGCAATCACAAGAGAATTTTGTGATGACTTGTTCGGCTATTATTGATCTGCAGAGTAAGATGAATCTAAGTTTGACAGAACATGAGTTCGTATGTTGGCTTTAACAAAGATTAGGCAAGTTTCAGTACTGGGTTTCAGTTGTTTTTGCTTGGGTTAATCTGGTTGTTAAGGTCTGATACAGTTAAGGTTCAAGCTCATATATTCTTGGAAATAGGGGACGCCCTAGGAGTTAAGAAATATGTGAGTTGATGGTTGTTCTGGTCAGTTTGTTGTTTCAGATTCAGGGGGAAAGAAAAATTGCAGATGAATATGAAACAAGATGGGGAAATTAGTTTGATGAAAACGGGTTGTTAAATTCAAAGTTTTCGAGTTATTGTTAAGATTTGTGGTGAAGGTAGTGTGAAAATTCAGTCTCAGTGGAAAGGGTTGATATTCTTGTGATTTTCGGAAGCTCATGTTGTGATGATCAAGGTCTGTTAGGGAACGTCTACCGTGGTGAAACATATGAGATGCTAACAATATTGAGGTAATCAAGATCTCTTAGTTTGGATCATCAGAGGAGCTGAGGAGCTGAAGTTTTTCGAGTTATTGTTAAGATTTGAGGTGAAGGTAGTGTGAAAATTCAGTCTCAGTGGAAAGGGTTGATATTCTTGTGAATTTCGGTAGCTCATGTTGTGATGATCAAGGTCTGTTAAGGAACGTCTACCGTGGTGAAACAGATGAGATGCTAACAATATTGAGGTAATCAAGATCTCTTAGTTTGGATCATCAGAGGAGCTGAGGTCTTAAGTTAAAATCCAAAGAGAAATGGATCAAGGATGCATTTGGTATAAAGTGCAAAGGAATGGTGATCGAGGCTTATTGCAGATTATCAAAGAGTATTAAGCAACAAGGTAACTCCAAGAAAATGGATCAAAGTTGCAGCCTCTGTATTGTGATGGTCAAGGTCCGGTAAAGATCATCATAATGGTGTTCGTTGCTGAGGTGTTTCAAGTGAAATGAAACAAGATTGCACGGTTGTTGCGTTTGGGTGTTCTGTTGAGCAGACGAAGAGAAATACAGCAACACAAAGAATAACAATAGACTCTCATCTAAGTCTATGTGTTTGGTGTTCAATTTGGCAGTACAAGATCAAATTGAGGTAGCTTCATAAGAAGCAAGGTTCTTGGTGGTTTCTTCTGGTATAAAGGGCTAGTATGAGTGGCTACGGTATGGTGAATCATTTTGTCACAAGGCTTGACATATATTTCAAGCAGGAAACTAAGCAAAGATATTATACAACGAATGGTTGATCGAAGAGAAACAGTGAATGTAAGGTCTTAACTCAGAGAGGTGGTGCCAAGCTTGAGAAACACATGGACACTACAAGAAAAATGGACATTCTTAACACACGATAAACGCTATAATAGGTATTTAATAGCGTTTTTGTAAACGCTATGTCTGCCCCAGCTATAATAGGGTCACTGCATAAAATAGCGTTTTTTTTTGTGCTATTATATATAGTTCAATCATAGCGTTATTTAAATGCTTTTGTATATATGTTTATAGCTCATGATAAGCGCTGTAATATATTACATTGTAGCATTTGTTTGTTGGTATAATGTTACAGTATGTACATGTATACTAATTTATTTGACCTTTTTTGCAAAATATATTTAACTGGATTTATAGATAAATTTCATATTTCATAAATCATCCAAAAGACAGTCAAAAAAAAAAAAATCATCCAAAAGATACATGACTTACATAACATCAATCCAAATCTTAAACTAATACCACAAATCAAAAACATAAAAAATTGTAGTGTAGCTAGAGCCATTATCGACAAACAGATTCGTGAACTATTGCTTACTGTCATTGAAGTCAATAACACTTTGAATCCTATATTCACTTTGTGCTTCACATTACACAGCCACAACTTCTAGCTCCTTACCGTTCTAGCTTCTGCGAATTTATCCAAACAAAAGAAGAGAACAAGTGTTAGAATTTTGTCTCTTTGGCTAAACACACAGAAAAATATATTTAAAGGTGTCATACCGTTTGCGTAGTCTTTGTCTCCAAAAACAGCTGATCCAAAAACTAGACATGTCTGTCTCCCTGATATGCATATATGAGAGAAGAAAATAGTGACGGTACTTTAACCATTATGCTTCTTAACAGCATAGATCTCAGAGGCTGATTTTCCTTACCTAAAGATCACACAGTTGTCACATTGTAACCTAAAGTTCACACAAAGTGTAGAAGAAGAATCTTCAGCCAAAGATCACACACTTGTCACACTGTAAGCTAAAGATCACACAACTATTCATAAGCGTAGAAGAAGAATCTTTAGCCAAAGACCACACAATTTTTCCAAGACTAGTAAAACTAAAGAATAAAGAACTAAACAAAGATCACATAGATCGTCTATAAAAGAGCAACTATGATTGAGTAAGGGACCAAATGCCTCACAAGCTAAACAAAAGAATCCTAGCTAAAGATAGTTCTTGTTATAGCTAAGAACCAAACTTATTCAGTTTCAGGAAGGTTACACTTTGAGATTCTCAAACCAATAGATTTGCGCCATGATTACAGAAGAAAGAAAGAAACGAAATCAGCAAGAACATAGAAACATCAATCACAAATGCCAAGTAAAACTAGTTTGAGCATTCCCAAAAATCTTCCTTTAAACAGTTTCAAGTCACTGAGATTATGATTAACACAAATTACCTCTTGGATACAAAAGTAATCGCCTGCAAGATCCACATACCATTTGCACCATTTCTGCAACCCCACAAAACAAAAACCAAAATTGCAGAAATTCAGCCTAGTAGATTATTAGTTAAATTCACCTACGAAAGTGAAAATAATTATATCTGAGTTGTTGTGTGTTTGAATAGATTGGTCCAGAATGGAAATCGAATTTCAAATGGATGCAAACATTTAACCACTATAATGTAAAGACAGGTCACATAATGAATATAGACATTTAAAAAAAAATACCATTTTGACAGTAAATCTAAAGCATGAAGTTAAAAGAGTAAATGAGAAGTGAACAAGTATCTGAAAGCATGTTAATTCCATGACTATTGTCTTAATGATGGTTACTTTGCTCCATCTATCCTTGAAATTATGACAACTCTTGTTATCAAACCGGCCCAACATTGACCAAAAACCGATTGGTGCATGTAGCTCGAAAGGATTGGTGCAAGGGTTTTAAGAGCTCAAACAGATCCAGCTTTTTAGCTTTATCTATCACGAAAGAAACCAAAACAAAACAATGTACACAAGCTTGCGAAAGGAACTTAAAACATAGATTGGTAAGTTACATACTCTGATATCTGTGACAGAAATGCAGGAGGAACATCTAACAGAAGGAGCTCCATAAGGATACATGAGGAGCAATTTGCAATTGTTGCAAATTCACCAATCTGGTCAGCTTCAAACAAAGTACGACAAGTCAAAATCAGGGTGGTTTGATTAATTAAGTAGATGTTGTATATATGAAAAATTACAATGGAGTAGAGGCTGATTTTTGTCACATTGTAAGCTAAAGTTCACACAATTATTCATAAGAGTAGAAGAAGAAACTACTAGGGTCAAGAGAATAGATCTCAGACGCTTTGAAATCAAACGAACAAGAAGACAAAAGATTTAATGAAACAATCGAGATAAGACGTGTTTGCCCAATTCAGTATAGGAAAGAAGAAAACAAAACCTGGTAAGAAGACATAATTTTCTGCCTGAATTCTCTATACCTATGAATCTGTTTACGAGAAGAAATGAGATACAAATACAACCTCAATTTCGAGAAATGGAAACTCGAAGTAACCATGAACATCTAAAAAGATAAGTTTTACCCGGATTCGGTCAGTGTCAGGGTAGTATCGGAGAAGAAGGTCTCTCATGAAACGAGCCGTATTGATTCGAGAGGAATTGTGGAGGTGTCGGGTAAGTAATGCTCAGGAGAGCTGAACAGAATCGGACTAAAATCCAGCTGTAGATCCGCATAGTTCTCTGGCACATGTTCTTTCTTAGGGATTCTCTGAATTTTCAATCAAGAAGCAAAATCGCTTCACCAAAGATGACAAAAGATAGATCTCTCCAAACGAAGTGCTTTTGATCTTCTAGTGGAGCCAAAACTTGCTTCCGGCACGAGGTTGCCACGAAACCCTAATCCTAAACGCAGATTCAAAGGAGACGGAAAGAGGTAAAAGAGAAGCGGAGGTGGGTTTCAATATGGAGAAAGGAAGAGATAGGGTTTCCGTCCGGAAAAACAAAAGGGAAATTTCTGTGGTCGAAGATAGATCCAATTGGAGAAGAGAAGAGGAGAGACTAGGGGAGACGAAGGGATAAAGATGAGAAAGGAGGAATTTTGTTTTATTTTATTATGTATGGGAAAAAATTGATATCTTTTAGATTTTGGATCAACACTTAGGCGGAAAAAATGAAAAATTTGCTAAGTATTACCGCTATATTAGATATTTTGTTAAAATTTAGGTTCCAAAATCTAATTTTAGCTTCCCGCTTATTTATTTTTCGGCTTAGCCTTTTAAAAATGCTATTATATGTAAGTTCAATTTGCTAAAACATCATTCATAACACTTACGAAAACCGTGCTATTTTAATGTGCTATCAATAAGAATTTTTTTTGTAGTGGGAGTTAAGAAGAATTCAAGTCCATGGTAGAGTCGTTGCTACAAAGAGTGAAACGTGACGTTGCGGTTGTCTAGTTTCAGGTGGAGCAACAAATTCAAAAGGTTTCTCAAACCATAATAGATCCTAAGCGTTATGGGATGGATTAGCTAGCTCTTAAGGAGATAAGTTAGATAATGAATAAACTCACTGTTGGGATAAAGACTCGTGATCAATTTGTACGGGAAGAAGACAGGAAAAGCCAAGATTAATTAAGGTGTCACAAGCACATGTTGCTTCTTATCGGAAGTGAAAAGAGTATGTTACTCAGGTTTGATGAAACGCTTGAAGATAGTATAGACATCTGATGGTCAGTTGCGAGTATGTCATAGGAGTATGAGTTTGAGATGGAAGACACATTGAAGTGGTTCAGTGGTCTCTTAAAAGAGAAACTGAAAGAGACGGGTTGCGGTTACGCATAGGGTCTCATGAGCATCGATGCAAGGGAGAGTTTAATGTTGTTGGGCCTAGAGGATAAGGAAATAAGGTCATCTCAAAGTTAGTAAGCAGCTGAAATACATCCATAATGGGATGTGAATGAAAGGCGCGTCACATGGAGAAAATGAACAAGATTTTCTCAAGGGAATATTAATTTTCTACAAGAAACTCGCGTGAGAGTTATATACATCCAAGGCAAGGATATTAAAGGATGTTGATAAATCAGAAGCAAGTCTGATTGGTATGAGAAATGTTGTGACGCAGACACCAAATCTGGTGTGTTCCCTCATACAAGGAAATGTATTTGAGGATGGGGGTAACAACGAAAAGTGATATCATGTGTTCTAGAGTAGATATCGTATAGGCTGTTGCAGGAGAAGTCTTAGAGACATCTTGAAGACACGAACTAGAATCAGCTAGTGTCTTGTTACATCATTGGAGGTATTTTCTCAAGGAGTCACTTACAAGAAGTAGAGTGAGGATTCATTAGTGGTAAAGACATGTCAAAGTAACACTAATGAGAGGTGAGAATTATGACTTCTTTTAAATAAGAAAGAACAATGATGGTGGTACCAAAGTTTTGTGGTAACGGCTGCATATAGGAAGGAGTATTGCAGCGTGGTGTTTACAGCGAGGATATGACTTCAAGGGTTCTCGAATGAAGTACTAAAAGCTGTAAAGAGGAGTCTCAGAAAGGTCACTTGTTTGTGAGTATGAGACAAGGTCTAAGGGAACTAGCAGTGGTTAAATCTGTTGGTGTTATACTTCTGCTTATACAGAGTAATTCGAACAAGGATTGAGCAAAGAAATTTGTGTCAAAAGCCTTCCTAGCCAGTGGAGTTAGGCGGCGTGTTCTACTGGAAATAGTAGTGGTGCAAAGTGATGTTTAAAAAGAGGTTCAAATTCAGTTTGTTCAAACGTTGAAACTGGTGTTGCATAAGTCAAAGACTGGTTCAGGGGAATGAAGCATGAGTGACTTGGAGGTTTTCTGCAGTTGATTCAAGAGAAATTTTGTTTGTCAACGAGCTTCTGTTAAACGTGGTTTCTGAACTAAGGTTGTGTCGAAATTCTGTCCAGCAGTGTTGATAGTTGGATGGCGTGTTTTGTTAGAAGTAACAGCGGTACAAAAGGGGTTCAAGACTGATGTGTTTAAACAAAGACAATATTGAATCATGGATTGTTTCAGGTTTGAAGCATGTATGATTCAAGGTTAGCAGCACAAAATTCAAGGAATTTGATTCAAGGCTCAATGCGCATGAGTAGAGTTAAAATTCCAGTAAGGGAATCAAGTTGCAGAGAGAAAGACATGCTTTATTCAATCACAAAACAAATTCATGGATATATTAGAGGCCATGGAGGAGGATGTGTGGTTGATAACATAAGTGTTAAAGCTTGTGGAGTTTCACGTAGTGGTAACAAGCTTCGGAGTTTGTTTATGGATGTTTGCTGAATAAGTAATCTCATGCAAACATGGCTATGAAGGAATCAATGATGAGTTGAGCTTGACACAAGACGTGTAGTAGCTGGGGTTACAACTCAAGAGAAGACATGGGAGTGATGATAACTTAAGAAGGCAATGTGTTTTTCATATATGGAGTTCATCGACGAGTTCTCTAGTTCATTGATGGTTTAGTAGATTTATGGTGATTAATCTACGAAGGTGTTTGTTTTGTGTAAATACAAACATGCAGGTTTATGTGAAGATCAAAGTGCCAAGTTCAGAACCTGGAGTCAAAGGTTCTAAGGGCAACTCTCAAGGAGATTCAAGTTGGGCTCAAGATTGAGATCCCAAAAGAAGCAATTAGGAAGAAGGATAAAGAATCAAGATTTGTGAAGATGTTAGAAAGTTGTATGAGTCCAAAGGTGGAGATTGTGTGAAGTTGGACGACATTCAACTTACTAATTGGACTTGGGCTTACTACAAGCTTTGACATCAAGGTGGGCTTACATTAGAGTTTGGCCCAACGTAGAAGGCTTCTAGGGTTTGTAGTATAAATACAAGCTTCTATCACAAGTAATCGCTAATCCTGATCCGGAGGATTCCGAGCGCCTCAACGGCGGCTCGTGGAGCAAGAGAGAAGGCGTTTTCTTTGTATCTAGTCGTTGCTCTTATTACTTCTTCTTCCTTGTTTCTCTTTGTACTCTCTCGGATTGTTTACTGGAAATAGAGAGAGTGATTGATCTTATTGTAAACCACTTCGGAGGTGTTTTTCGATCTTCATAGTGGATGTTGTGGATCCCGGATCCACCCCAGACGTAGCGGTTAGAGGCCGTGAACTGGATGAACAATTTGTGTGTTCTTAATTCCGTGAATTATCAAGTAGTCTTGGGAAGGGATTTATGCGTTAAATCCTTAACAGTAGATGATAAAGAGTATGAAACTCATAAGACTCAAAATGCGAATCGAACCCAACTTGGAGAAATTTTAAAAAATCATTAAAATGAATATATTGCGCACCTCGTTAATTAGAGATCCAACATGCAACACAACCTACAAAACATCAAACACAGACCATCTAGAAAAACTCCGATCAGATCCTCGACAAAGGATATTTTGTTTGTCGAACAAAAAGTTAGCACATGTCAGTCTTATATCTGTACGCTGTAATTAAATCAAAGAGTAGACGAACATTTTGAAATTACGAACCAAAACATATCTTATACACATGCCAACGAAATCATACCTTGTTGATCGGAGAGTTAAGACGCAATACCTAGAAAAAACATAGTAACAAAGTCAAAATCATATCAGTAATGGAACAAAACAAATAGACGATCACAAAGCAATTATAAGAAAAAGAAACAAAGAGAAATTAACTTGTATAAAACAATATAGAATCATTAAACATACATGATACAACAAAGAAGAAAATTTAGAAAGAAAGGAGAAACCAAACGATTTTTTTTTATATGAAACAAAGAAGAAGGTTTATATAAAGAAATCATAAAGGAATAGATAACTATGAGATTTATTCTTGTTCAACAAAAAAAAAAGATTACGGTGATATTTATTCTTGTTATCATCAGATTCGGTTAATATATATCCATGATAATAAAATTAGAAATCAATCGTTATGTATATCTATATATAAAAAAAATTTACAAAACAATTATCGATTATATCGATTAAAAATAAAATTTAAAGATAACATTAAAATACGATGTAATAGGTTTAATGATTTCAATAGGTTTTGTTTTGATTTTACTCAAAATCTGTTTATGGTTACACCTTCTTATATATAATTATACCTTGAAGGTGATAGTTCTGTATTTCTTATGTCATGTATTTATTCTGTATTTTGCTATATCATCCGAACTTTATTGTTCTAACAAGTTTATTTTCTATTGTTAAACAAAACTTTCAGTTTATCGATTGTCTCTGAAAAAGCAGTTTTGTGGCTAGATTTGTATGTTTGTGAGTGTATGAGCATAAAGTAAAAAAACACATAGAGTTTTTTCACGAATCATTTCCTACATCCCCAGGACCTAGTCCAGAATCAATTCATTAGAAAAAGAAGCAACTTACAATCGCTATATGAATACACACCACTCTATTCTATAACATGGATTCAAACACCAATGGCAGATCTTTTTTATGTGATCTCCTCTCTGGTGGACGACGCCACACACACATGGGTGCCTCTCACAATAGAACCCTAGGCGCGTGAGTATTCTTGTCACCGTCTAATCATATTTAATCTACCACCACGAAACCCTAAGTTTCATGTTATGTGGGTTTTCAATCTTTTTCATAATTGAGCTTTCTAATTCAATAAGAGCCCATCATCCATTTGTTTTACGTGTTGGAACATCTTTCTTATGGTTCCAGCATATGCTTCAAAAACTTCTCTTTCAGTCTCCACTTCGTGCTCTGTGCATACGGTTTTGAAGATTGGTTAATCCATTATCGGCCAACGATGTATATATAAGTTTTCCAACTGATTATATATAATATTAAACATTATTCATCTAATTTCCATTGAATTATTTGGTAGGCATTGTTTACCAGGTGGATTTTGTGTCAATTTCTTTTGATTGAAAATCGTAGTCGAGGTTACTGTCGTTTACAATGGTATGTCTCTTCTTTTATACTTTAATATTATTGTTATTTATCGAGCTATTTTTTATGTGCTAATGTTAGTTATTTTTGTTTTGTAGGTTTTGTCGTCCTTTGTTTAGATCTTATTTGTCAACTCATTCATATGATATGAGATCTTATAATTTGATGTTTTTTCTTTTCTTTTTGTTCACATGTTTTGTATTCGCTGTGAGATTCGCAAGTACGTGAGCAACAATATCCCTAATTTATTGGGTATTGTTAAATCATATTTATTGAGTTTGAGGTTGTTTTTAGTATTAGTCCATATATAACAGCCGGTTTATATATACACTAGGTCCATTCTTCATTGTTTATTATATATGGAGCTCTTGGTTTAGTTGAATCTGTATCTTTATTCTTCGATTAGTGATGTCTTAATTAGTTGTTGGGTATGTTAACTTTTTATTATTTTGATTTGATATTTGTCTTAGCTCTTAGTTATATGTGTTTTGTATTTTGTTTGCAGGATTCCTCATCCTCTTCGAGGTATGCACTCTTTTTAATTCGATAAGTCCAATCATAATTTCTTATATTCATGATGTCTAATATTTTTGTGGTCGTTTTGTAATAAAATCATGTTAGTTTGGATTATCAAATTTTCATTTAATTTTCCTCATCTAAATATTTTTTGAATAGATTTATTTTTGTCGTTTACTTTTTAACAGATTTGTTATTATTCGTTCCCACAATATGGAGTAGGGGAATCATAGGGAAAAGGTCAATTTGAACCCAAAAAATTTGCATCGTGCCCTTTTAGACTTGAACTTTTACATATGGTTAATTTAAACTTGAACTCCAAATAAATTCAAATTTTATATCTGAACTAACATGTTTTGTGCCGAATTGTACCTTGACCAAGATTCCGTTAGTCAACGTTAACCGAATATTGACTAAAACGATATGTGGGTTAGTTGGCTAGGTAAGAAATGCTTGAAAACGACGTCACTACGTTGTTTTAATAGAACGATGTCGTTTTCATTTAGAGAAAACTCGAAATCGAATCCATAATTCGATAAATCTCCAAATGAAAATGACGTCATTTTATGGAATTACGTATTCGATTGTGAGTTTTTTCTAAATAAAAACGTCATCGTTTTACTAAAACAACGAAATGATGTCGTTTTGATCCAACGAAACCGAGCCAGCTAACCCACGTGTCGTTTTTCCATTAATGTTGACTAACGGAATCTTGGTCAAGGTACAATTCGGCACAAAACATGTTAGTTCAGGTATAAGATTTAAATTTATTTAGAGTTCATGTTTAAATTAGCCATATGCAAAAGTTCAGTTCCAAAAAGGCACAATGCAAATTGTTTGGGTTCAATTTGGCCTTTTTCCCGGGAATCATATCAATAAAAGAGAAGTCAAAAATCTTATGTGTCATCCACTCCTTAATAGGGGGATGATTTTAGTAATTAATAATCATTATTTTAATACATTTTTTTAATTTCGTAAGATTTAATTATTGGTTTCGTTAGATTTAATTATTGAATCGTTTAGAAATAAAATCTATTTCGTATTCATATTCCATATTTATCTAATAAAAAAATTATGATAAATTTCTATAATTATCATCTCATAGATTTACATAAGATATTACGATTTAATTAAATTTACGGCTAATTCCCAAAACCCTATTCCGAAAACCCTAGATCTCTTATTGCCTCTCTATAAATAGTCTTTCTCATCGGATGTAATCGTCCACCATTGTGTTTTTGTTTGTATTTTAGGTTTTGCAATTTTGTTTATTGTTTTCTCTTTGTATCCTAATTGCTATCGTTCTTATTTTTTGAAGGTTTCTTAATGCCCATCGTATCAAGGTTTGTTTGCACATCCAATTGTTTTTGTGTTAATAGTTTGTATTTTTAGTTTTGGTAATCGTGTTTCTGATTATTATCGTGTTTCTGATTATTATTCTTTTCATTGTATCGTAATTGCTATTGTTATCGTGTTTGAAGGTCTCTTAATCACCATCATAGCAAGGTTCGTTTTCTCATCATACTCTTTACGTGTTTATTGTTTGTGTTTTTATGTTTTGTAATTGTTTGTTTTTCAGGTTTGTTATTCTTTGTTTCAGCAAGGTTCGTTTTTGTTATTTACTTTGGGATTCTTAATTGTTTTAACGTTTGTATTATTCGCTGGTTGTAGCATAATTGCTATTGTTTCTACTATTTTTGATGTTGTTTCTTCTTTTTTTTATTGTTCTTTACTTACGTTGTTAGTTCTACTTCATTGTTGTTTCTAATTTCTATTTATGATTTTTTTTTTGTTTAGATCATCTACAGGTCCTCAAATCTACACATTCTCGAACTTAGGTATGCATTCCTTTGTTCATATGATTTTTAATCAACTGTTGGTTCTTCTTAGTTGTTTTTGATTTCTAATTCTGTTATTTTTAGCAGATTATTGTCTAGATGGGACTGTCAGCATCGAACGATCAAGCCTTAATGTGTATATTAGATTCGGAATTCAGAATTGGTCAAAAGCGGAAGGAGAGTTCAGCGACTGTGTATAGTAGATTCGTGTATAGATTCTCTTGAAGTCGTCGTGATGTTTTGATTCGTTTCAAATTTCGTTTCAAAACAATATTGTATTTTGAATCGTTTCAAATCTATTGTATATTTTCGTTTCAAAACAATATTGTGTTTTGATTCGTTTCAAAGCTATTATATATATCATAATAAAGGTCTTTTTATTGTTGATACATCCCGTCTCTTTCGTTATACTTTTGCTTATCTCAATTATTCCTCTATTCTGTAGCCATTAAAAGATAATCATTCTGTAGCCATTATTGACTACAATCATGTACATCGTTCGTATATAAATATGTTTTAATTTCCGTAGTAACTCAGCTATCAAATCAAAGTAATAACCACTAACAAAGTTTAGTAATATTCCATGGATGTTATCTCAATTATTTACATCTTTCGTGTATTGTTGATATGTTTTAATTTTCATCAATTATTTATATCGTTCGTGTATTGTAAATATGTTTTAATTTTCATTGTAAAAATATCATCTATATTTTTTATTATTATTATCATATCAGGAATGGGATTATAACTCTAAAAATATTAACTTTAGATGTTTAAATATACTTATATAAGTTAAAAATGTTAATTTCCAATATAAACCGAATCGTCATAAAATATGGAATATTTTCTTTTGAATATAGATATTGAGTCGAATTTATCGTGATTTATTTTTATCGTGATTTACTTCTTTATTGAGTCGAATCTATCGTGATTTACATTTATCGTGATTTACAAATGTAAACTTTATATATTCAAAAACGTTTATTTATATAAATACAAATGTAAACTTACCAGATTTATATTCGGTTGAATATATCGTATTTAGAATATATTGTGATTTACTTTGGTATGTGATGTGCCTTCTCAAGTATATCTATATTCAAAAGAGAATTATTTATACAAATGCATAAGTAAACTTACCAGATTTATGTTATGTAATTTTTAAAATGCGTGATGATATATACGTCATTGTCATCCGTATCTTTTTGCAAAAGTTAAACTCCATTGTTCCTATCAAAGATCTTAAACCATCTATGACTGGGTCGAAGATCAGCGTTTTGATTTTGAGGTTATGGAGGAAAAAATTTAAAGTCGGTGGACCTATCGAGATGATTCTGGTTGATAATCAGGTATTAAGATAGTGTCGTTATTACTTCCTTGATCGTTCTGCTCTATTACCTGTTTACAATATGTTTGCATGTTATTTTGGTTTTAGGGTGACTGTATCCATGCAACCGTTGATAGCGATCTTGCTAACAAATAAGATACAAAATTGCTTGAGGCTCTAGCCATTACTATAGAATCTTTCAAAGTGACTCCGTATGTTGGTGACTATAGGACTAATCCCCATCCCTTCAAGATATCCTTCTTTAGAACAACCGATGTCTTGAAGTGTGAGGATTTTTCGTGTGTTGTTCATGAGAAATATATTGCTAATTTCACCAGGATAAACACCGGTGTGATGGACAAGGCTATTATGATAGGTTTGTTTGTTAGTTATGTCTCCTATTTCGTGTTGGACAAGTTCTCATATAAAATTCTAATTATACTCTTATCATTCACGCTTTTCAGATGTCGTCGGGCAGATTGTCTATGTTCAGCCTTTAACTGAGATAGTCCTAAAGGGAAAGAATCTTTCTAAGCTTGATTTTTACTTCGTAGATGCACTATGAGTATATTACATATTTGTTTATGTTGTACTGTCATTAAACACTAATTCGTTGTTTTTATAAAGTTCTACAAAGTTATTGTGTACTTTTTGGGGCGATTACGCCAAGATATTCTGGAACTTTATCAGCCAGCATGAGGATACGCAAGTTGTTTGTCTTATACAATTTGTCGCTGTGAAGGAATACATAAGTACGTCTGGTAACAAACGGTTTTGTGCATAGTATATACTCTAAATGCGTAATTGATTGATAATTTCTTTCTTTTAATCGTAGGTGCTTGGCATGTGACAAACTATTATGATGCAACTCAGTATTTTTATAATTCTGATGTCCCAGCCATTAAGAAGTTTAATACAATGTATGTATTTTCATGTGTATGTTATATGCTATTCATCTCGGTCATACGTTAGTCTTTGTTAAAATTGCTTAATTTTATCTATCCATTTTCGTTGTTAACAGGCTACCTCCTGATAGTCTCTCCCTTACCATCAACAACAGCGCTCCTCCCACCGTCCCACTTTATCAAGAATTTTTTGAATTGAACGAGAAGAAATCTATTTATGATATTGTTTATTCTAATAAGGTAATAGTTAATAATATATTGTATGTTTACTATTAATATATTAATATATATCTTATAAATATATTTGTAATTGTTGTTAGGAGTGTGTGTGTGTTACTGTGGGGACGGTCAATTCAATTGATGCGTCTTCGTGGTATTATATCGTCTGTGCTGCCTGTAAGGACTCTGTCCATCCATATCCAGTGGTCGATGATGTCGCAATGTTTGATTGTGAGACCTGCGGCAAGATATCGGACATAGATGCAAAGTTTGTATCCGTATTCTGTAGTCTCAACTTTTATTTTTAAGATTTCCTACCTGTTATTTTTGCTAATTTGTTTCTTTCCGTTGTAGGTATCGACTCATCCTTAATGTTTCTGATACTTCATCCATTTCAGCAAAGGTTGTTTTCTTAGACGAAATCGCTAAACAATTGTTGGAGTGTGGTGCTGCTGAGTTGGCTCAAGAGATAGCCCATGTATGCCTTAACTTTATGATGCATGAATACGTGTTCACTGTCCTTTTTCAATAAAAAAAGAATTATCGCCACTACGTGGT
Source organism: Arabis alpina (assembly GCA_900128785.1). Classification (NCBI taxonomy): domain Eukaryota; kingdom Viridiplantae; phylum Streptophyta; class Magnoliopsida; order Brassicales; family Brassicaceae; genus Arabis; species Arabis alpina. The sequence goes on from LT669792.1 coordinate 11,615,852, forward strand.
TCGTAAATCTTTTTTGTATATGTTTTTCTTTTTCAGGATGATCATGATATCCTCCCGTCGGCTATAAAGCAATTGGTTGGTCAAAATATGCTCTTTAAGATTAATATTAATAAGGACAATTTAAGGAGTCGCTACCATTCTTTCAAGATCGAGAAGTATTGGACGAAGGCTGATATGGTTAAGAAGTTTATAGATCGTTTCATTATGAAGGATTCAACTTTTATCAATGTTGATGGTGACTCGATGGATCTTAAAATTGATTCTGCTGTGTCTCCTGATTTGAAGAGGAGTTGAGAAGAAATCAAGACATTGTCTGTGGGCAATAAGAAGATTAAGATCGAGAAAATATGATATGTTTTTAGAATTGCTGGATTTTCATTTAGGTTTATGGTTTGTTTCGTTAGGCAAGGTTTTTGTTTTTTTTTGGCTTTTGGTTCTTAAAACAGATATTCAATGATTTAAATTACATATTTTGGTGTTCCTAAATGATTTTATATATAAAGTGGTCTAATGCTATTATGGTATTCTATTGTTATTCATACATTGGCAATCAGAACCACCAACTTGGTATATTAATGAGATATTCAATCGTTCTATTGTTCAGTTGGTAGCTAAACTGGTATAATAATCAATCGTTCACGGGTTGTATCTACACACATGATTTCTTATTTTATTGGATATCTAAAAAGGTAATCATTCTATTGGTATGTGTCGATTTTGTCATTGAATTAAATATATAAGGATAAGGACTTGTGTGTGTATCCTTTCGAGTGATGTTCTCCGTCAATATTGTATTCGATACTCGGTAAATGTACATTGTTTATTACCTAAGTAATTTGTATGGGCTGTTGTGTAATTTGTACATTGCTTATTACCTAAGTGAAATATATTCTGTTGTATGGGCTTGTGTTTATCTTCGTGATTCGTGTTGGTCCACATTGTACAATAAGTCTTACTATAGATATTTTAATTCTATATGCAATTTAATGACCTAATTGACTATTTCTAATGGATTTGATCATACATGGGCTTCTATCAAGTTATACGTCGGTCGTATGCATATACCTAGGGTTTTTTATACCACGACTGCTTTGTCTCCCACGGATGAGTCTGGTGAGTTGACACATAGATATTTATGATCTTCTTTATTGTATAAAAGAAGAAGATCATTATGAAACCTTCGAAGAAGAAGATAATATAATTGTTGTTTCGTAAATTTGGTTTGTGTAGGTGTGCTAGTTTCTCACTCCGCATTGTGTTGATCACTCGGACCTTCGATCTCTTTACACTTACCTGAGTCTCTGCACGATGGTCTAATTGCAGATCGTCCCACGCAGTTTGTGAGTTGGACTGACCGTAACAAAGTATGTCCTCATGCTAGATAGCTCACTCATGTCGAGTTTGCCTTTAAGTACGTATAGAATTCGATTGCTTTGAAATGGATTCCACTTAATCGTATTGTCCCCGATATTGGGTTGGTATATATACCTCCTTCCATGGGTGAGCCTTATTATCTTCGTCTGTTGCCTCGTGTTGTCAAAAGCCCAACCTCTTTTGAGGATATTCGTACCGTACGTGGTGTAGTTTATCTGTTTTTTAAAGAAGCATATTTGGCATTAGGACTCATTGACGATCCTGATGAGTATGCCCATGCAATTGTAGAGGTATTTGGTTGTTCCACTCCATCCGTGTTGCGTGGTTTCTTTGTGACTTTGCGACATATGCTCGGGCGTAAAGAATTCAACATGATAAAGGCTCTTGCTTATCGTATGTTATAACAATAGTTGTTTTGTGATTTTATAATTTCGGCCTTATGTTTTTTAAATTTTTTAATAATTTTATAAGTATCCATTTTTATCTCATTTTAATGAAATCTCTTATTAGTATCCTTTTTTCAAAAATTTATAGCCGAATGTAATACATGTCTAAATAATTCACACTGGCAACATTATAAGATACTTTCGTTATAAATGCTTGTGTAAGATAACGTCTGCGTAATAATCATATTGTATAGAAAAACACACATCATATCTAAGTATATGGAAAATAACGAATGGTTGTAAAATAATTGTGGCAAATATATATCATACTAATAAGTTTTTCTATTTATTAGGGTTTGTTATGTCAAAAATATATTTTGCTATGTCTTCACAATCTGGAAGTTTTACTTTGTATAAATATTATATATGGAATAATATATTTAATAGAATATAAATATGGAACAAATGATATATTTAGGGCATATGAAAATGGAATATTTTATTAGATTATATTCATGTATTTTCCTAATATGATCGAATCGAGTGTGTAGAATGATGTGAGCAAATATTTGCCTCGATATCCAATGAAGGTCGTTAAATAGCTTAGGTCTTTTAGCTCTACATATATTCTATTTTTACAATATTTACTGACCATAAGATCTTATGTCAACCTTTGCATATTTAGAGGATATAAATCCGGCTTTGAAAAATTATACAATCGATGTTTTAATCCTCAGGCAATGGAATACAGCTCAAGATGATTTGATAACCTCTACCGAGTTGATAATGGTGGACGAAAAGGTTTGTCTCAATTTATATAGAAATAACCACTTGTATTCGTGTTTTAATCTAATTAGTCCGACGGTTTATTTGGCTTTGACGTATTTTCTCCTGATTATAGGGTACAAGAGTCCGTGCTTCTGTTCTTACTAATATAATGGATAAATTTTATGTTCAACTCGCCGAGGGTCAGGCAATAACTATGACGAAATTCACTTGTGAACGCTGTTTTGATGCCTATATGCCGAGCTCGCTCAGATTTATGATAGTAATAAACTCCACTACAATAATCGAACCATGTATTTTTTCTCTCTTGATTATCCCGACAAATATTCCAAATCAATCCGGAAAATTGTTGCACCTGGATTCCGTATAAGCAAATTGTTCGGTAAGTATCAGAGTCTATCAGAATTTCACATACAAAGTTCCCATTTGGTTGGTTATTTTACTATTGATCTGTGTATTCTATGCATTTAGTATAATATAAGATTTTTTTGTAGATATAATTGGACAAATTTTGGAAATATATCCACTAAAAAGGGTCCGGAGAATGACATGTAAGTTATATTTTTAATCTGTATTTACATCTACCAATGTACCATGTATTAATTTTAACGCTGTACCATATGGGTGATTGTTTGACGTGTACCTTATGGGATGAATGTGCTAATAATGTTGCCCAGTATGCTGCGTAAAATATTGTATCATTGGCAGTATGTATATTGCGATTTGTTTGCATTGTCGGTTATAGAGGTATATTAACTGCTCATGTATGACTATTCGTGTAATTTGATTGGTTTGCTTTATATATATAACTATATATATTGCTTGTGTAGGTTCCTTAATGGTTTCCAGTGAATCGCATGCAACGAAAATATCAATCAATCCACAAACAATTGAAGCATCTACTTTTCGTGCATCGTAAATCATTTATAGTTCAGATTTGGTGTTTCATTATTGTGCTTTCCATTCGTGATTTTGATATGTACATTTTATTTTCTGTTCATAGACTTCCTCCTGATGAAATCAATTTAACTATCAGCGAGGATCATGTCTCATGTATGTCTTCCACTGCTTCTTTGTACGATGAATTCTTTAGCCTGAATACTCGAATGCACATAGCTTCGATTGATAGGCTACTCGAGGTACGATTCTTTGTATATGGCTCATATTTTTGTTATTGTTAATTTATGTAGGTACATCTTTTTACCTTTGTTTGTAGGTGGGTACGTGTGTCACTCTTGCTACTGTCGATTACGTTGAAGTGTTTAACCCGTGGTATTACACGACATGCAAGTCCTGTGGTCATCGAGTATTCCCTTATTTGTGTCATCCTTATCCTGTTTTATATCATTGTGATCAAGGATGCAATAAAGATGTTATTGATGTTGACGTTAGGTGAGTCCATACCACCTCAACTATTTTCGTTGTATTTTTGTGTAAATAACACAATGTTTTTGTTCATTGGGACCGTTTGTACCAGTGTTCGTTATAGTGATTATTTTGTGCCCGCTGTATTTAGACTGATAATCGTGTTATGGGTTAGGTATTATTTGGTGCTCCGTATATCGGATATTACCCGTGCCCAAATTAGGGTGCTTTTACTCAATGATATTGCTAGATCGTTGATCTGTGTTGATGCCGTGGATCTCATACATACACTTGATCAGGTATTTTGAGATAACCCCACTTAGTGTATATGAAATCCCTTTTGTTTTTAATTCGTATGCAACTTTAGTGTATATAAATTTCTATTTTTTTAATATTCATATGCAATCTTGTTAAGCCTTATTTTAACATTCGGTTATTGTTACCAGGATAATTTACCTCCATTGCTTAAAAATCTAGAAGGAAAAGAGTTTCTCTTTAAACTTTATATTTCAGAGGACAATGCGAAATGTAAGGGTGTGTCGTATTTGGTTACCCGGTACTCCGATGATGACCTTATGATAGAAGATTACAAGTCTTCTTTGTCTTTGAATGTAAGTCTTTGTGTTCTCCATATGTAAGTGTGGTTATATTAATAGATATATTTACAAATAATTAACTTATCTTTTGTTTGGTTATGTAGTTAAGTACTAAGAGGCCATAACCTGATACTGTCCAAGGAGCAATCTTATTTTCCAAGAGGAATAGGCGTCCCATCATTTAGTTCTTGGTTTACATCCTATTTATATATGCATTTTTGATATCCAGTTGTTTATCGGATTATTGTTCTGTTTTTAAAACATACATCGCCATTATTTCATTATATGAAGTTTATTTTAGAAAAATTAGTCTCCTTTTTCGTATTTTATATACCAATCTAATATTCGTTTTAGTGGTTAATTCTTTATATATTGCATATGTTATGGTTCTCCATCTTTGTTTCTGATTTTTTAATATAATGTCACGTGGGTCCATCAAGTGCTTCTTTGAACTTTCTTTTTATATATTTGTAACAATAACAATAGTCCATGACGTAATAATATCGATTTGATGCTTTCACTTTTAACTCTGCTAGCTGTTTCAATCTGTAATATTGATTGTGTAAGTAGAGTAACATGCATTGGTTTGGTAATACTTTTTGATTTTTTACGGTAAAATTGGTTTTGCAAAATGGAATAACATGCATTGGTGATTGTTCAGTATGTTCAGTATTGTATCTTATACATATATTTCAATGTATGTACGTGTATAGCAAAAAAGTGAATATCCGTTTAACTATATGTATGTATATTCATATAAAAGCTCATACTGAATATTTTAATATTCGTATTCAGAATATGTATGTGTATGTGTAATTTTGATATTCGTATTCAATATATGTATGTGTAATTTCAATATTCGTATGCAATAACTATTATCGTAATTATCATATTTATATTTTAGATGTACATTTAGATGCATATTAAACTTGCTTATTATACTGTACATTTACACGGCCTATGAATATTCATTTATAGTAGTTGTACATTTATACGGTTTGTGAATATTCGATTGTAATAGTATACATCTAATGTTACCTTAACGATTTACTTTATGGTTATTTTTTATATAACGAAACGACAATAACGAAACGATTTTTTTAATAACGAAACGACTCCATATGGTTGTTATTTTATAACGAAACGACTCCGTATAATATAATCTTGTTTCCATAGATAAACGAAGCGGCATCCTGTGGCTATTTATACTTCATCATCGAGGGTTTTGACGCTACGGTTTTCATTGTTCTCTCCAAAACCTATCATAACACCAAAATCCCTTAACTCTGTCAGATCCATGACCATGCTTCCACAACACACGGTTGCCGAGTTGCATCGTCACATGACCGGATGGAGAATCAGAGTGAAAGTTTTGAGGAAGTGGTACTGAAGGGATGAAAACTCGAAGGATACTCTTGAAATCATTCTCTGTGACGAACATTTATTAATTGTTCTAATATGTATTGTTTATTTGTCTGTTAAATTACCAATATTCTCGGATCTTCTATGTTATATATCAAATAGTTGTTGCATGGACGTGTTTCTAATTATAATGTTTAGATCTGTTGTCGTCTAGAGATTATCTTTTAAAAACACTATAATCAATGACGTTTATATGGCAGGGAACGAAGATCCACGCTACGATCTTTAAAAAGCAGATAAGGGTATTCAAAAAAAGGCTAAATGAATCGGAATGGAGAATAATCCCTTTTTCCGTGACTGTAACGCAATTGGTGTTTCAGACATTGTCCGCAACAACTACAAAATCGAGTTTTTTAACGGAACCATGGTGGATCCGACCAGTTATGTCGATCAAGACAACCTTTCCTCTTTTGTTGACTTCGATCGTGTTTACACAGGCTTTCCACTATGTAATTACCTTATCGGTGAGATTTTAATGTATTCTGCCAAAGATATAATCTGTTTGGTCGTTATTTTTTATTTGTTGTAGATATCGTGAACCGTTTTTTGGTTTTTTAGACTTGATTGGACGTGTTAGTGATGTTGGTAATCTGGAGTATGTGTATCACCTTGGACAGTATATGTATGTCAAGCAACTTTGTTTCACTTTGACCAACGAAAGGTGCGAATTTGTTCAATATGCTATCTTCGTGTAATAGTAATTTGGGATCTAATTTCGTGATTGTATTATTTTGTTAATAAGGAATGTGTCACTTACTTGCATTGCTTGGGGAAATAAAGCCGAAGAGATCAAAGATAGTTTCGACAATGCTTTACGTCAGGAGATCGATGTGTGTATTTTGCGATGGTGGAAGATTGACACGATAAGTGGTATTATATTATTTATTCACCCAAGTTATATATATTTCTTGCCATTAATTTCTATGTTTAATATAGGTTTAATCACTTTTCAAAACAGGCAGGGATATTCACGACTATGGAGGATGTAGCGAAATATTGATCAATCCTAATATAGATGAAGCTATTCAGTTAAGGACAAGGCAAGTGATAAACATTTACGACTATATATTTGTTCTTACTACTATCAATTTCGTATCTTGACACTTTTATAAATGCGTGTAAAATTTATGTGTTGTAGGATCATTAGCGTCAGGGCGAACAGTAGTGGATGAGAAGATGGATTTGGAATGTACATCCTTGAATACTACACTGTGGTTGTGCTGTTTCTCATAAGAAGACAACGATGATGGTTACGGTTGTGTTATGTTTTTAATTGAACTTTAGTTAAATTCTGTTGTTTCGTTTTAGTATAATTATGATTTAGACTTTCAGTTATTATAAATGAACGAACCTAAGTGAATCTTTCTTATTATATTCCATGATATTTTAATAGATGGTACCATTCAGACAATTTAAGATTTATATGTAAAATTAGAAGTGGTTGTTTATCCCTTAATTGGTTATATTTCCTAACACTTATCTCATTATATTAACAAAGTATACTATTGTTAATCAATCTAATAGAATATACCTACGCCATTAAAAAATAACATTAAAGGTCATATAGGTTAACGTTCTAACTATACTTGGATTCATAAATAAATAATAATAAGACACCCTGCTTTTGTATCTTAACTAATAAACTATACCATTTTTGTATGTGATTCTTTTGGAAAATTAACAAATATAATATATAAATAACCTATAAATATTGCGCATGAATAATACACGACCTAAATATTTTTGTAAAATTTACTAAATAGTATATGGAATTGTAATTCATGCCATATTTGATATGATGGGATGTGTGGTAATATATACGAATATTTGCACATCTTCCATAAAGTATATTTGTTTTAGTTTTATATCAAAAAATAAATTTTCTATATATATTTTCCATTGTTCTGAATCGATCAATAGTCTTTTATATGATCACTCTATTTATAAACCTAATCATATATTTCTCACATACTCCTTCCATGATGTATAAATCTTTTGTCTTCGTAATGATATCATGCTTAGGCTCAGAATTGGTTAATCCTAACGTTTATGTCAAGATTTTGCAATGCTGGTTTCGCCGAACTAACATTTATGGTCCGACCCTAGATATGATTTTGTCCGATGAAGAGGTTCGTATATTACATGTATTTTATAATTATTTTTACCTCTACTCGGTTTATTTTTGACTTTGATTTTTCTAACTTTTTAAGGGGTCTAAGATCTATGCAACTATGAGAGGAAAATCATTTGATATATTTAAGAAAGTTGTTTCAAAAGATATTTGGATGAATTTGTGTGGTTTTGGTATTGATAGCTGTGAAAATTGTTATTTACCCTTTCTTCGTTCTCATAAGATTGTTTTTCAAGAAACAACAAAGATACATGAGGTCCCCCAGCCATGTAATCGTTATTTCTATGAATTTGCCGACTATCACTCTATTCTTGACAGATCGTATGGAGATGACAATTTAGTAGGTAAGGGTTAATTTTTTGGTTATATTTATATTTGATTTGTCGTATATATTTGGTGTATATGCTAATGAGTCTTTTTCGTATAGATGTCATCAGCGAGATAATCACTACTAGCCCTTTTGATGATTTGGAATGTTTCGATTTGGTATTGAATGTGATATTGAGGATACTAGAATAGATTTCAGCAATATGTGTAACATTGGTCATTCTGGTATGTATATAAAAAGTAATAAAAATAAACCTTTGCACAATGTGTGTTTTGACATGAGGAATATCAGGTATTAATTTTCCTTATTTTGTGTTGTTCAATCCTTTTTTTTTAATCAGACTAATCTATTGTTTATGCTAATTTTTTTAGGAATGAGATAATGACTATTGAGCTATCTGGAACAATTGCTTTAAAGTTCATTGCTTCTTGGCGTCAGTGTTCATGTGACAATCCTATATGTGTGGTTAGATGGGGAATGATAGATTTCTGTGAGGGTATGAATTCCAAAATATTGGTTGTAATTATTAATCATTACCCGAGTGAAATGTATATTTACATGTAAATGTAGGAAGGAGGGTTATTCTTACAACATATCCAACACGGATTATGTTAGATGGGTGCTGTGAATTTGTTCAGCAGTTTAAAAACATGTAAGTGCTATTTATATTATAGGTTTTTAACAAATATTAAATATTATTTTTGAACTACATAGCTATTAATATTAACGTATGTGTTCTTATTTTATACCTTTTTCTTACAGGCTTCCTCCTAAGGCTTCTTGGATGTATCCTTACCGTGGATAATAGAGACATCAAGCTTATTTGAATTCTTTACTCAGTCTTCATGATCTCTACGAGTATTTCTTATTTATTTTCATCTCAATGTTCTATTTATTTATTAGTTGTTTTGAATAATTCGACAATCCTATACTTAACCATGATCTTAGGATTTAATGGTATTGCTAATGGGTTTGTGATCTTGCTATTTTCTTTACATTATTTAATATAGATCCGTGGCTTTTTATAAATTCTGCGTTGTATCATTTAAAATAAATATGTTAAAAACGCACATTTTCACAAAAAAGTAAAGAAGATAATCCTTTTTCAATGTTAATTGATTCGTATTGGTCAAAGAATATATGATTACGGTGTTTGACCTTTAAATTATTTGTACCCACCTATATATCACAACCTTTCCCTTTCTTTGTTATTGTCGTCGCCATTTATCGGTCAGTCAAAACTAATATGGATGAGAGTTCAAGTGATTCCTATAATATTCAGTTCGATCCAGATTTTGTGCCAAACGGTTTGGATATACCAAAGGTCTTGAGGAATGAAAGTTGGCTGAGGCGGTGCGAAAAGACAAAATAATTCGTGACCAAGGTATCTATTCCGTATGCATTGATTGTTCTTACGAATTGATATTTTCCCTTTTTCTACTTCTCTACAGTAATATTTAATTTTAATTTTGTGTTGATGGATATATCTGTATGTCAAGAGACACGCAAAGGCATGCGCTAGGCTTGATAAGATTCGTAAGAAGAAGCAAGAACTCAAAGACAAGATTCAGGACCTCGAGTACTATGAACAAGAGATGGTTGATGATATAAAGCATCTGAAATCTCCTTTTACCGAGTGGAAAGATCTTCATTTCAATGATATTGCTCCAATACCTCCCATCATCGATGTTGTTTCTCATAGAGCATAATTGTTGCTGTTTAGATTATGCATTATGTGTATCGTGTTTAGGTCTTTATTATCCAAATTCCCTCCGGACTAATCTATTAAACTACTACGAAATTGTATTATGTTCTTGGTTTTATGTTGTTGTTTCTATAACTCTCTACACTATCGCTAATTTGATTTTGCTTCTAAGCCCGTTCTATGCTGCGTTACGGAAAATTTCATTTTATGTTTCAAAAACGTCCGTTTATCTTATGACTTATCAATGTCAAAATTTTATTTTGCTTCTAAGTCCGTTCTATGCTGCGTTACGGATAATTTCATTTTATGTTTCAAAAACGTCCGTTTATCTCATGACTTATCAATATCAATAAAGTGGCAAAAGAAAACTTGGTCTGACTCAAATTATGAATATTTGAGTAAACTTTGACTTTAAAACGTGTAATATTTGACAATTAATCAAACGTCCGAATCTGATCAAAATATTTTCGTTTCTACTTTTGACTTGATATACTCGAGATACATGCATTGGATTGTCTATATCTACAAAATCTTAAACGTTGTGGCAAATATTATTCCGTTAAGCACAACTACATTTAAAATATATGTGTCAAATCAAAAATCTTGGTATTGCCATCGAAACAGGAATTTTGTGTAAATCTAGATATCTTTATATTGTCGTGCATAGCTATATAGTGGCAGGGAATATATTCTTTTTGAAAGTGTTGTGTTTTGAGATTATAAACTTGTGTCACATGCATTTGCTGGCTTTTGTTTTACTTTCATTGTTTTGTTGTAGATTTTTCTTTTTACTTATTGTATCTCTTGATTACCAACACGAGTCTATATAAACCGATTATTGTGCATTCGTGTGTATTATCTTTTTATTAAAAAATAACAAAATAAACGATCTTTTTATTAAAAACTAACAAAATAATCGGAAAATGGGATATTTCCAAAGCGCTTTCGTGCATATCTACATAGTTACCATGTTTATCTACATAGTTACCATGTTTATCTTAATGTCAATTTTACCCATTATGTAAATTTTTTGTTTTGTCTCATAAGGGGTTGCATGCAAAATGAAATTGTTTCTTTTACAATTACATTACAATATGAATTTTATGAGGCCCATTGACATAATCCTACCATATCAATATCTATATATACCTATATTTATGACAATTATATATGTCTCTTATATTGATCATTCATCTAACATGGATCTCTCTTCTTTATTTAAGGTGTCCCTTAACAGTGCTTTTTACTATGTTCATTCGTTGAATCCATATGTCCATAATTGGCGTTGTGCTCTTAAAATGATAAGAATGTTTCCCAATCCTTTTGGACATGCGGATTTGATCGAATTGATTCCCGTGGCTGAACAGGTATGTACAATAGTTTCGATTTAACTTTATAGATTATATTCTATATCATTCGCTCTAATTACTTATTTGTATATTGTGTTTGATACAACAAGGTGATAAGATTCAAGGTTCTATTAGAACCGAGTATTATGATAAAATCAATCCAAAAATTATTGAAGGTTCTTGGATAATGGTTTCTATGTTTAAGCTTATACCCCTAACTAGCGATTTCAGGCCAACTAATCATGGTTTTAAAATTGAGTGGGTATCGAGCACTATTACTTGGGGTATTACATCCAGGAGTTCCAATAATTTCTTTTCTTTTGCCCCTTTTGAAACCATAAACGGTGGTTATATAGAAGTTGGTGTTTTTGCGGGTGTGAATTTCTATATGTCTTCTTGTATATAACATATTTTTGGTCTTTTAGGTGCTAGATTGATTGGTGATAATTGCTGACTTTTCAAATTGTCTATCTTATAGATGTAATTGGTCGTGTTGATGGATTTAGGCCATATATCGATCGTCATTCCCCAAGTTTTTATAATGCACCTAAAAGTTTCGTTGTTCATCTCCTCAATGAAAAGTAATGATATTATCACTTTTTAGATATATATTAGTTTGTTTTGCTTCTGTTGTAATTGTTGTTTTGTTTTAACTCTTTTATAATTTTTTTGTCATTTTTATGTGCAGTGATACTCCTTTGAGTTTTCAATTATCTCTTGAATATGCATCTGAAGTGTATGATTTGTTGTCTAATTGTAAAAGAGATGTTATTACCTGCGTCGTCAGATTTGCAGCTGTCTACAACAAAAAAGGTATAATCGTACTCTTCTTTTATAATAATATATGAGTTTTGCTATATAAACATTCGTTTTTTCTTTTAGGTCTTTGGGGCATCTCAACATCATATAATTGTACCAGTGTTTGGATAGATCCTGATTTTCCAGAGGTCCGTATGTTTAGAGATGTTCTTGCAAAACAATCCAGAGAGTAATATATTGTTCTGAGTACTTCGTGATTTGGACTTTTAAAGTGTTTACTATTTTATGGTTACTATTAGGGTGTTGTCCTCATGTGATTTGATACAACTCTATCTAAAAACCAATAGTCTATTTATCAATATACTCATTCATATCTATATGACTATAAACACAAATCAAACCGTTGAAAATGCATTGTATCTGCCAATGTTAGTTTAATTTTCGCATTTTCTCAAAAAACAACTTATTGGTTGTAAGATGAGGTGTTGTCATGCATGCTCATCAAGGTATTGTCATGTCTAACTTTTCTTCTTGGAATCGTTCTTATCCTCTCCATATACTACTTTCTTTTCGGTTTTTCGAAAAAAGTATAACTTCCCAATGTGAAGAGGCAGTCATATAAATTAAACTATCACTCATCTTATTTTCCCTCATCCATACATTCTTATCATATTAACTAATTTATCTCGAAATAAAAATATGGCTGGCAGTTCAAAAAACTCTTTCATTGTTGACTTCGATTTTGAACCAACTAGATTGAGACTCTCGACCGTTTTGAAGAACGAGAACAGATTGGCCAAATGTAAAAAATCAAGCAATTTCGTTGATACGGTATGTTTTTGGAATACGATATGCATGTTAGTCTATTTTTATTTGGTTTTTTTGTAGTCCATCATGACTCTATCAAATTTTATGTGTTATTTATTTAATTTTGTGAACCATATCAAAGTAATGGTCTAATTATGGTTAATTGTTTATGTCGATCGTTTGAATACTTGATTGATAGTGATAACATTTGTTTAACTTATGTGATTATATATAGCTTTACGAATGATATGATGAAGCTTGTGAGGGATTAGAGAATGTTCGTGAGGCAAACTAAAAACTCGATTTTTTTTTTAAAAACATCCAAAAGGAGCTAAAGAAATTACAATATCTTGAAGGGGACTTCGTGGAACAAATCAAACAGTTGGAAGCACCTTATACTGAGTGGGAGAAGTTACGTTTCAATCAAATTGCTCTGTTACCTCATATAATCAAAATTCTTACTTATGGGAGAGATGACAGCCCATGATATTATGGTGTTATGTAAAGTTACTATGCTTTGTAAGACTTATGTTATCCCTCTGTTTAATGAGGGTTGTTTCTTTGCTTTTAATTACTCTTCAAGTGTTAAGTATCGTCATGTCTTTTCGTGTTGTGTGTTCTCGGTGTCAAAACGTAATGTTATAAAATTTTATTTGCTCTTATGGTGTCCATCTTTAGCTAATTAATGTTAATATCTTATTCTATCATATATGATATATAATATAATATTCTCTTCGTCTTTACCATACATCTCCAAGGATAGTTTTTCCATTGTGTTTATCACATCAAACGGATAAATACTTATATATATATATATGAATGGTTAACGGTTTCGATTGGGTTTTATTGGCATAGGATAACTTCTACATAATGTTTATCACAGTAAAAGGATATATATATATATATATGTTGACTTATTAAATTGGTTAAGTATGAACGTTGGTTAATAAGTTTTCGCGTTTTTAAAATATATAATTTTGGAAAATGTATAATTATTTACGGTGGTCTATTCGTATTTACAATTTTATATTACAATTTTGTATATGAACTTTATTTAATAAGTTTTTGCGTATTTGAAATACGTAATTTTATAAAATAGATAATTATAAAACGGTAGTATATTCGTTTTTACATTTTTGTATAGATTCGTTTTTACATTTTGTATATATCTCAAATAACTATTAGAATAATTATTACATTTTTGAATAAACTTACGGTTTCATAGTTTAGATTAATAAAAACTTAGGGTTTTATGATACCTATATATATATATAACTTTGTCCATGTATGCTGCACAATAGAATTTGCTCTTTCGTATCCACCATGAAAAAAAAGAGTCTTAAGGAGAAGGTCTCTGATGCTGAAAGATTTTCTAAATACAAAAGACGTAAGATTGTTATGCTTGGTAATTGATTGATGTTTTATAATTTGTTGTTCGTTTTCCATACTGTTACAAACCATTTATTTATGTGTAATATCCAGGTAAAACAACTAGGCATGAACATTATGCACCAGCCATAAACTATGATTTATGAAATTACCAGCCAATGGTGCACGCATCAACTGTCGAGGCTAGACGGAGGAGAATGATTATCCTAAGGAACAAGAGAGCTAGGATTTACGATGACAATATTGGAAAGTCTTTGTATAATTTATAAAATATATCTATCTACATAATACATACATGTGTGTTTATATATTTGTTTTTTTTTCCTATGACCAGGTTCGTTAACACAGAGTTCTGAACAAGATGAGCTTGTGTGCTTCGTAGCCACTGATTCGGAATCCGAGGGTGAATGCCAGCGTGATATTCAAGCAAGGTCTTCGAGTAGGAATCATAAATCGTCAAAACGCACAGAACCAATACTCGATGAATCCCAAACAAAGCAAAAAAATGGTATACAAATTTTATCTTGATATGTTATTTTTATCTACTATAGTCGAATCAAATGTTAGTGCGCTAAATTATCTAATATATACAGATTATTTTGATGATGGAAATTCTGATTAAAAGATTATTTTGATAATGGAAACTCTGATTAAAATATATAGGTTATTTTGATGATGGAAATCCTGATTATGCATGCTAATATTGCAATGCTCACATGTAGTTGGGTGAACGTATAGCTAAAAAGAAGATGAACGTCAAACCAGAATTCACCTTATGATGTCGTAAAGGGAAGGTTATCCTACCCTTGCTTAAGCGGCCTCCTACCACGTGGCTTGTATTATATTATAATCACGATGGACTTTCTAAACATTTTCGTGAAAATATAAGAACATACAATAACATGTTTTCTTTCACGTCGTTGGGTGGTACTATTAACAAGGCAATCAACAATGGTAAAGGACCATATGTTTTCCATCTGAGTGGTGAAAACTATCATATGATAAGTCAGGTTTTACCCATCGGTAATGGTACCCCAACGTTTTTACAGTTGTATATCCATGATACAACAAACGAGATAACCCATCGGATGAACGCAGCCAAGTAAGTTTTTTTTCTATTTTATTTCATTATGTGTTATGGTGGTAGATTAAATATTTATTACATAGTGTTTATGTTTCTTTTTTAAAAACAGGGGAGATTCTAAGGTTATAGTAACTCGGCTCAAAGATATGTTAGATAAGCATAATCGACACGTGAAGGCATTTCGATATGTTAAAGATCATTTTCCGGATCATGGTAGTAACGAACGATTCAGGCTAAAGTTATCTGCTTCTAGGGTTGGAGATGGAAGAACACATAATCTTCCAACAGAGAATGATGTTGCTGCTCTTATACCCGGTGATTTTGATAACGCATCGGAAGCCCGTTTATCTGCATATTCGCGTAGGATATGCGAGTTGCATCCAGCTTATCTGCCTCTTCAGTATCCACTTCTGTTCCCGTACAGAGAGAATGGTTTTAGATTGGGTATAGATATTGGTTTCGTGGACTTGGCTGGTAGAAAACGCACCAAAATTACAATGAGAGAGTTCTTTGCTTTTCGTATACAATCAAGAATCGGTGAAGCTCCCACGATTAAGATGGCAAGAAGATTGTACCAACAGTTCTTGGTAGATGCATATACTATGACTGAGTGAAATAGACTGCGTTATATATCCCTCAACCAAAAAAACTTACGGTCAGAGACCTATGAAAAGATTGTCCAACAAGCTAATAAGGGTGAGTCTGATTTATCCGATCAGGAGAAACCAATTTACATTCCTTCTTTGTACACTTGCGGTAAAAGGTACATGATGCAGCATTATCTTGATGCAATGTCTACGGGCAAATACTATGGATTTCCAGATTTGTTTATTACAATTACTTGTAATCCAAAGTGGCCGGAGATTGTCAGATATTTAAAAACTCATAACTTAAAAATAGAGGACAGACCTGATATATACTGTAGGATCTTCAAAATCAAACTTGACAATCTCATTCAAGAGATGATGAAAGAAAATACACTTGGTGAAGTTAGTTCATGTATTTTTGTTTGTCCTCACTATATACGTTTATATTTTTTAAAGTTAATTATTTATTTGCATTCCATGATAAAATTGTCACCTCATTTTTTTATCTTATACAGCACTATACACAATTGAATTTCAGAAGCGTGGATTGCCTCACGCACATATGGTTCTCTTTCTTGCCCCTGGTTCGAAATTACCTACGGGTGATCATATAGACAAGCTCATCAGTGCTGAGATTCCTGATAAGAATCTCGATCCGTATTTGTACGAGATCGTGGCGGGCGTTATGCGTAACCCTAAAAATGTTTGTATGGAGAATGGTACATGTTCAAAATTCTTTCCGAAACCTTTTAGCTCGACTACCAAAATTGATGAGGCTGGTTTTCCTATATACAAAAGGCGACAAGATCATCGGGTTATCCAAAAGAAAAGGGTCGACTGTGATAATGGCTTTGTGGTTCCATATAACCAGAGTTTATGTATCTGCAACGTCGAATGGTGTAACCAAACTCGGTCAGTCAAGTACTTATTCAAGTACATTACTAAGGGTCCTGATTATATTAGGGCAACAGTTAAAAAGGAAAAAGATTCTACTACGAAAGTTAGTGTTGATGAAGTCAAAAAGCATTTTAGCTGCATGTATATACAAAACATTGTATTGTCTTTTGTAATGTTATTGGTAACTCTTTTTTAAAATTATAATTTATTTGTTTTTTTTGTCACGTAGGTACATATCTGCATGCGAATCAACATGGTGAGTTTTGGCTTTCCCAACTCAGTTTTGAACTACACCGGTTGAGAAGCTTTCCTTTCATATGCCAAACCAACAGTTGGTTATGTATAACGAAGATGATCCCGCCGATGAAATCGTTAATCGTTTGTCTGTTGGCCAGACTAAGTTTTTAGCTTGGATGGAAGCCAATAAAATATACCCAGAGGCTAAGGGTTTGACGTATGCTGATTTTCCTACTAAGTTTGTTTGGCATCTAAAAGAGAGGGTATGGAAGCCACGGTCAAGGGGGCTCTCAATCGGTCGTGACACTTATGTTCCATAGTCTGTTGGTGAAGTATATTATTTGCGAGTACTTATAAACATCGTTAAAGGGCCAACATCCTATGAAGAAATTAGAACGGTTAAAGGGATTGTGTATAACACCTATCAAGAAGCATGCTTTGCGATGGGGTTGCTTGACGATGATAAAGAGTATATCGCAGCTATTAAAGAGGCCGGTGATTGGGCCAGTGGAAAATCATTACGCCGTTTATTTGCAACAATGCTTTTAACAAGAAGCATGATACTGCCTCTAAGGGTGTGGGATGCCACATGGGAATATTTGTGTGACGATATATTAATCAGGCGGAGGAAAAAATTGCGAAATCAAAGTAAGTTCGTCAGTCCATAGTTAAGTTTTTTAATCAAATAACATTATATACTTTGTTTATATATTTCGTTGTTATGTGATTCAATACTGTGATAGACACTAATTTTATTGTTCCTTCAACTGTTTTTATAGACCTATTGCTCAGTACGTATCAAATCAAAGATTTGGCATTATCCAAGATAGAAAAAATGTTACGTCGCAACGGAACCTCTCTGAAAGATTTTAAACACATGCCACGACCAAATCTTTTCCTGTTGAAGCTCACTAAGAATCCTCTGATCATAGAAGAAACGAGCTACGACCGTGCGGAACTACAAGAGAAGCATATGGAATTAATGTCGAGTATAACTGAAGAGCAGCGTAGGGTTTATGAGGAGATTTTCTCAGCAGTTGATCATAACAAGAGTGGCATGTTTTTCGTGTATGGTTCTGGTGGTACAGAAAAAACATACCTATGGTCTCTATTGGGGTCATGTCTTCGATCAAAAGGAAAAGTTGTCTTGAACGTAGCCTCGAGCGGGATTGCTGCTTTGTTGTTGCAAGGTGGTAGAACTGTACACTCTAGATTTGGGATCCCTTTCGCTGTTAATGAATCGTCCAGTTGTAGGTTTTCTGCTGGATCACATGAGGCTGAGTTAATAAAACTATCCAGACTTATCATATGGGATGAGACTCCCATGATGAGTAAGCACTGTTTCGAAACGTTGGATCGAACGATGTGTGACATACTAAAGTGTAACAAACTTTTTGGGGGTAAGGTTATTGTTTTTGGTGGTGATTCCAAGCAAATATTACCAGTGGTTCCAGGAGGTGGAAGGGTAGAAACTGTGTTAGCTTCATTGAATTCATCCTTCTTGTGGAGAAACTATAAAGTCTTAAAACTTACCAAGAATATGCGTCTCCTTGACAGTGGTTTAAGTGATAAAGATGCGTCCGAGCTGGTACCATCGTGCGAGGATCCAATAGAATCAATTGTATCCAGTGTCTACGAGGGGCGTTACTCCAGTGAAAGAGATCCAAAGTTTTATCAGTCTAGAGCCATACTAAGTCCACTCAATCATGACGTTGATGCTATTAATGATTACATGCTTAAAAACATTTCAGGTACCTTTTTACATATTAATTTATTTCATATTGTTTACATTTACGTAATACAGAATTATATTATTCTTAGTTTTGTTTTGTTTGGATAACGAAATAGGTGACGCACATACATTTTTAAGTTCTGATAGTGTGGAGCCATCCGATACTGGCGAGAAAGATGACCTGGTATACTCGCAAGAATTTTTAAACAGTATTAAAATCTCTAGATTACCTAATCACGAGCTACATTTGAAGACTGGCGCACCTGTGATGTTTCTTAGGAACATCGACCCTAAAAGAGGTTTATGCAATGGGACAAGGCTATTAATTATACGAATGGGTACTTACGTCATTGAAGGGCGTATCATAACTGGCGATAAACTAGGACATGATGTGTTGATACCACGTGTGTTCGTGTCTCCGCCTGATGCCAAATTTCCATTCCGTATGAGACGTCGACAATTTCCTATTACATTGGCATTCGCAATGAACATCAATAAGAGTCAAGGACAGACGTTGCAAAAAGTTGGTCTCTACCTCCCCAAACCAGTGTTTACCCATGGGCAGTTATATGTTGCCCTATCTAGAGTGATATCCAGGAAGGGGCTGAAGATTCTCATTACCGACAAGGATGGGAAATCTTCTAACGCCGCAACAAACGTCGTGTTCAATGAGATTTTCCAGAATCTTTAGTTTACTATGTTTTTCATCTACATTATGTTGATTTGGTTTGGTTTTTAGTATAAACAAGTTTGTTTTTGGTTTTATTTTAGTTCGGTTTTACAATCAATGAATAAGTTTCTTAATATAATATACATTCGGGTTTCACTTTCTTCATTTGATAAATTTGGATTTCATTCTCTTATTTTGAATTAGTTTGGTTCGTTTGGCATTCCGGGCCATTTGTACCCATATTCATTGTAGTGGGTATTCCATTTTTCTTTAATATTCACATAATTCAATAACATAATGTTTCCATATTAAATAAAAAAAATTTGCTGAATATTATTGTCTATATTCTAAGTTTCTAAATCTTTAGTGAATATCTTCTTTTTATTATTTATATATGTTTTCTCTAAACCTACTATAGCGTGTATCTACCATGTATATATATATACATACATACCTTCTATATACCTCTTCTCTGCCGTATTGTTTCTCATATACAATATTGTATAAAGCTTGAATCACCATGGACCACAATGTTGATGCACATAATGATTACATGCTAAGCCACATACCAGGTACGTTCCCAATTATTATTATATTGCTTATTGTTTACATCGGTATAAAAGGTGCTTCAGCTCTTTTTTTGTTTGTATGAACAATAACCTAGGTGAGGCACATGTATGTTTTAGTTCTAATAGTATCGAGACATCAAATACAGGCGAGAGAGATGATATTGCGTATCTCCGTGAATTCTTGAATAATATAAAGATTCGAGATTTGTCTGATCACGAGCTGCACTTAAAGATTGGTGCTCTGGTGATGTTGCTTAACAACATCGACCCTGCAAGAGGATTAATCAATGGGACCAGACTACTAATTATACAAATGGGTTCTCATGTCATCCAAGGGCGTATTTTAACTGGTGATCATCGAGGACATAACATCTTGATACCACGTATGTTCGTATATCCTCTGGACATGTTGTTCCCATCCGTATGAAACGGCAACAAATTCCTATTACACTGGCATTCTCAGTTTACTATTGTCGTTCAGTCTATGATATTATTGCATTGGCATGTTTCAATACTATTGCTTTGTCTTCTGTCATGATATATCAATTAGATACAAGATATTCATGTAAATGTCCCTCTTAACTCTCTTTATGTAATTTGTCTTACTACTGAATCGTTCAAGCCACAACAACAATAACGTCATCTCATCCGTAACAATATACAATTGTGGTCCTATACATTCTATGATTTTATATTACTTAGATTAAATGAAAATGAAATAATAAACACTGATCTGATTTAGAATCATATATGTAAATCTTTGATTCTGTTTATATATATTCAGGAATATTATTTTGGTAGTATTCATAATTTATGCATATATAATAATGATTTGATAAACCCGCAATTAGTTTAGATCAAAAATATATATTTCTCTATTTATATCTATACATGAATATTCTCTTAATATATTCCATAATATCTTTTCTACTAATATGATATAAAATTGAGATAATAAACTCGTATTTAATTGTTTAAATATAGAGTATATATATAAAAAAAATGATAAGGCCTCATTTCATTTAGTATAGACGTAAAAATATAACAATTCCATTTATACCTATTCATGAATATTCTCTCGATAATTTTCATGTGTAACCTAACCTAATATCTACTATATATACATATACATATACCGTATTCCTCTCTGTGTAGTACTCTCCATTATTCACCTATTATTGTATGCTCTTTTTTTATTTATTTTTATCTTTGTATGTTTTTCATCCTATTGGTATCGAACTTACTGATTTCCTTTCACGAATTATTTAATCTTAATAGCCAATATAGAGATTATGGTATTCACCGATTCCATGATGCTGTCAAGTAGTTTTTATACTTGGTCTATATATGTTTACCTTAGATTTTTGTGTTTGTACTTACTTTTGATGTTTTGTTCTTCTTTTAGGTTTGTTGGTTCTTCTCCCGTCATCTGCCTATGCATTCATAATTTTGTATCTTCAAGGTTATTTCCTGTGAATATGTTATTTATTAATTTCGTAAGGTTAATATACTAAGCACACGGATTTAATTGGTACCGTTTATTCTCTTTCAGTTTATCGAAACTCATCATCGAAGGAACTTCACATGCGATTTTCGCAGATGGTTAATCCCGTATCTATCAAGAATTTATCGGTTAGTGTAGTTATTATACATATCTTTAATATATTCATCTATATACAATCTTGAATGCTATTTTAATGTATACTATGTGTCAGGTGTCAACGGTGTATCGTTTATTTACGACGTGGATTGCATGTGATTTCGCTTTGATCCAGAGTCATCCACCATTCCCTATTAGGTTGCGTGTATTATCTTTTGCATGTAGATCCCATTCTTACGCATGTAGCTTAATGTAGCGATCTTATCTTAGTTTGTATGTTTACTTATTGATATTGTTTGTTTCATACATTATAGGACGCTTTCTTTCTATTCGTTGTTTTGTTCAACTGAACCGATAACTGAATGGAGAAGCTTTGATCGTATATATAGTCGTATACCTGACATCTATTCTTTTAGACAGACAACTTCTAATCATATATATCGTCGCAAACCTAATATCCATTCTCTTGGCAACACAAGCTCGACTAGGTTGGTATTCATGGTTATTTTTATATTTAATTGGTCCACACTATTATAATGCATCTTAACTTTGTGATGAATCTGAATTTAGGTCCGTCATCTACAACACTACTTATATCGATGTGCTTGCAATAATCCGTTCAAGACAATCCATAATGGAAGATCTTAAAGAGAACTCAATTTAAACGCAATCGTCCGCTATAAAATATTTATTCAAATACATTACCTTCAAAGAATAGATTCTTTGTGTAATGTTTTGTTTTTAATAATATTTCTTTGTGATTTTGCTTCATAAAACCCATATTTTAGGATTTTCGTTATACTTTAATTATTTTGTTTCATCTTAGTATTATTGTTTCATTTTTTTGTTATTAATTATATTGTTCTTCTTCTTCACAATGTGTTTTCATATAACGCGTCCCGCGCAGGGCGCGGGTAAATGCCTAATTAGTTTAATATTATTTCCAAAAGTACGCATATGACAATTTTATGGCATCTCAAAGGCGTGATCTTTCTTTGGTTCTCCTAAATTACATAAGTTGCGCTTGGAATGGCATGTGAGTATGATTCTTCATTGGTTCTTTTTACTTATTTTTAGGGAGCTTATCAAATAACCAAATGGAATGGCATGCGAGTGTCACTTTATTCAAATATGGAACGCGGGTATGCATTCTTCTTTCTCCTTTTCTTCAATGATGATTGTAGTTCAATGATGATTAGCGTATCTATCCATGGAAATTAAGGATATATATATGTGGCTGGAATTTGTATTGATTTTTGTATAATGTGTTTTGCTTCAAGTCTCTCAAACGTTATGAAATAGATTTGAAAGCTTTCGCCAAGTGTCTGAATTTGTGTTTAGGTTCCTTTCTGTGTATGAATCATGCATCATTTTGTTTGTTATTGTGGGTTTCACTGGTAGGTTAACAATTCGAGTCTGATAACTAAGAGAAAGGAGGCGCATTATATGGTAAGTTACATTCAAGCTATCATCCAGCTTTATTGTAGCGCAACAATTTAATAATCACAAGAGTTTATATAGATCATAGTAAAGCTCATGTATACCTCTCTGGTTCAAATATTATGCTCTTTGATGATTCTGACTCTTTCATGTGAATCAGATTTGGAGCTTGCGTTAATTGGATAAGTACCTTAAATTTGTTTGAAAATTTGGAAACTATACTAAATTTGTTGATATTTGAAAACTACCCTATTTTTAGTTTGAAATGATATTTTTACTATTAGGCTATTAGTTAATCATTAATCTATCTAATTTTTTTTAAAACAAAATAATTTGATTTTTCAGTTTTAAATAAAAATTAAATAATTTTAAAATTAATAAATATTTAGAATAAATCGATAGTGTAAAATAAATCGATGAATACAAGAAATTAAGTCGACAAACATAAAAACAATAAGTCAATGGTTATATAAGTCGACAAAGAAAAAAATCAACCAAAACAAATATAAATCAATAGTTGAAAAGAAGTCGACGAATCTAAAAATTAAGTCGATGAACACAAAAACAATAAGTCAATAGTTATATAAGTCGACAAAGGAAAAAGTCAACCAAAATACAAATATAAATACATAGTTGAACATAAATCGACGAATCTGATGATTAAGTCGACGAACATAAAAAAATAAGTCAATGGTTATATAAGTCGACAAAGGAAAAAATCAACAAATACAAATATAAATCTATATTTGAAAATAAGTCGACCAAGCTGAAAATTAAGTCAACGAACATAAAAAAAATAAGTCAGTAGTTTAAATAAATCAATAGAGCAAACAATCAACGAAGAAAATATAAATCAACTGTGTAAAATAAATCAATTTACTTAATTATAATTTTAGTTGGAAAAATTATGATTCATTATCCATATAGATTTTTTTGTTTTTAAAAATAAATATGAGTTGTTAATAAATTGAACTTAATTTTAAAATTACACTAAACAATTTTTAATTATCAACATATTTTGTATGATAATTTGTTCAATATTAAAGGTAGTTTTCCAATTTTGTAAAATTTGGTATACTTTTCCAATGTTCAACAAGTTTTAGGGTATACAATCCAATTTTCTCTTGGATAAATTTGCCAATGGAAAACTCTGAAGCATGCACCATATCTTTTCATCATTACAGCATACACTTCGACAGTAAACAAAATGATTCAAATCTCTCTCTTGTGATTGATCCTACATGTGGCCGTGAAGAACAACGATATAGAATTAGTTGATTTTGTGGAATCTGAGTTTCTAGGCGAGCATGTAAATAAAACAAACGTAGGTTTCAAATTTTAACTTTACTTCAAAAATATGTGATCCTCATAAAATCGGAAAACAGGTCGAAGCTATCAAGAAAAGATTGGTTGAGTTTATGCGTCTATCAGACTCTCTGAATTAGCAACCGTATGTTGCTGGAAGACAGATCACCTCCAAACCGAGCAAACGAAACAACATCAAAGTTGAGTCATATTTTAGTGATATATGTTGAGAATGTCTTTGTGTGAGTTTTTCTTTTAATCTATTCCTCAGATTCATAAAAATAGCGGTTAAATGAGAAATTGTTAGAAGTTAATGTTGAACGTTACCGATCATAGGATTTCTCCCATCTCTCTAATAATAAGAGTTCATTGCGTATAAAGCTTTGTTAAGTATATTTTCGGTGAAGAACATGAAGCAAGGAGAATCTTGCAATCGCGATAATTGCAAGAATAGTCTAGGTTTTTCTGCAATTTTGCAGGATCAATTGATGGTTTAGTGACACACCATGGTTTTGGTGTGTCGGCACTGGATATAGAGGATAAGAAACTGATGAAAAGAATTATGAAAAGCTTCATGATTTTTTTATGGGTTTTATAGTTTAAATTCGGATGCATTTTAAGCTATGTTGTTTTCTAATTTTAAAGGTAAGAAATTGGTTGGAATCTTCGTCAGATTTTGTCAATTTCTTTATCCCGGAAATTCTCAGACGAATGTGTTCATTTACAGGTTTTAATTAACGATAAAAAGAAGATGGTTCGGTTTCATCTTTTTTTTTTTAAGTTTGTCTTTCGGTTTCATGGGTAACTTGAATAATGGAATAAGACTTGGTCTTGAATGGTGTAAATTTTTTAAATTCGAGTATTGATGGTCCTCAACCACACAAATAGCTGGCTTGCTAAAGCACTCTTAAAGATGGAGAGTAGTATAAGCGATTATTAACGTCAGTATGACTTAGTTCAGTGGTTTACCAATTGATAGAATTGTTCTTATGCTGTTTAATGTTTTGATTGCTTTGTTAATAATCAAATCATTTTTGATTTTGTGTTATTAATCAGTGGCAAAGATGGGTGATCTACATGAAGAAAGTATCCGACAAAAATAATGTATGCTCACGAATTCCCCTTAACATTGACTTACTTTTGTTTTAATCTTTTGCTAATTTTAGTTAAGCGTTGGTCTAATTCTCAACGCCATTCCTGAGGTTGACAAAGTGATGTTTTATTTAATTGACATCTTATACGTAGTGTGCTAAGAATAAATGTAATACACAAAATCGTGATTGTTTCTATTTTTCTTCCTGTTGTGAGCCTCTAATGGAATAATTTATATGCTATTGCATGTGAAATGTTGGGAAGTATCCCGTAGTGGTTTATTTGTATCCAATCAACCAAAGTCACTAACTTTGAGGTTTTATTGGTATGTGTATTTTTAAAAAAAAATTCTTAGGTTCTAATGAAAATATATGTTTCTTTCTCTTGTGGTGAAGGTTGTGTTCCGCTGCACCATAGTCTTTACATGAGGATGTAATAAGCAAGCAAAACCAAATGGTCATTGTTGCGAGGTTGTGAATCCACGGGTTAGTGACTTGTTTCATTCATTATCTATTTAATAATTAATTAGTGTCTGGTTTGTTGTTTGTCCCATTTGATTTTTCATGTCCGGCATGTACTTTTTTCGGATGAATGATGAATAGTATTTTTACGCTTCTTGATTATTTCAGCATTTGTTTCAGAATTACAATCAATATTACAAACAGACATATTTTTTGCCTTTGATCATAGATTGTCTCATGATTCAATTTTTGTGTTTCACTTTTCCATCTTTCAGCGTTTTATGGGTATGTTGGGTTTATGATAAGGTAGAATGAATGAAGGTTGAGTTGGCAAATTATATGAAGTATTGGGTTGATTCGGAGTGTTTGCAATTGTATTGTTCAGCGAAGTATAAAATAAGTGAGTCTGGTGCTTAAATAAAATCTCCACACGGGATCATGTTTTAGTTAGAACAATTATAATTGGACTTTAAACTCTACTTTAACACTAATCTATCTTTCTTTTCATTTTTGGTCTGATAAATTATCAATATGTGTATATTGAATATGAAAAAATAAGAGTAGAAATTGGAGAAGAAAACCCAATATTTTCACTTGATAACATTTGTATATTGGAGGAGAGTTGTTTCGACAATTGGGATAAAGAGAAGAGTATATATTATAATTTTCCACTGAAAATAGATAAATTAGGTAGTGAAGATTCTTAAAGAAAACAAAATTTGTTGCCGAACAAGCCCTTAGTTTCTTATTTGTTTCTCTTTGTGTAATGTTAAACTCTAGCTCTCCACCCTTATCTCACATCATCTAGCATTTCAATATTATAAACCAACATTCAAATGTATGAGAAGACTGAGCTGATAATTGATCATAAAATGATAGCATTCCTATTTTTCTATATACAAATATTGGTTTATATATTTTTTCTATATACAAATGATTAAACATTTTTCAAAGCCAATCGTATTTTCTCGACTTATACACACATAAATCTAAACAAATCAAATGTTGTAAGCCACCATTTTGTTTTGGACTACCGGATATCCCCACATGGGTTACAAAATCTAAACAATGTATTTTTTCGACTATATTATCTAGGCTGGGACGTGTAAGAGGTATGACATGATGGGTAAAAGATATGACGTAATGCGGGTAAGAGGTAGGACAGGTAAGACCTAGGAGGGGACGCGACGCGACGCGGATATGAACTTGGAGGGGATGTGTAAGGGCTGGGATGGAACACGAGTAAAGAATGAAACACAAAAACATGAGTTGGGGTAACAATCATGTTTGTTAATTGAAATAAATAAGTAACTGATTTAGTGATAAATAAAAATGCTTAATTTACAGTATTAAATTATTGCCTTTTGTTTTAAGGTCAGTTCATATATTACTAAATACTTTTGTTATTCTCACATGTGAAAATAATGGATGACCCCAAATTTATGTTTAATTTGGTTACTGGAATAAAAAAAATTGATACAATGTTTAAATATATATAGTTTTTAATAACAAAATAATAAATTATGTGATTTCTTTTTCAAACTGTTATTGCTAACTTTATGTTGTGTATGTTACTTGAGTGGTTTGCTGATTCTTATGTATACATTTTATGGTTGTTCGTATAGGTTTCTGAGGGCTTTTTTATGTTTAAGGTTCGTTGTATCTTATCACTTTATTGTTTATAGTTTTCTTGGTCTCTAAATTATTTAGTATTGATTTAGCTTGGAAACATATTTTTTAACTATCGAGTTTCTATATTATTATGCAGCTACTTGCAAATCATTAGTCCTACATTCGAGAAGAATTTTTGTGTGTGATTAGTTCAGTTCTATGGTAGGAGTTCTTGGGGCATAGCAATTTTTACATATCAATACAAATGAGTGAATTAGGCAAATGAAGCAAAATAGCCAATACACAAAATAGTAAATCATATATCCATATATTTTTTGGTATCCTAATTGACAAAATCTATAAAATTGATTAGCCATAGGTAAAATATATCATACTCTTTTTATACTAAAATCACCACCACCATATCACTCCATATATTACGAGGTTGTCATGATAATATAACCAAAACGATGAGGGTGTTGAAATTTTTTATTTGATGATGAAGAACGTATATATCAAACATATTTTTTATATAAAAAAATAAGGAGTTTTGTATGTTTTAAATTTATATTATTGTATAACTTACGATCTTTCGACTTTTTACTATATCTTTTTAACATATAATCTTTCCCTTATTAGTCCCTCATATTATTATGATATTAACAAACTTAAGAAAAGAAAAAGAATATTGAGTACATATAACTAAATCTATTTGACAGGATTGTTATTGTGATGCTTTGATGGATAAGGGTTGTGATTGGACGGGTAAAAACTGAGACGAAATGGGTAACATGAAATATTCCAAAAATATCTTCAACTAAATTTTTTTGTACAATAATTTAGGTATGATGCTGGGAGAGGACGGGACATAAAAGGGTTAAGATGGAACTCGAGTAAGGGCTGGAACATGATGGGTAAAGGTTAGGACGTGACACATGTAAAGGTTGATACGAGATGGGTAAGAATTGGGACGGGACATGCGTATAAAACGAGACACAAGAGATGCGGTAATAACGATATTCGTTAATTTAGATAAATAATTGATTTTGTGATGAATGTAATATATTAACTTACAATCTTAAAATACTTTTTTTTGTTATTATGCCAGTTCATATACAAAGCATTTTTCTAATTCTCAATAAAATGTCAACTTATAGTTTATTATGTTCTTTCAAATTCTTACAAACCATTACAAATTAGATAAACCATTTCAAACTTAAAACATAACCGAAAATCTTCCAAAATATATTGAACTCAAGTTTTTGTATTTTGGGGAAAGACGCATAAAAGTTGGGATGGAACGCGGGTAATAGTTTAGATGGATGCATGTAAGGGATGGGACGGGACGGGTAAAGGTTAGGACGAGACGCGGGTAAAAGTTGGTCCGAGATGGATATGGGCTGAAACAGAACACGAGTAAGGACGGAACACGAGACACATGAGCTACAATAATACATGTATTCTTTAATTGAATAATTGAAATAAATAATTGATTTTGTGATATGAATTGTTAACTTACAATCTTAAAATACTGTCTTTTTGTTATTACGTGTGTTCATATATTATTAAAGCATTTTTCTAATTCTCAAACGAAGTCATTTTATAGTTTATTACGTTTGACTCATTTTGGTTTAGTAAATTATTTCCAATCCGAAAAACAAAAATTTATAAACTAAATACAAATCCAGTCAAACCAGAATATATAATTTGCTTAATATTTTAGGTGCATTTGTAGGGATTTAAACTTACTTATTCTTTGGATTTGTGACTTACATTGACTTACCTATCCTTTTATTTACAAAAAATATAACTTTTTATACAATTTAATGTGTATTTGTGAACGTTTAGACTCACATGTTAGAGTTAGTATATATTAATTCGTTAGAATATTGATATTATAAATCAAATTTCATTTCTAACTAAATCTAAAATAAAATTTCAAAATTTATTATTCCCGCGCAAGTGCACGTGTATTACTTACCAATAAGAAGCACATTCACACAAATTACTTGATTCTTCGTTTTTTGTTTCCATAAGATGTGGTTTCGCGTAGCAAAAATTGAAGTCGAACCGTGATAGTGGTGGTATGTTAACAAATCAATGGTACACATATTGAGGACAACACGGTGGGAGAAACCATAAAGAAGGGCTGTGGAAAGCTAATGAGATCGAAGAACAAGACCGGTTTCTTATTTAAAAAGATTGTGTCCGTGAAATGTTCATACGGAGGACTCCTTAGGGCAGCTGTAGTTGCGTCCTATTCTTGATGTCAGTCTGCAGTCTAATTATAACCGCAGACTTCCGAGCTTCTGTGATGGTCTGAAAGCTGAAATCTTATTGTGTATAGAGTGCTCGAGTTGGGCTGTTCGTTGGTTTCATTTTTCACCTTAACTGGGGCCAGTTTATCAAGGTATTTGTGTGTATACATGTATTATGATGAGAGAGGTCAAGACTTGTGTTGTGTGTATATAATTAAGGTTTTGTTTAAACTCGTAGTTTTCATTATGACAATGAAATAGCAAAAGATTATAACTATTCTCGTTCTTGAGTGTTTAATCCTCGTCTCTCGAAAATCCTAATTGTTTGATGAGAAGTCGACACCAATCGCTATCAACTCTCAAACATATAGTCAACATGTCCGAAAAGGTAAACAACAGCCTAAAATCATAAACATCGATTCGTGGCAGAAGTTCTTCTTAGCTTTAGGATCTTACTTGCCATAATCGCTCTACTCATCTGCCAATATCAATTGCTAATCATTAAATTCTTGACAACAAGAAACAGAACTACAAATGAGACCGTGGTGCCAAGAACAAGAGATCAATCTAGAAACAACTGCTGAGATAAATAAAATAAAAATAACTGTGTCATGTTTATTATACCAAGAACATCACCAATCAAGTATTGGATAAAAAACAAATATCCAAGGTTGGTTGTTGGTAACACCATGCCATGTGCAAATATCTTGCACGCTCAATAAGTAGGCATGTGCAATCAAAACGATGGTGATGCTCTGTTTTTTATATGGGTTTCTTGACCAGATTTTTCTACTCACCTACTGGCCTTAGAGTCACTTTTGTCAACCATAAAATTGATACGTTCGTGGAAAAAAAAAGAGAGGTAATTAAAACGATGGCCATGCTCTGTTTTTGATATGGGGTTCTTGACCATATTTTTGTACTCACCATATTTTCTGTTTGGGTTAACCGACTGGTTTGGTTTGCCTTGTTCATCAGGAAAAGGAGGAGAGTTGCCAGAAGTTGAGGTCTGAGGCAACTGATAGGCTTAGGTGAGTGCGTGACCATGGTCCCAAGTGGATGGAACATTAGGATTCCTGGTGTTAGGTTGATTGATGGTTAGATTATATATTGATTGATTGAGATGTCTGTGTGGTGCAATCGTTTCCGTATGTTTGTTGACATTTTATTGCAGGTGATCGTGTTTCCGTAGGCTTGGAATCGAGCAACTACGCAATCTGATATTTCTAGCCTTTCCTTACCTACAAAAGAGAGCACTTTGAAGACAATAAAGAAACACTTGCTTAAAGAGCAACGAAAGATTTTGACTCAGTCATCATCTCCTTCCTTGTTCATTTTCAATCCCCAAAGTTCTGGTCTCTGATTTTTTGGTTTATCTCTTCCTGTAGACGACATTTGCCTCTAAAATGGCTTCCCCAGAAGATAAGATTCCCATACTTCCATTTTCAGACTTCTCACCATCTCGTAACAGGGCTTCCACTTCAAGGACTCGTAGCCTTCCCCTCGAAATCGAAGATTCGAGTGTGGTTTCAGTGCGAGTGGCTGGTCCGAGACCGGAACGTCTCTCCTTTCCTACTCCTACTCGTAGATCTACCGACTACTTTGCTACTCCTCAAGAGAACAAGGAGGAGTTTGTTCTGCAGCGCACAAATCTCCTGAGACCGGGTAGTCTGGGGATATGCAATGATCCCTACTGTGCCACCTGCCCCTCACATTACAAAAAAGGATCCCTACGTTCTACTCCCACAGTTTCCGTGGATTCCACGGTATGTTTGATTTTACACTAAATAGCTTGAGACTCAAGTAAAATGTTGCTGACTCGGAGTTTCTTCTTTTCTGTGTTAGTTCCGTAATGCTCTGCATGATGATGATGGAAAAGGTTGGGCTAGACGATTTGGGTCCTCAGTTAATAGATACTTACCAAGAATAGTGAAGCCTCATTCAATGGTGGACTAAATTCTTTGCCCTCTCATGCTTGGTAGCTATTTTCATAGATCCCCTCTTCTTCTTCCTCACATTCGTCGAACAGGTATATATATTTCCTCCTCTTCTATCTCTCTCTTGCTTTTGAGTACCTTTTTTTACCATCTTTCTGACTGCAGAGCCACAAATGCATAATGGTTGATTGGCCGACCACTTTTGGAATTCTAGCTGTTAGAACTTTAACGGATGTTCTATTCTTAGCTAATATTTTGCTTCAGGTAAATTTCCTTTGCTCCATTTTCTTATAAGGAAATCTGTGGCTTTTAATGTTTTTTTCTTTAATATTTGTTACAGTTCCGGTTGGCGTACGTAGCTCGCGAGTCTATGGTGGTTGGTGCTGGCCAGTTGGTGGATCGTCCGGGTAAAATTGCTCTCCATTACTTCCAAGGATATTTCTTCCTCGACTTGTTCATCGTTTTACCACTTCCTCAGGTTTTGTAATGTTAGAGCTACCACTTGTTTTTTTGTAATGGTATTTGGAAACACAGATTTATCCTTTCGTTTGCTTACAGATATTGATATTATTGGTAAGAGTAATACCCTTTATCACATCCGGGGTTACCCATGAGGAAAACCTTTTACGCGCCCTACTTCTTGTCCAATTCATCACAAAGCTATACAGATTTCTACCTCTACTAGCTGGACAAACACCGACAGGCTTCATATTTGAGTCAGCGTGGGCAAATTTTGTGATTAATCTTCTCACCTTCATGCTTGCTGGACATCTTGTAGGATCTTGCTGGTATCTTTTTGGTCTGCAAGTATAACGAAGTTTCAAAACTTCTGCATTCATTTGAATCAAATGTCCAATTTCAGCTCACGGGTTATGCTAAAAATACTTGTCTTTGTTCTAATACAATAGAAGATTGTATAAATTCAAGTTAATTATTGATTCTTCTCACTGCCTGCTTTTTGTTTTGTTTTTGGTCTGTTTTAGAGAGTTAATCAATGCCTTGAAGCTGCTTGCCGTAAGTTGTCTGAGCATGGATGTAGAGCGCTTCTAAGTTGTGATGTACTATATGAAAATATATCGGCATTATGGAGAAATAATGCGGGTGCCACGGCTTGTTTCCAAGAGGGTGGTTATACGTATGGAATCTATTTAAAAGCTATCAATCTTACCATTCAAAATAGTCTCTTGAGAAGATACAGTTACTCTTTGCAATGGGGATTCCAGGTAATTGGGTTTCTTTCGGCTTTCTATATTCAAACACTATTTTGTAACCATCCTAGAATCTCTAGGATTTTTATTTTTTCTGCTTGATTTGGTTAATGTCAAACATTTGTACTGTAGTATAAAAACAGTTATCCGACTACAGTACTTGGCATTGGTTTGGCATTATTTGGAACTGTGAACTAATTCCATGGTCTTATTATTAATTTCCAAAGCAAATCAGCACGCTTGCTGGAAACCAAGTCCCAAGCTACTATCTGGGAGAGGTCTTCTTTACTATGGGTATCACTGGACTGGGACTTTTGCTATTTGGAATTCTTATTGGTAATATGCAAAACTTCCTTCAAGCTCTGGGTAAACGGTAAAAATTTAACTCCATCACTAGTACATAAAAGAAGACATAATGGATGGTTTCTAGATTATCAAGTGCGTTGATGATTGTGCTTTTTGTACATCGTATAGGTAGGAGGTTGGAAATGGCGCTAAGGCAGCGTGATGTAGAGCAATGGATGAGCCATCGACGGTTCCCACCAGATCAAAGAAAGTCTGTGGACGAGTTGAACATTGTTTTTCTCATGCTATGATGTTCTGTCACTAACCCAAATTTTTTAACATTTCAGGAGGGTGCGAGAGGCAGAGCTGTTCAATTGGGCTGCTACCAGAGGGGTCAATGAAGATTTGCTCTTCGAGTATATGTCTGATGACCTTCAAAGAGATATAATAAGACATCTTTTCATATTTCTAGACAAGGTATACATCAGAATCCATTTCCCTCTCGGCATTGTTTGAAGGTTATGTCTACTTAGATCCCAAATTTAGTAGAGTTAGTTGGTATAGAGACTACGGGTGAAATGGAAGTAATAGATAGGTATCACAGGTAAACCATTGTTTAATTAAGAAAGTGATGGGGTTTGCAGGTTAGAATATTCACTTTGATGGAAGAACCTCTCTTAGATTCGATTCGAGAGAGGCTAAGACAGAGGACGTACATAAGAGGTGGCACAGTCATGCGCCGATGGGGCCTAGTCGACAAAATGGTTTTTGTCGTGAGAGGTGAGATGGAAAGCATCGGAGAAGACGGTTCTGTGCTTCTTCTATCAGAAGGAGACGTTTGTGGTGAAGAGCTACTCACTTGGTGCCTCGAACGCCTTGCTGTAAACCCTGGTAAGTCCCTTTCACTAATGAGATTTGAGAAACTCCTGAACTTGATTGAGTCACTTGACTGCTGATTGAGCGTGATATATCTGCAGATGGGAGGACTAGAACGAAGGGATTACTTAGCAACAGAAGCCTTAGATGCGTGACAAACGTGGAGGCGTTCTTGCTGAGTGCAGCCGACCTTGAGGACGTAACAAGTCTGTTCTCGAGATTCCTAACGAGCCATCGAGTCCAAGGAGCCATAAGGTATGAATCACCTTATTGCAGGCTACGAGCAGCCATGAAGATTGATTCAAGTCTCCTGGAGATACAACAGAAAGAGACGACTTCAGAGATGGTCGTAGCATTTCACCACAATGTCAAAATAAAATGCCAATTTCTCATAATTTCAGCTTTTCTCGGTTTTTAATATAACCGGATCGTAAACCAAATAAATTGATTTTCAAGATTTATTTTCCATTAACAACTTCCATTAAACATGTCTTAGTTATTCAAAAACATGTCTTAGTTTGTTTTTTTTTTTTTTTTTGTCAAAAACATGTCTTAGTTATTCGCAAATTTTCTATTAAACATATATGTATCATATTCGTTGTGTAAAAGAAAAGATGCAAAACTTCTCTACATCCATCATTTCCAACGTTGTGTATTGTAAGTTGTAACGTAACTGATACGTACTCTTCCCACAACCTAGCGACATTATTTTCTTAGTCGTCCATGTAGAAACTCATATACGGAAACATATCAATCATTAGTAACGACTAAAATAGGGCGTAAGTCTCAAGAGACGAGAGGTCCACAAAACTTCCATACGTCTGAGTTTGACCATATCAATTTTAAATAAATAAACCTCTAAATTTGCTTATTAACTAGTGTAAACTCTAATTTAAGTCCCTAATCTCCTGTAAATAACTAATCTTAGCCATCCCCAATTTGAATTATTCAACACCAACAAGAAAAGACCAAAGGCTCACCATAAAAATCGGAATCCCCATCTTCAACTATATAACCTTGACTATGTTCTCTTCATTTGTTCAATCCTCGGGTCTACAATAATAAATCAAAGATTAAAAAAAAAAAAAAAACTTGTGTAGTTTTTTCAACACTCCACAGCCTAAACCCAACCAAAATCACAAAAACAAGTTAAAAATACATAATGGGTGGCTGTGCGAGTAGACCCAAGGAATCAGACATGAACAACGAAGAGAACTCTGTTCTGAACAAGCCTGTGTCTGAAACCGTAGTAGCCAAGGTAACTATCAAATGTTAGGTTTTGTCATTTCTTTTTTTTTTCAATAAATCAACACAAAATCGGTTGAGCTTAACCGGTTATGATTATGCAGGAGATCAATACAGAAGAAAGCGGTGAGAAACAGAACCAAACAGAGACTATGACCACTCAAACAAATGTAGAAGCTAAGGAGACTTCTCCGGTCGAGCCAACCAAGGAAACAGCTCCTGTTGCTGAACCAGAGGTTGCAGCAGCCATGGAAGAGTCTTCTTATGCTGGGGAAGTTGCAGCAGCAGCACCTACAAAAGGAGAGAACGTAGCGGCTGAAACAGAAAAGGTTGAGCCAGCCGTCGTGGTTGCTGCACCGGAGAAGGTTGAGGTTGCAGCGGAAACGACGAAAGTGTTTGAGGCTGAGCCGGTAACGGAGGAGAGTAAAAAAGATGAGAAAGAAGCTGCTGTCACTGTTTGATTAATTAAAACCAACGTGAAAATATTTTGAAAGTTGTTGTATACTTCTACCTTGATTTGATTTGCTACTACCTGTTTTAAATTGGCTTTGTTTGTTCTTTGTATTTCAAAATGATTCTTCTTTGATTCAATTAATTATAAATCAGTTTTTGATGCAGCTATTTCCAAATATCATTATTTCCTATATTATTATTTATTATTTATTTTCTACAATATTCTAATGAATATTAGGGTTTTATGCTTTATTATAAACTAGTATTTGACCCGTACTACGTACGGGTTAAGAATCACTTGAATGTTTTTTTAACTAAAAAACTGTTAAAAGTTAAAAATCACTGGTGCAACAACCACGACGGCTGGCTCAACTGTTTAGGTTTTCTTTTTAGATTTTTTTTTTTTTAAAAACCGTTGTGTTAACTATTTTTCTATTTTTAATTAATAATTTTAAATGATTTTCCACTTGTCACTCTCTCATTTCACAAGTGACTTGTGATTTAGTAGTAAAGGATAACCTTCTTAGGCATCCTATTATATTCAGTTATTGATGAATTATTAATCGAAAGATTTAAAGAGATTTTGAAAAACTACTTTGAAGAGTATTCACAAACCCTAAGAGCTTTGCGAAAGCCCTGAGAGGAAGACTCTCAAACCTAGTTTCCAGGTATTCTAAGAATCAACGAATCTAGTTCTATCCTAAGCTTCCGCTCCATCAGTTGGTATCATGGCCATCCTCTTTGATTTCTTAGTCAGAGATCGATTCTGGTATCATGGTGAGTCCAAGCATCTATCTTATCATGGACGAAAGTCCGTTCGTTGAAAGAGAAGAAAACCACAAGATAGACAAAGAGATCTATGGTGATCCTATCTTCGACGTTTATGAAGAAGATGTCATGGTTGTAGAATCCGTTTGTGCAGAAACCGTGCGACATCAACTTCTTGTGAAATTCAAGCAAGATCAAATTTGTGCAGAATTTGTTTTCTGTGCAGAATTCGTGCAAAAATCGGATCGTGCAAAATCCGGGGGTTTGTATATCTGTGAAAATTTCAGATATTTACAGATATGTGCAAATTTCGTGACAAATTCATTCGGTGCAAAATTCGAGCATATTCAGATTTCTGAATTTTTTCTGCATAATCAGAACTGTGCAAAATTCAGGCGAAATCTGATTTATGCAAATTTGGTGGTCACGAAGAATCCTTTGAAGAAGCTATATGAAGATTTGAAGAATTCATATTTGGTGTCAAGAAATCTATTGAAGATTCGAGGACGAATCTTTCTTGGCCGGGCTGAGCTGATGCAGCGCAGATACAAGATTCGAGGACGAATCTTTTCTTGGCCGGCGAGACCTGATGCAGCGAGATATTTGGAATATTTCCAAATATCATTATTTCCTATATTATTATTTAGATTTATATTTATTATTTATTTTCTAGAATATTCTAAAGAATATTATGGTTTTATGCTTTATTATAAATAGCCTTCTTAGGCCTCCTATTGTATTCAGTTATTGATGAATTATTAATCGAAAGATTTAAAGAGGTTTTAATAAACCACTGTGAAGAGCATTCACAAACCCTAAGAGCTTTTGCGAAAGCCCTAAGAGGAGGACTCTCAAACCCTAGTTTCCAGGTATTCTAAGAATTAACGGATCTAGTTATATCCTTAGAAGCTTCCGCTCCATCAGTTTTGTTTCATGAAGTTTTCTAATCTAACATAGATGCGAATCCTTCAGAAAAGAAAACCAAGTAATTTCTCCAAACCAATAGTATTTGTCGATCATTGTTCATTAATCTTTCATAATTTGTATCCGCAAGTACTAGCTGTCAATTTTGTTTTTATCTCTCTTTTACAACTACAAATTCGAATTAACATCACGCTCCTCTCGCCCTGATAGATTAACAGCAGCTTTCTACAAAGCAGCTTGGCCTATAGTGGGAAAGGAATTGATCAATCCAAAAATTTGTCACTATTGGGTTTCTACTTTTGGCTACAAATGCAATAATCCTAGCTCTGGTTCCTAAAAAGCCATGTGCATGGTAGAGCCAAACCTTGGAGTGCATTTACGAGGAGGAATGGTCAGAAGAATAAAGAGGAGGAGAAGCTAAAAGAAGTAGTTGAGCTGGCAAAGTAGTTACTCATGATGTAATGAGTCTTGTGTATAAATAGCAAGTGTGAGTGTATTGTGTAGGATTGTCAAGTCTGTTGTAAGGTTTTCTTATCTTTACGAAAGATAAGAAGTTTCTTACATTTCCTTAAAGAGTTTTCTACATTCAATACACAAATCGGCTACATTCATCTCTCAATCAAAGAAGAAAGTGTTCGTTAAGGTCTGGCTCTTATCAGTGCATCAAAAGTAGTTAACTACAAGCCAATATCTTGCTGCAACACAATATACAAATTAAGTTTATCCTGCCTAACGAAAGTGCTTTTGTAAAAGGCAGCCTTCTAGTGGACAATACAGTTCAAGCTTCAGAGATTGTGCAGGGATATCATAGGAATGGTAGTCCTTACAGAATCACTATCAAGACTGATATAGCCAAGGCTTTTGACACCATGTTGCCCATATTCTCAAGGAGTTCATGATGCCGAATCAAGCCTGCAAGGAGGCTACAACACCTAAAGATGACGTTCATCATTCAAACTTGGGAGATTTTTCAGAAAATAACCTAAGAGAAGTCAACTTTATGGGAATGCAACATCATAATTTTGGAGCTTATAATTTGGGCCAACACCATGAGTTTAAGGAGCGCTTTTACACTCATCAAGATTTACCTCAAGAGACCTACACTCAGATCCAGCGGCAGTTCAAGCGGGCGGCCAAGAGCGCTTAAATTAAGGAAGAATGCAACAACGTCTTGCTCATGATTCACTGAATATGTCAACCATAGAAGTTTTGGAGGGTAAGTTGAACTCCATAATCCTTGGATTCACTTACTAACTAGGGATTTTCAGCAACGATATATACTCCAAGGTGAATGCAGTGGGACGTGACATCAACCAAAAGCTAAAAGAAGTTACTTCCCCTGTAAAGAAAATCGATCTCCAAATTGCTTACATCGCTAGGACCATTGGCAAACCAGTTTGATTTCTTCCTGGGAAAGTCGAGATAAACCCAATAAAAGAGCATGTGAATGCCATTACACTTAGGAGTGGTACACAACTAGACGAAGTAAGGATGCATGAGGAAGCCAAGGAAAAAGAAGATGTTGTCATAGAGATTCTCGATGAAAAAGATGAAGCTGTCACTGAACCATTAAACCTTCATGACATGGAAGAGGCTAATGAAGAGAATGCCAATACACCTATAGAACCACGTGTATTCAAGCCTACCGTACCATACCGTAATGCTCTAAAGAATCCAAAGAAGGAGAAAAAACAAGCCAAGCTAAAAGAGCTAGTAAGCCAGCTTACTGTGAGGATGCCATTTGTTGATGCTTGTATGATCATTCCAGCTTTTAGGAAGTATATGAAAGGAATTCTAACCAGCAACATAAGCCTAGAAGAAGGAGTTAAAGGCACCAAAAGTTGAACTTAAGAAGCTCCCCGTTGGTTTGAAATACGCTTTTCTTGGTCCAAATCAAACATATCATGTCATTATCAATTTGAATTTGAATAATGTGGAGACAGCCTTACTTCTTTGTGAATTGAGGAAGCATCGTGGAGCTTTGGGGTATTCCCTTGAAGACATTACATGGATCTCTCCGGATTTATGTATGCATAGAATCATTCTTGAAAATGGCAAGTGGTGGTACCGGGTTTGATACCCATTACCATACCCGACTAATATCCAATTCGACATGGAGCTTCGAGAAACATCTCGGTATAATTGGCCAGCGAAGACCCATGAAGACAACTCAGCCCGTTAAGGAGCATCTGCCGACCTAGGCAAATACAAGCAATTTGGAAGACTTATCTCGGATAAAAGGAAATACTTAGAATTAATATAACTTCCTTTTATCTTTTAGGAGATTTTCCATTTATCTTTTAGGGTTATTTCGACCGACTTTGTACTTATATAAATACTTGATGTATTCCTCCAAAAAGAGGGCATCTCCTTCAATAGAAAATTCTATACACATCTTTTTACTGGATCTTTTCTTTGTGATTTTACGCTTAAACCTAGTTCCTCTATTCTTTGGACCGATCTCGGATTGTTGCTCAATCCGGTATCACCAGCAAGTCTCCCTCGATCGAACACCAAAGGAGACTTAACCCAAATCTAAAGGATGTGGTAAAGAAAGAGATCATGAAACTTCTTGAAGCAAGTATAATATACGCTATTTCGGATAGTGCTTGGGTAAGCCCAGTCCATGTTGTGCCCAAGAAAGGAGGAGTCACGGTGATAAAGAACGAGAACGACGAGCTCATACCCACAAGCACTATCACAAGACATCGTATGTGCATCGACTACAGGAAACTTAATTCTGCTACCCGCAAGGATCACGTTCCTTTGCCTTTCATCGATCAAATGCTCGAGCGCCTCGCTAATCATCCCTACTACTGTTTCCGCAAGGATCAAATCCCTATCCACCCAGACGATCAAGAGAAGACAACATTTACATGTCCCTATGGCACTTTTGCTTACAGGAGAATGCCGTTTGGATTGTGCAATGCTCCAGCAAAATTCCGAAGATGCATGATGGCAATCTTCACGGATGATTTCTCAGTTTATGGTTCTTCTTTTGG
This sequence comes from Arabis alpina, assembly GCA_900128785.1. Classification (NCBI taxonomy): domain Eukaryota; kingdom Viridiplantae; phylum Streptophyta; class Magnoliopsida; order Brassicales; family Brassicaceae; genus Arabis; species Arabis alpina. The sequence goes on from LT669792.1 coordinate 11,656,490, forward strand.
AGATTTTTTGTCAAATCTCAGCAAGGTTTTATAATGATGTGAGGATAAGCACCTAGTTCTAAATTTGGAAAAGTGTCACTTCATGGTTAGAGATGAGATTGTGCTCGACCACAGGATATCCGAGAAAGGGATCAAAGTTGATAAGGCGAAGATATAAGTCATGGTAAATCTACAACCACCTACAAACGTGAAAGGAATAAGGAGTTTCCTTGGTCACGCCGACTTTTATAGAAGGTTTATCAAATATTTCTCAAGCATTGCAAGACCCCTAACTCGACTTTTATGCAGGGAGGTAACCTTTGAATTCAATGAGGATTGTCTAGCAGCATCCAACAAGATCAAGAGTGCGCTAATTAGTGCCCCGATTGTGCAATCACCGGACTAGGCTTCCATTTGAGATCATGTGTGATGCAAGTGATTATGCAGTAAGAGTTGTACTTGGGCAAAGGAAATACAAGGAATTGAATGTGATCTACTATGCTAGCAGGACCTTGGATGAAGCACAATGCAATTACACCACAACAGAGAAGGAGTTGCTCGCCATCGTTTTTGCCTTTGAGAAATTTTGGTCTTACCTAGTTGGTTTTAAGGTAATTGTTCATACTGATCATGCAGCCCTCAAGTACCTTTTATCTAAGAAGGATGCCAAGCCGCGACTCATAAGATGGATACTCTTATTACAAGAGTTTGACTTGGAGATCAAGGACAAGAAAGGGATAGAGAATGGCGTTGCAGATCATCTCTCTCGCATGAGAGTAAAAGAGCAGCTGTCAGTGAATGATCATCTGCAAGAGGAGAAAGTATATGCCATGAATGCGGTCCCTCGAAGAGACATAGCAGCTCTTAAACGTCGTCAACAGACGGAGAAATCTTTTGGGACCCCTTGGTACAGACACATCGCGAATTACCTTGCAGCAGATATTCCGCCCCCACAATGCTTCGGTTACAGGAAAAAGAAGTTCCTCAAAGATATAAGGTACTACTTTTGGGATGAACCATATCTCTACAAGAAGTGCCAAGATGGTTTGTTTAGAAAGTGTGTCCCAGATCATGGATTCAACAAGTTCTACTAGGCTGCCATAGATCAGCCTATGCAGGGCACTTCACAGCATTCAAACCGTACCTAAGGTACTACAAGCCGGATTTTGGTGGCCCACAATGTTCCAAGATGCCAAAGCCTTTATAGCCAGGTGTGATGCTTGGCAAAGAATGGGAAACATAGGTAGAAGAAACGAGATGCCACAAAATTTCATTCTAGAAATTGAAGTCTTTGACGTTTGGGGCATTGATTTCAGGGGCCCTTTTCCTATGCCATTTGGAGACCACTACATTCTTGTAGCGGTGGATTATGTTTCCAAATGGGTAGAAGAAATAACAACCACGACCAATGATGGAGAAGCAGTCATCAAGCTATTCAAATCTACAATCTTCCCACGATTTGGAATTCCAAGAGTTGTGATAAGTGATGGAGGAACCTACTTTGTCAACAAGGTTTTTGATAGTCTTTTGAAGAAATAGGGAGTTAAGCACAAAGTGGCCAATGCCTATCACCCTCAAACAAACGGCCAAGATGAAGTTTCTAATAGAGAGATCAAAGCAATCCTCCAAAAGACGACATGAAAGACGAAGAGTGATTGGTCAACAAAGTTAGACGAAGCACTACGGGCTTACATAACAGCTTTCAAAACACCATTGGGGATGACCCCTAGTGTACGGCAAAGCATGACCCCTTCCAGTGGAGCTTGAGTACAAGGCAGCTTGGGCGATTAAAAAGCTTAATTTTAACCTCAAAACAGCTGCATAGAGGCATTTGATTCAACTACAGGGAAAAGACCAAGGCTTATCGCAATAAGAAGATCATACCGAAGACATTTGTTCCAGGCGAGAAGGTCCTTCTTTTCAACTGTAAGCTAAAACTTTTCCCAGGGAAGCTCCGCTCACGATGGTCCGACCCTTTAAACGAAGGAAAAAATCAGTGGAAAAGAGTTTCAGAGGGGTTTCTCTTTTTCCGGTAAGTTTCTGTGAGAAAGGTTACATTATTGGGTGCTTTGGAGTAGAAATTTGTGGTGGTTGTCGTGGATATCGTTTATGGCCTCAATTCCATCAGTTTCTATCCGAAAATCCAAGGTGAGTGTGTGACCATGGCTTCTGGGTCGATGGATCGTTAGGGATTCTTGGTGATAGGTATGTATGCGTTGATTGATCTTGTGGTGATCGAATTGTGGCTGTGTATGCTTGTTGTTGTGTTGTGATTGTTGTTTGTGCAGGTTTTTCGTACTGGCGCAAAGGAGGAATCGATCCGAGAGGATTATGATCGGTTCCCACGATTCTGCCAGGGTCCTATCGAACGAAACACATGAGGTGTGTCGAACGACAGACCAATACGAGGGCTGTCGAACGACACACATGAGGTGTGTCGAACGACTGGTCAGTTCAGTGGGTGTCGATCGACACCTAGTGGTAGTGTCGATTGACACATGTCTGTTTGGGCTATGTGGAGCTGTTTGTTGTTTGTGTGTTGTGTGGTTTGTGTGTTACCTAAGCGGTCCATCGTACATGAGTGCGCAGTCGTAAATGGGATGACCGTCTCAATGGGTATTTATGTAATACTCACGCATCTCTTTTTCCCATGTCATGCAGGTAAAGGCAAAGTGTGATCGTGAAATCACGGCTACGAAGAGGGAGATGATTTCGGGTCTCGTGTTTCGTGTTGTTTCATTTATTGTTTATAACTGCTGGTTAGGTTGCTGGAAATGTTTAAATTGGTTATTGTTGTTGAACTCGTTTGATTGTTTAATGGAATTGGTTGTTTGGTTTAAGTTTGTTTGATTTCCGCTAGTTGCTTGTGAGTTTGAATGGATGTTGAGGATTATCATTTATAGAAATGCTAATTCGAGTCCAATGTATTGTAAAAAAAAAAACTGGTCGAGTCGTTTCATTTTCCCCTATATTTGGTGACAATGTCACACTAAAGATGGTAATAACATATGCCACGGGTTGCCCAAGGGAAAACCTTCTCGCACGCCTTCTTAATGGAATCGTGCATGTCATAAACTTTGACCAAATGGTATTGGTCCAATATACGAAGCCGTAATTTGGTAAAAAACCATTCCCATGAAGCATCGTTCTTACTATCGACAATTCCAAATGCCAAATGAAATATCTGAAAATTAGCGTCTTGTCTGGCTGCAACTAGCATAACTCCTTCATACTTTCCACTTAAGTGAGTCTCATCCACAACAATCACTCTCCTAAGATACTGAAAACCGGCAATGGAAGCTCCTAATTCTATAAATAGATATTTAAACCTATTAGCATTGTCGAGTTCAAGACCAGTTACCAATCCCGGATTGGCTTTTGCTATTAGGTGCAAATAAGATGGCAGATTCGAGTATCCATCTTCAGGTGTTCTCCTCACCAATTGTTGGGCATATGTCATTGCTCTGTATGAAGTTGTATAATCCAAATTCATACCAAACATTTTCTTCATTGAATTTTTGATATATTGCGGTGATATTCCAATGGTTAATCCAACACGCTCTATAAATAACCTAGCAATGTATTTTGGAGTTGCATGTGTACCGTGAGATGCTCGGTCTGCTAGTAACCATGTATGACCTTTCACATACTTTGTCGCCCAAAACCAATTCGCTTCATTCTTTACACCCGCTCTAACCTTCCACACACATCCTTTCACGCGACATTTAGCCACAAACAAAGTTTTCGTGGACTTGTATATTTTGAATGCAATCTTAACAATACTGCCGTGAGCCGCAATTCTGACACTAGCTCATCCTTACTTGGAAAACTCTGTTTCACAAATATATTGTCGGACCATGTAGTTTTTGTTCTTCCTCCTTCCCAAACACAAGGCACCTTCGCACCTACGAAATTGAATGATATATCATCTTCTTCCTCATCTTTCACTTTTCCATACTCACTATAATCACCATCGACACCATCAAGAGCTTCGGTACCATCATCGTAGTTCAAATCTTCGTCCAAATTATCACCATTAAATTTATTTTCTTCCACATCTTCAGCTGTATATTCATCATATGTGACTTCATCATTATCTTTCTTTGTATCTTCATCAACAAACTCAGCACAATCACCATATGTATTCCCATGACCCATCACGAGGCGACTAGATACACATAGACGTAAAACATGCATTCTACTTAACTCGATCAAGTTACGAACTTGCCTATCATTTGTACATGCATAGGAGGTGTATCCGGAGCCATTTGTTGCAACAATTAATCAGATAATGAATACGTAACTCCACGGTGTTGGTATCCTTTTCTAGCATATAATCGTCATGTGCCATTTCAACGAGATCACCATGTGTACAACCATCACTAAAAAAAACATCCTTCCTCCTTTATAATTATCTACCTCAAAGTGCAATAGCTTGTCTTTCACAACCCAATCTCCATAGACAACAGGTAATGTGGTGGTGGAAACCTGCACAGTTGAAATAGTCAATGGTCTAGGTCTGAAAGCTCTGAGATGAGAAACACCTAGCGAAGATCTCAAGAGAGTTTGTTATTAATCTGTTTGCAAATATTACAAGTGGTTTTTGGTAAGAATGCGGATCCCCTTTTCGGAGGTATCCTTGGTCTATTTATACAAGTCTAAGTCGGCCTAAGTCTACGCCTAAAGAGATAAGCTCGAATCCCCCAATCTTCGGGATTCTCTCCAGCATAGTCGGCGCCGTCTTTAAGTTTTGACCTCGTCCTCGTCATGGGCCCAAATCCGAGAGCTCGCCTTCCAGGCCCAGTCTTGTAGTAGAGGTCGGCGTGACTTGTTACTCGTGGGCTCCCGACTCGTTCTCTCCAATGTGGGCCTTCTGAGCTCGGCCCATTCTCTGAAAGGATCGCAACGGTCTTTTGGAGTCTAAATGACCACTACAGACGTCGTCCTGGAAAGGTGCCGATCCTAGTCCCAGTTACTCTGGAGAGCCTGTCCCGGAGACAGAGTTGGTCCCTGAGACAGAGCTGGTCCAGATAACTGCGCGCCTACCTCTGGTACTTAGTCATTTTTAGGGAGCTCGTCCCAGAAAGCAGGAGAGCTAGTCCTGGTCACAGTCACTTTGGAGAGCTCGTCCCAGAAGACAAGAGCTGGTCCCGTAAACAGAGCTGGTCCCTGAGACAGAATTGATCCAGATAACTGCGCGCCTACCTCTGGTACTTAGTCATTTTCTTGACGATCTCTACCGGAGTGAGATCTGACCCCAACAGTTAGCCCCCCAGCTCGGTAGTATCAGTTATGATGATGCCGAGGTAAAAGAATCGTAGTGAGGTTTTCAAGAAAATGTACTGCTTGGCCTGAGTCTGTGAAAACTTGTTCTGAAGACCTGTCGATGTTACCGAGCTTTCGTGTTCATGTTTATCGCTTAGCTCAGTAAGGATTTTCAATAGACTTGTATTTCAGAATTTGTGTTATAAAGTTTAGAGGAACTAGTCCTGTGAAGTTTGTAGAGCTTGTTCTCGTTAAAGCTCGTAAAACTTGTTTGTCTTGCCCAACTCTCACATGTTCACGTTAATGCAGAGTTGGGCGTCATGTTTTTGTTTAGTTGCCTCCTGGACTTAGTAAAGATACTGTTTTTCCCGGAAGCTGACTCCGGAGTGAGATCTGAACCCGGAAGCTGAAAATTTAATTCCCGCTGAAATTTGGAAATTCAAATTTCTTTCAAATATTAGAATTGTTAACTCCCGCTGGAAATTAGAAATTTGATTCATTTCTGAATTTGGAATTGTTCCCGCCGACTACTGAAGCGTGTCACTCCAATGTTTTGTCAGTAACACTATAAATACTCATTCTCCTTTTCTTTTCTCTATAACTTCACTCCACCAAAAGAAAGGTAGTTTTCACTCTCTCTCTCTTCTCTTTACTTTTTGCTAGGGTTTTAGATTGTTTTTTAAAAAAAAAAAAAAAAAAAAAAAAAACAAAGCTGTTGCCGCCGTCGGGTCAAACAGTCCTCTCCGGCAAGCCTCAATCTCCGCTCAGCCTTTATCACCGCTCTCTCACGGATCCATGGATCCTCGTTCTTGTTGTTGCCTTCCTCTCCATTTTGCTGGGCTTGTGGAGGTGAGAGCTCATCGCTTCTAGAAGAGGTCTTTACATCGAAGTCACCGCTGAACCGCTGCCGGAGCTGGTCTCATCCTCGTGGTTCCGCCGTCGTCTCTTAGGGAGAGAAATCGCTGAGCACTCGACGTTACTAACTCGTGCTCGGCTGTGACGATGGCGTCGTTTCTTTTAGTCGTCGGCGAGAACTGATTACGACGAGCTGCGGAGATCTCGCCTGTTCTGTCTTCGATCCCAACTGCTTTTTCTCGATTTCTTTCCGACCAGCTAGCTCGACCCATGCTTGCGCTCTTAGTCCTTCAGCTACCTCAGGTGAGTTTCTTATCTCCGTCATCGCTCCTAGTTCTCGGCGTTATCGTCTCTGTTTCAATCGAAGAAGGGGTTCTGTTTTGCCGAGATCCACTGGTCTTGTTACCTCCAACGACTCCTCCGACGACACTTGCATTCTCGGGTGTGTTCCGGTTTTGCGTCTTAGCTCCTCTCTGTTTGTTCATCGTTACTGGATTTGGCCGAGGAGTTGGAACAAGAGAGCTTGTTGTGTTGAGGTCCGAGCATCGTCGTCGCCACAAGGCCGTAGAGCTCTCCATCTTAGCAGCTTCTTTCTCTTATAGGAGAACAAAATTGGAGCTGTAGAAACAAGTCGGACGAACGGTGATGTCACCGGGAAATGAAACTGCTTCAGAGATCAACCGCGTAGAATCGCCCTTGGTAGCTTGACTTTTGAGGGTTTGATTCAAAGCTTGGGTCTTGTAGCTAAGGAGTGGAGGTCGATGGCGAGCCTCATCATTACAGTTGTTCTTGGCGTGACCCGAGTCATATTCACCTAATTTGGCTTCAGTTTTGATTACATTCTATTGAGGATTCTTGTGGCTCTCGTCGTGCTCGGGACGTGAGAGAGAGACGTTATCGGTATCATCGCGTCGATTTGTCATTTCATCATAGACAGTTCTGCATTGACTCTTCGTTGCCGAGAGCTCACTAGAGATCCACGAATCGTCATCTTTTTTTTTTTGAAAAATTTCCCCCGCAAGCCAAAGCCGTTGAGCTCACCATTGCCCCCGAGCTTGCTAGTTCGTGTCACACTTGATCCGTAGAGGGGACAAAAAAGAGCTTCGTTTTTTTATGTTTGGCATGATCATGATAACTTGACAACTTATCGTGAACTTTGAACTGTGACGAGGGTTTTTGGATTTTAAGACGTTGTGTTCTAAAACGAGTCGTGACATCGTCGCCGTGGCTTTGGTACTTTAGTATTCCCGAACGTTGACTCAATGTTAAGTCCCACGTCATCTTTTGAAAGATTCCTGAAATCCATTTTGAAGCCAAGGACCACCAGTTTGGAGAGCCTAGGACCGAGCTTCGAAATAAACTGTTCTGACGCGGAGTCCAGCTCTTGGCTTCATCCTTGCAAGGACAAAAAAGTGACTCGAGTCCTGGTCTCGGATGCGCGTGATGCGGCGAATGCACAGAATCCATCTCTTGTCGATGAGAAGGTCGTCAATATTCATATTCAGAGAAATCGCCAACTACTGCATCTGCTTTAGTTGCGCCCACTACTGCTTCTAATTTAGCTGCACCCACTACTGCGCCGACCACTACTGCACATTCTACCGCGCTGACCACTACTGCATCTGCTCTAGCCGCGCCCACTACTACGCCTGCTCCAGCTGCGCCCACTACTACGCCTGCTCTGGCTGCGCCCACTAGTACGCCTGCTCTAGCTGCGCCCACTTTTGCGCCTGCTCTAACTGCGCCTGCTCTAGCTGGGACCAACGACTAATGTTGCTGCCAAGACCAGAACTGCTGTTGGTGAGCGAAGTTGGGAAGTTCTTGTTATTGATGAAAATGGGGCCAAGGTGACCATGACTAGGACCGAGGACATCGTTGAGGAGACTAGGACCAACGAGATCGTTGAGGAGACCAGAATCGAGTCTTTGAGAAGACCAGGACCGAAGAAGTCTTTGTGGAGACTAGGACAGACGAGGTCATCGAGGAGATAAGGACTGGCAAGTCTTCAAGGAGATCAGGACGGGCAAGTCTTCAAGGAGACCAGGACCAACGAGGTCACCGGGGAGACTAGGACGGACGAGCCTTTGAGAAGACCAGGTGAGAGGAGGCAGCAGGGCCGACTAGCATGACTACTCCTGCGGAAGTCGTCGACGATGAGGGGATTGTCCCTTATTAGCTTTGCGCGCCTGTTAGCGCTTATGTTTTAGATTTGACTTTGGATTTTTTGCCTAGATGGCTTGTGTTATAAAAGATGATAATGAATGCAACTTTTTAATTTGTTTCTGTTTTCTGTTAAGTCCAACTTTCTTGACTTAGACTTTAGAAAGACCGCTAATAGTGATGAATTGTATCCTTGTTGAATCCGTTTCTAGGATGCATAGTTAGTCTGTTTCAAATGAATTTGTTTAAAAATCCATATGAACAATCATCATGATTGAAGGCGTTGTTGCTGTATTTTGGTGCTCGTCCTTGTTATAGGAGTTAGGTCATCGTTGACCATCCAACTTCAGAAGTGAGCATGTTACGTTATTGCAACCAACGTTAAAGTTTGCTGGGTTATTCGAATGATCGTTTAGGTTTACGACCGTGTCACTCTTTGAGCACGACCGCTCCTATAACGATCATTAGTCTTGACCAACGATGTTGTTGGGTTTTCTGAATGGTCATTTGGGTTTACAAATGTGCTTCTCTCTAAACACACCTACTCCTATAATGAACCATTGGTTTCGACCAACGATGTTGTTGGGTTTTTTGAACGGTCATTTGGGTTACAAGTGTGCTTCTCTCTAAACACACCTGCTCCTATAATGAACCATTGGTTTTGACCAACGATGTTGTTGGGTTTTTTGAATGGTCACTTCGGTTACAAGTGTGCTTCTCTCTAAACACACCTGCTCTTATAATGAACCATTGTTATTTATATAGCGCGCTTATCCAATGGTGGATGTTATTGTAAAGATCTGCAGAAATTTTTGGGAACGGTCACCGCTGTGGCCAACAGCGGCGGTGGAAGGTGAGATGGTCGTTTAAGTGAGACCCTGAATTATCCGTAAAGGATGTGATAGAGATGGTCGTTTTGACAAGTTTTTGTAGCAGGTGTTTATTCTCATAAAGGTTTGCTACAAAGAGAGGTGGGAGTATACGAGTATACGTACCCCACTCCCCCCCCCTTTTTGGGAGGGGGGCAACTGAACCCATCAGAAAATGAGCTGCCTACGTACCCTTTGCAGGGATCAAGTCACTCGTAGTTCATGGTAAGTGATTGAGTGGTGGACGAATGACGGTAAGGTTGCTCAATGGTAGTACTTCTTTCTTGGTCTACCTTGTGCCGAATCGTCGTTTTGTCTTCCGCGTTTAGGCGGTTCTTCATTGATCGGCGCTACTTCAACGTCGTTTTCCTCTAATTCAAAGTCTTTGAGGTTGAAGTTATCACCGAGTTCACCGTCCAATAGTTTTTGGGCGAGCGCCGAGCCGAGAGACTGGCAGTTTACTGTCGAGTGCCCGTGAGTGTGATGAATGTCGCAGTATAACGACTCGTCGTAAGTTGAATTATCGGTCCACGCGTTAGGAAAACATCCTCCTTGGCCGTGCCCATAGTTAGGAGAATCCACCTGATAGTTGTGGGCTCCTTCGTGTTGGACAAAATTTCCACTATGGGTTTTTCGCGCCTGGCTTGGCTGGTGGTCGCTGTCGTTCTTCTGTTTTAACTTCCCATACTTTTTTGCGAGTTTCTTCGCTTCTTCTTCGCTTTTGGCGAAGTTCGTCGCTCGATGCAGAGCATCCTGGATAGTCGAAGGCTCGTTGAGAGACATCTCCTTCACTTGTGATAGTACAAGCTTGAAACGTTCGATGAAAGTTTTGAGGGACTCGGTTGGTCCTTGGTTCATGGACCACAAATCAACGCCTGACGTTTGAGTCTCAATGAAGATTGAGTAGTGTTTGATGAAGGCCTCTGTCAACTGTTTGAACGTATCGATGGAATTACTTTCGAGTCCTTTGAACCATTTGAGAGTTGGTCCTTTGAGGTTTTCTACGAAAAGCAAGCACTTTCCGACGTCCATCTCTTCCTCTTTGAAATTCGATCTTGTCATAGCCACACTGAATTCGTTGAGGTGGTCAGCTGGGTCTTCGGTCCCATCGTAGGTTGGCACCCTAATCTTGCCTGGGTCCGATACTCGAGCTTTGGTGATGCGTGCCGAGAAAGGGGTGTGCTGGGCTTGCTCCAATATCAGATCGAGTTCTGGTGCTTTGCTAGTGGCACGATGCATCTGCGAACGAATAGTCTTCAACTCGGCAGTAGTCTTGCTTAACGAAGCTCGAAATTCGGCCATCTGCTCATGCTGGGCTTGAAACGCAGCTTGTTTCGCTTCAGCATCCTCTGCCTGTTTTACCCACTCAACGTTTTCTTCTTCTTCCGAAACGTGTCTGGCATATCCACGACCGATCTCATCGTTGAAAGCGGAGGAACGTCGTTGGGTCGTCCTTGGTGGGTCGGCATGCTTTTGCCTCGTAGCGGTTCGCCGCGCCACTTCTTCCTCTGGGAGTTCGGTGTTGCGTGTGACTCTCCTCATGGGGCCATCGTCTCTGACGGTGGAGAATTGTTGTGAAGCTATGTGTTGAGGATCATCATTCCTTGCTTTCGCCATTCCCTGCCGATCTCTCGCTGTCTCAGTGAAGATTGTTTCAGGGATGACTCTTCTAGCCAGGTCATCGTCGTCGTTGTCGAGGTCTATCGGCTCATCGCCGACTTTCGCTTTCTCTCGTCGTGCCTGGGCTAAAAGAGCGGACCGTTCATCGCTTGCAGCGGTTGATGGATTCTGTTGCCGAGGTTAGCTCGACGATCCTATCGGTGTGGTGAAGTTGAGCGCCACTGGATCGATTCGTGCTGCCGATTTTCTGAACAGACTTGGCTCGAGGGATCGTGCGCGGACGTCTGCTCCTATGGATCTGAGCTCGTCGGTAATTGTGTCGTTGGCTCTGTTTTGCCGGTCGGCGCTCTCCAGCAATGCGTCCAGTGTCGCGCTCATCTTCTGCAGCAACTCAGGGAGAAGCGAGCTCGCTCTCGGAGTTTCCTTTGACTTTTCGCCAGGGAGATCGGCGCGAGCTGTTCCTGCTGGTGGCGGATCGTCACGAGCGGCCTGGTCCTCGTTGGTACCTCCTTCAGCCTGGATCTCGCCCTCTTCCAGATCTCTCGGCGCGGCGTCTTTCGGATCAGCGATACGTCGTTCGTCAGTCATCGTGTTCGGGATCTCTTCGCGGTGGTTCTTCGGAGTAAGAAGCTTTCAATCCCCTCCTTCTAGCGCCAAACTGTGGTGGTGAAAACCTGCACAGTTGAAATAGTCAATGGTCTAGGTCTGAAAGCTCTGAGATGAGAAACACCTAGCGAAGATCTCAAGAGAGTTTGTTATTAATCTGTTTGCAAATATTACAAGTGGTTTTTGGTAAGAATGCGGATCCCCTTTTCGGAGGTATCCTAGGTCTATTTATACAAGTCTAAGTCGGCCTAAGTCTACGCCTAAAGAGATAAGCTCGAATCCCCCAATCTTCGGGATTCTCTCCAGCATAGTCGGCGCCGTCTTTAAGTTTTGACCTCGTCCTCGTCATGGGCCCAAATCCGAGAGCTCGCCTTCCAGGCCCAGTCTTGTAGTAGAGGTCGGCGTGACTTGTTACTCGTGGGCTCCCGACTCGTTCTCTCCAATGTGGGCCTTCTGAGCTCGGCCCATTCTCTGAAAGGATCGCAACGGTCTTTTGGAGTCTAAATGACCACTACAGACGTCGTCCTGGAAAGGTGCCGATCCTAGTCCCAGTTACTCTGGAGAGCCTGTCCCGGAGACAGAGTTGGTCCCTGAGACAGAGCTGGTCCAGATAACTGCGCGCCTACCTCTGGTACTTAGTCATTTTTAGGGAGCTCGTCCCAGAAAGCAGGAGAGCTAGTCCTGGTCACAGTCACTTTGGAGAGCTCGTCCCAGAAGACAAGAGCTGGTCCCGTAAACAGAGCTGGTCCCTGAGACAGAATTGATCCAGATAACTGCGCGTCTACCTCTGGTACTTAGTCATTTTCTTGACGATCTCTACCGGAGTGAGATCTGACCCCAACAGGTAAATGAACCATTATCTGTAAAAATGCATATCAAAGATACATTAGCACCAATCGTAATTGAGACGTAGACTTTAAATAATGTCTGCATAATAGACGTAAACTTCTAAGGACATCTACACAAATGACCTAATTACTAACCAAACATGAAATCGATTAATCCCATAAATGTTAGACCTAAACATGTCCAAGTCACACATAAGTAAGAACAATAACGAACACACATGTATGAACAAAAACATATGAAAAATTCGTTATAGATAGGGTTTAAATGCATATTTTATGAATTTTAAATTGTAGACTTCATATGTCGTCTAAACAAATAAGCTAAGTAATAACCAAACATGAAAATTGATTAATCCCATAAATATTAGATCTAACCATGTCAAACTCACTTATAAGTAAAAACAATAACTAAGACACATGTGTGAACAAAGAAATCTTCAAAAATCATTATAAATAGGTTTTAAATGCATTTTTAGTGAATTTCAAATTGTAGACCTCTTCCGAAGTCAACAACGTAGATATCAAAAGCAATCTAAAAATTCAAGTTACTTTTACAATTACGACAAACCATGAAGTAAACTACGGGTAAATATACAAAGGTTTGTAGATTGTTAGATAAATCTATGCATAAAAAAACATGTTAGTTTTGTATTTGACCATATGTTGACTTTTTAAGTGTAGACTTCTGGAGAAATCTACAACATAAATAGGGTCAGTTTTGCAATTGACTAAAGTTTGACTTTTCAGAGTAGATTTCTCCTGAAATCTACACACTTATGCGGAAAACCGTCAAAATCTGGTAGACTTCTATGGACATCTACACTCTGATGTAGACTTCTGATGCAGCCTACACCAAAATAGAGAAGGTTAGAGTTGCAATTGACCAAAGTTTGACTTTTATGAGTAGACTTCAAATACAGTTTACATTAACGTGTAGACATATTCTGAAGTCTACTCGTAAAAAAGTTTTAGTTTTGTGGTTGACCAAAGTTTCGAATTAAATCAAGTATAGACTTCCGTAGATGTCTAACATTAAAACAAATAAATAGTAGACATCTGCGGAAGTCTAAAATTTGATATTTTTCCGGGTCAAATATTCGATATTTTTGTTAAATGAAAAACTTAACTTGTCCGTACATAGTAGACTTCTTTAGTCTACTCAGAAATGTCAAAATTACGGTCAAATGCAAAGTAGACGTCATCCGAAATCTACGGTACATAGACTACAAATGAAGTCTACACTAAAAAGTCAAAGTAACTGTCATTGTTTACGTAGCCTTTAGATGAAGTCTACACCTGTTTTTTTTTTTTTTTTCCAAAGGAGACCGCGTAGACTACATCAAAAGTCTAGTTTAGATATTTTCAATAATAGTCAATTGCAAATCTGACTTCTATGTTGACTTGTAGACTACCTTACATGTCTACAATTGCATTACAAATTTTAGATTCGAGAAATTACCATTTTTCGCCATCAAACTTGTTTTTAAGCTCGTGAAGCACCGAAAACTTTGATTTGCACCGATAGCAAAGAAGTCCAACCGTTGTAAATGCAAGATTCACAAGAAAACAAGAAGTTATGAGAGAAAAATGTTGGAAAACGAAAATTGGAGAGTTTTTGGATGAATGGGTTGAGGAAAATGAAGGTAAAGAGAGTATGAGGATAAAGATGAAGCATTTAGAGAAGAAAAAAAACGTTTGGTTGAGTATTTAGAGCTCAAATTGTGAGATTGATGGTAGTTGGAAAATTGAAAAAGATGGCATTATTGTAAATAATGTGTTATGTTTGGGTTTCGAGACTTTTTGATAAATCAGAGATTTAAAAATAAAATAAAAAAATAGAACATAATGGCATTTACGTGATTAGTCATGTGTTTAGAGATGTAATTGTGAAAAAAATGGTTAAATTTGAGAAGGAGAAAAAAATGGGTTAGTTTTGCATTTGACCAAAAATTGTAGGTTACTTCTGAAACAATCCCCAAATAGTAGATAGAGATCGATTGTTTGACAAAGTCACATGAAGTTATAAGGGATATATCAGACTTAGCTGGCAATTTGTGTACTTCTAAATATATCTCTCATGTTTTAGATTCCGATTCTAAAACAAAATTAATGTTTTTTTAATTCAAAACTTTGAATTTAAGAGGAAGATCCTAGCTTCAAATATCATATTCGATCATGGAAATCTAACGGTTACATCTCAAGATATAATCAACTAAATACAGATCGTTCCGTCTTGAAACTATAGTTGTGGAGAACATCACTAAGGTGATCGACCGTTCACTTGAGGTATCAGATCGATCACCAAGGTTAAGAAAAGAGAAAATCTTCCTTTTTTTAAACAATATCTCTAAAATCATTGGGGATATGTCCTAGCCGACCTCTACACCATTAAAAACAGAAGAGAGACCACGTTTTCAAGAGACTCACCTGCTCTGTAGGCTTTCACCATCACTCTCAAAAGCTTCATAAAACTTGTTTCCATATCGAGTTTCCATTCCTTTGTAAAAGGAGAAGAAGATCTCACCTCTTGCTATCCATTAGAGAAGCTTTGTTAAACCTTTTCACTCTACTCGTCTGTGTGGTATGAAGGATTATCTGGTGAGCTTCTCTGTAGGTCATTCCAAGAGAGATGGTTTTACTTATTCGGATGATAAGTTTAATTGTTCATTCGATGTAATCAAACAACTATCGCAATACAAGTATCAAACTCGCTAATATATCAGTTCAAGATAACTTAATAAAGTGGCTAGCACAATTAGGAATATCTAAGATCAGTTTCAAGGTGATCAATCCTAAAACATGCAATAAATCCATATCTAAGCAAGATAATTCCAAGAGCTAGTCAAGGAATCACTATGGCATGCAATCCTATCTATTGTACCATAAAACCCCTTGAAATGAGACCCTGAGAACCCAAAAAAGAAACTACTTAAACATAGTTGAGATGAAACAAATATTCTTATAAAGAACGAGTGTTTAGAAAAGAAAAGTGTTTGCCTTTAAGCTTTTGGTGAGATTTTTGGTATATGATATACCCTATATTTTACCTATTTTACTATCAAATTTTTCATACTTATTTTGTGGATTTTATTTTTCCATCGACCAAAATAGGTAGTTTTCTCGTATACATAGGTTTTAAGGTCTTAACAACTTAAATCATGAGAAAAAATAGTTCTAGCTTCAGAGATTGTGCAGGGACATCATAGGAATGGTAGTCCTTAAAGAATCACTATCAAGATTGATATAGCCAAGGCTTTTGATACCATAAGATGAGAATTAATTTTCAGTTTACTCCGAAGTATTTCAGTACTGGGATTGAAAATTTTGCATTTATCATACGGGTTTATCTATTGGCTTCAAAATTGAGCTATAAATGTGAATTTTAAAAGGAAACGAGGTCTAAGGCAAGGGTACCTGTAACATTCCATATGATCTTGATTTTTAGGTGTACAACTAATAGTTAAGGAAGCATGCAAGGATAGTGTGAATAAGATGATATAACTGTCAACGTGCCTTTGGGAACCCTCCCAAATCTATCCTTTGTCAAGCTTAGAGACGTTAGCTTGTGAGGCATTCTTATGACTTTGTACATATTTTCTTTTGCTTTGCACTATTTTAGCATGTTTTTGGTGTGTATTTTTGTTATAGGAGTCAAGGGAAAGGATTGGAGAGCAACAATAGGATTTAGTGCTTAAAAACATGAAGAAAAATGCTGAAAAGTCTGGCCCGACCAAACATGTCGGGCAAGAACTACAGTCGAACGTCAAAACAGACTGAAGACGTTTTCACACCAGACTGAAGACCTCCACCTGTAGGTCGGGCAAAAATCCCTCTTTGCACACCAGTTCGGCAGTCAAGTAACTTCATTGACATTTTCAGGCCGTTGACTCGGTTTACTTTGGTATAAACCGGTTTATTTTAAGCGTTTTAATTAGATTTTGATAGGTTTAGACCACTAAAATAAGATTTCTTGATCCTTCTTCTTCTTCTTCTTCTTCTTCACTTTTCTATGTTTTTAAAAATCATTTAACGTCAAATTCTATACTTTTTTCTAAAAACTCTATCTTTTCAAAACTCCAAACCCTTTTTCTCTAAAATATTTCTTGAAGAATTTTATATATACAATCTTCTTTTGATCTTTTGAACCTCAATCTTTAATCAATAAGATGGTATGCTCTTTCCCTATATTCCCACCTTATTTATCTTGATCTCATTTACATGAGAATCACTACAAGAAATGTCTAATATTGCTACGGAATAATTTGTGTCCATTGGCTTATATCCGTAGCTAATAATGGATTTACGACAGATGGCGACGGATAAATTTGGTCGTCTCAGCTCTGGCGCTAATAAAAATCTGTAGCCATCCGTATCTACCTAGCGACGAATTTGCGAGAGCTTATTCCGTAGCCACTAGCTATGACTTAGCTCATAGCTACGGTTTTAGCCATGAATAACCAGATTTTAATAACTAGTTAAAGTGGTGGATAATTTGACAATTAGCTACAAATTAGTTATAGCTAATACTGTATTATTTTTGGTTTCAAAAAATTAATTGGCTTCCAATATATCTTAGTGAATTAATAAACAATATATAAACAATATTTTTGGTTTCAAAAAATTAATTGGCTTCCAATATATCCTCTATATATTAAAGGAAAATCATTTTAGGCTTATGTGTCATGCTCTCCATTTTTTACTCTTTTTATTTAATTAAATCAAAGTATTATAACTCGTAGGATCTATCCTAATTGTCAAACACTTCTAATTTATATATTAAAAGAGAAGCATTTTGAGCTTATGTGTCAAACTCTCATTTATAACCCTATACCCAAACAAGTTATAACTATCATTAACTACTACTATATTCATATTCAAACACTCCACATTCCTTAATCTCTATATTCAAATAAAAATTAAATAAATTAATCCCTATACCCAAAATAACTTAATCCATATACCCAAACAAATTAGGAGGAATTGCAAACATGCCACTTTTGAATTACCACTTTTCACCCCTGCCAAGCTGAAAACTAGTTTCCCAAAATACCATCAATTTTGTATAAAATGACAAAATTATCCCTAGCAAAAACAAGGAGGTTTCCTAAAAAATTCATTTTCTTATTTTTTATCTCTCTTCTTCTCCCTTCTCTTTCTTTGTCTCTTATCTTTCTCTTTTCTTCTATTTCTCTACAACAACAATGGAAATCTCAAGATCTCTTTCCCTCTCTCTTCGCTTTTTTTCTTTCTTTTTCTCCTTTTTTTCTGCAACAATGAAGATCTCTCTCTCTCTCTTTTCTATGAAATTGAAGAAGGCAAAACAAATATCAAATATCTCTCTCTCCCTCATATAGATCTAGATCCAATTTTGTGAGTTTTATTGTAAATCTAGGTTAATTTGATTTGTGTCTTCTTCTCCATGAGGTTGAAGAAGGCAAAACAATCTAGATCTAGATTCGACTTTGTCAAATTTTGTTGTAAATTTGGGTTT
The DNA here is from genome assembly GCA_900128785.1 of Arabis alpina. Lineage (NCBI taxonomy): Eukaryota > Viridiplantae > Streptophyta > Magnoliopsida > Brassicales > Brassicaceae > Arabis > Arabis alpina. The sequence goes on from LT669792.1 coordinate 11,674,183, forward strand.
ATTTGATTTATTCTTCTTTCTCTATGAGGTTAAAGAAGGCAACAAATTCATATCTAGACCCGGATTTTGTCACTTTTTGTTGTAAATTTGGTTTTAGTTGATTTGTGTTGAAAATCTGGGTTTTTGATTCGATTTTGGTAGAAATCTGGGTTCCAGATCTGTTATTTGATTATTTATGGGTTTTCACGTTTTGTTTTTGTCACTGGTCCTTATAATTTTTCTATAAGGATTATAAGCATTTTTTATAGTTTATAAACATTTTGTAAGGTTTATAAGCATTTTGTATACTTTATAAGCATTTTATATGGTTTATAAACGTTTTGTACAGTTTATAAGGTTTATAAACCTTAAACTTATTTGTATGATTTATAAGCAATGTGTATGGTTTATAAGCATTTTGTAAGGTTTATAAACATTTTATACAGTTATAAGGTTTATAAAACTTAACCTATTTGTATGGTCTATAAGCAATTTGTATGGTTTATAAGCATTTTGTAAGATTTATAAACGTTTTGTACATTTTTTAAACGTTTTAAAAGAAATTTGTAATACAGTTTGAAATTTTTTATAATGTAAATAAAAACCATAAACCCTACCCCTATCCCAAAACCTATACCCTAAGTGTAAAATAGTTAACCCAAACCATATGTACTTTGTTTTAGAATATTTTTTTTCTTTTCAAATCCATAAAATAAAATAAAAAGTCTACAATATCCAATTTCACATTCATGTTTTTGTCACCATCAATTTATTCCAGAATTTCATACAGAGAAAGATAAAATTTGATGAAATTTGGTTCACTGTGAAAGAGTAAGAGAAAAAAAATCTGATAGAGAGAAAATAAATCTGAGATGGAGAGAGAAAAAGAGAAAAAATGAAATATTTTAAAAGAAATATGACGCAAAAGAGAGATGAAAGAGAGAAAGAAAAAGAAAAAAAATCTGACATATAGAGAGAAAATAAAAAATCTGACAAAATAATCATTAAGGGTAAAGTGTGAATATTTAAAAAAAGTTGTGGCATTTTTGTGAAAGTATTTTCACCCGTAGCATTTTTACAAAGTGGCACGTTGAAATTGGCAATTCTCAAAATTTCTCAACAAATTATAACTATCATTAACTGCTACTATATTAATATCCAAACACTCTAAATACCTTAATCTCTATATTCAAATAAAAATTAAATAAGTTTACTCATATAGTTAACATAATTAATATTGTTAGATTTATACATATAAGATTTCGCTACCTAAATTTCATTTCAATACACAATACTAATTTGGCTAATATAATGCATATTACTCCGAAAAATGAATTATCTACTAAATAAACACTTAAATAATAATTAATTTATAAGATCCGAAATTGGTGACAAGTTTTTGGTTATATACGCAATCTTTTATATTTGTATATTTAAAAAATATGTTCCGTTGATTTCAATTATTTCACGGGTAGAACACATTTTATAAAAACAATTGCAAATTTAAATATGTAAAATTGAATTTAATTTGTGTATTATAAACCTACCAGTAACTACAATTATTTATTTAACTAAAACTTTATTAATTGCGGAAGCCCCCTTGTCTCATTGGTTGACCAAGAGTTTAATTAAGCTTTTACACTCATAGGTAAGTGAATAGTACAAAAAAATTTAAAAAAAAAACCCCAACATTAGCTATTTTTAAGGAAAAAGTAAAAGAAAATCATACTTTCATCCATTCAAGAACTTTCCCCGGCGGTTTTCAATAATTTTACGTAAAATAAATCCCATCAGATCTGGCAATCCAGGAACGTAGTTGGCCACATCGAGGAGTTGTGGCTTTACCGTATGCTTTAACATCAAAAAAATGTTTCGGCTTAGTCCCATAACTAAGCATACAATAACAATTATTGGAATAAGTAGTCTTAAAATTATCTCTAAAGTCAATGACAAAAAAAGAGATCTTTGTACTTTAATGTTTTAATTTGAAAAGGTGTGTTACGTGGGTTCCCCCAACGGCATCTAATATTGAAATCAACGCCAGGTGCGATTTCGTTATGAAATACTATATGATTTGGCTTGCAACCTTCATTTAGTCCAAAAGATATAATAATAACTAACATAAAAATTATGAAATGACTCATCTTTTCGGATAATTTTAAAATAAGAAAGACATCAAACATGTACGTAGTATTTATAATTTTTTGTGTAGAATACGTTTTCAGTAATTTAGTATCTAATGTTTTAATGGTCTTAGCTAAATTTAAAACAAACATGAACTAAGTAAATCTCTGATCGAAAGAGATTTTAGTGTCGAAAATTTTGGTTGACCAATAAGATCAAGTAAATGAATAAACATTACAAATTATAACTTTCCACAAAAACCAAATCAAAGGTCTAAGTTTTAGCAAAAATCAAAGAAATGTATAAATTTAGCAGTATTTGCAATAGCTAGATAAATAGGCGACAAATTTTATCGATTGGAAAACAAAAATATATAACATAATTTTTTTTTAAAATAAACCAAACAAATAAATTGAAAACACATGTGAAACATATTCTATCTGGAAAGTAGTTGAAACCTTAATATTATCTTCTAAACTATTTTTGAAAAGCAGTCGTGTCAAAAGGTATCACTTGAATTGGGTACCTCTTGCACATCTATCACTAGCGCCATGGCTGATTTCTGGTGGAATTCTTTGGAAGAAAAGAAGAAGATACATTGGATCAGTTGGGATAGGATGTGTTTATCCAAGGAGAATGGTGGGTTGGGTTTTAGGATCTAGAGTGCTTCAACCAAGCTCTCTTAGCAAAGCAAGCTTGGAGGATATTGCAGTACCCTCAAAGTCTGTGTGCTAGATTTATGAAGAGCAGATGTTTCAGTAACAATGGGTTTTTACAAGTTTAGGTTGGAAGTAGGTCGTCCTTTGCATGGAGAAGTATCATCTTTGGTAGAGAACTATTGGTGAAAGTAATAGGGGAAACTAGTAGGTGATGGTACATCCATTAAAGTTTTGTGTGATCCTTGGTTGGATGATGGAAGGTCTAAAATCCCCCTTATGAAAAACATATTCATTAATATTGATCTAAAGGTAAGTGACCTCATTGATCATAGTTCTGGGAAGTGGAGAATGGAGAGTCTAGAAGAGTTGTTCTATAGAAGAGATGTGTAGCTGATTATTAGGAAGAAGCCCTGTGGTGTCTCAAAAAGATGATTGGGTTTGGAATCATACTAGGAGTGGAGACTATTCGGTTTAAAGTGGGTATTGACTAGCCAACAAGGAGAAGAATGCGGTCGCCATCTGAGAAGCAGAAGTTCTACCATCCATTAACGGGTTACTCACACAAATTTGGGATTTACAAGCTCCATTAAAGATAAGAAACTTCTTGTGGAGATCCATGAGCAATGTTATCCCAGTGGCTGATCTATTGATAAAGAGAGGAATTAAGGTTGACTCCAGATGTCAGACATGTGGTCTAGAGGGGGAGGGAATTAATCATGTCTTGTTCAGCTATACAGTAGCTCGACAAATATGTGCAGTTTGGTGCATTTCTTCCTTGCGATTTCTAGCCAAGTTTGCCACTTCAACTTCTTCTTCCTACCAAGACGAGGCTGAACATCAGGAGGTAAACATGCCTCTGACTCGGGACCTTGTAAGGCGTCTACTTTGGGGTTAATTTTTAGTGAGTATGCCGCATACAAATAGTCCTTCTCGCCTTTTACAAAACCACCGTCCTAGCTTCTCTCGGATAAACTCCAACACAAATGCTATTGGAAATCCACGGGCTACCTTAAGCGCCACATTGATCGATTCAGCAATGTTACTCATCTTTATGTTGTACCCATCTCCCACAAAGTGAACTCGTGACCATAGTTTCTGATCCGCCTCCTCCAAGTATGTTGCAATTTCGGGCTTTTCAGCATGTAACGCGTCCATGTATTGGTTATAAACCTCTTCTGTATAAGCATATGCAACACCTTTGACCAAGTACATGAGATCTTTTCCCCTATACTTGGTGACAATGTTACACTGAAGATGGTAATAACATATGCCACGAGTTGCCCAAGGGAAAACCTTCTCGCACGCCTTCTTAATGGAACCGTGCCAGTCAGAAACTATGACCAAAGGGTATTGATCCGATATACAAAGCCGCAATTTGGTAAAAAACTATTCCCATGAAGCATCGTTCTCACTATCGACAATTCCAAATGCCAAAAGAAATATCTGAAAATTAGCGTTACATCTCAAGATATAATCAACTAAAGACAGATTGTTCAGTCTTGAAATTGTAGTTGTGGAGAACATCACCAAGGTGATCGACCGTTCACTTGAGGTATCAGATCGATCACCAAGGTTAAGAAAATAAAAAATCTTCCTTTTTTTTAACAATATATCTAAAATCATTGGAGAAATGTCCTAGCCGACTTCTACACCATTAAAAACTGAAGAGAGACCACGTTTTCAGGAGACTCACCTGCTCTATAGGCTATCACCATCACTCTCAAAAGCTTCATAAAACTTTTTTCCATATCGAGTTTCCATTCCTTTGTAAAAAGAGAAGAAGATCTCACCTCTTGATATCCATTAGAGAAGCTTTTTTAACATGCTTGGCCCGACCAAACATGTCGGGCAAGAACTGCAGTCAAACGTCAAAACAGACTGAAGACGTTTGGCCCGACCTACAGGTGGAGGTCGGGCAAAAACCCCTCTTTGCACACCAGTTCGGCAGTCAGGTAACTTCATTGACATTTTCAGGCCGTTGACTCGGTTTACTTTGGTATAAATCGTTTTTTTAAGTGTTTTAATTAGATTTTGATAGGTTTAGACCACTAAAATAAGATTTCTTGATCCTTCTTCTTCTTCTTCACTTTTCCATGTTTTTAAAAATCATTTAACATCAAACCCTATACTTTTTTCTAAAAACTCTATCTTTTCAAAACTCCAAACCCTTTTTCTCTAAAATATTTCTTGAAGAATTTTATATATACAATCTTCTTTTCATCTTTTGAACCTCAATCTTTAATCAATAACATGGTATGCTCTTTCCCACCTTATTTATCTTGATCTCATTGACATAAGAATCACTACACGAAATGTCTAATATTGCTACGGAATAATTTGTGTCCATTGGCTTATATCCGTAGCTAATAATGGATTTGCGACGGATGGCGACGGATAAATGTGGTCGCCTCAGCTCTGGCGCTAATAAAAAATTGTAGCCATCCGTATCTATCTAGCGACGGATTTGCGAGAGCTTATTCCGTAGCCACTAGCTATGACTTAGCTCATAGCTACGGTTTTAGCCATGAATAACCAGATTTTAATAACTAGTTAAAATGGTGGATAATTTGACAATTAGCTATAAATTAGTTGTAGCTAATACTGTATTATTTTTGGTTTCAAAAAAATAAATGGTTTCCAATATATCTTAGTGAATTAATAAACAATATATAAACAATATTTTTGGTTTCAAAAAATTAATTGGCTTCCAATATATCCTCTATATATTAAAGGAAAATATTTTTAGGATTATGTGTCATGCTCACCTTTTTTTACTCTTTTTATTTAATTAAATCAAAGTATTATAACTCGTAGGATCTATCCTAATTGTCAAACACTTCTAATCTATATATTAAAAGAGAAGCATTTTGAGCTTATGTGTCAAACTCTCATTTATAACCTTATACCCAAACAAGTTATAACTATCATTAACTACTACTATATTCATATTCAAACACTCCACATTCCTTAATCTCTATATTCAAATAAATATTAAATAAATTAATCTCTATACCCAAAATAACTTAATCCATATACCCAAACAAATTAGGAGGAATTGCAAACATGCCACTTTTGAATTACCACTTTTCACCCCTGCCACGCTGAAAACTAGTTTCACAAAATACCATCAATTTCGTATAAAATGATGAAATTATCCCTGGCAAAAACAAGGAGGTTTCCTAAAAAATTCATTTTCTTATTTTTTTTATCACCCTTCTTCTCCCTTCTCTTTCTTTCTCTCTTCTCTTTCTCTCTTCTTCTATTTCTCTACAACAACAATGGAAATCTCAAGATCTCTTTTCCTCTCTCTTCGCTTTTTTTCTTTCTTTATCTCTTTTTTTCTGCAACAATGAAGATCTCTCTCTCTCTTTTCTATGAATTTGAAGAAGGCAAAACAATATCAAATATCTCTCTCTCTCTCTCTCTCTCTCTCTCTCTCTCTCTCTCTCTCTCTCTCTCTCTCTCTCTCTCTCTCTCTCTCCCCCTCATATAGAACTAGATCCAATTTTGTGAGTTTTATTGTAAATCTAGGTTAATTTGATTTGGGTCTTCTTCTCCATGAGGTTGAAGAAGGCAAAACAATCTAGATCTAGATTCGATTTTGTCAAAAAATTTTTGTAAATTTGGGTTTATTTGATTTGTTCTTCTTTCTCTATGAGGTGAAAGAAGGCAACAAATTCATGTCTAGACCCGGATTTTGTCACTTTTTGTTGTAAATGTGGTTTTATTTGATTTGTGGTGAAAAGTGGTAATTCAAAAGTGGCATGTTTGCAATTCCTCCTAATTTGTTTGGGTATATGGATTAAGTTATTTTGGGAATAGGGATTAATTTATTTAATTTTTATTTGAATATAGAGATTAAGGAATGTGGAGTGTTTGAATATGAATATAGTAGTAGTTAATGATAGTTATAACTTGTTTGGGTATAGGGTTATAAATGAGAGTTTGACACATAAGTTCAAAATGCTTCTCTTTTAATATATAGATTAGAAGTTTTTGACAATTAGGATAGATCCTACGAGTTATAATACTTTGATTTAATTAAATAAAAAGAGTAAAAAAAGGAGAGCATGACACATATGCCTAAAATAATTTTCCTTTAATATATAGAGGATATATTGGAAGCCAATTAATTTTTTGAAACCAAAAATATTGTTTATATATTGTTTATTAATTCACTAAGATATATTGAAACCAATTAATTTTTTGAAACCAAAAATAATATAGTATTAGCTACAACTAATTTATAGCTAATTGTCAAATTATCCACCACTTTAACTAGTTATTAAAATCTGGTTATTCATGGCTAAAACCGTAGCTATGAGCTAAGTCATAGCTATTGGCTATGGAATAAGCTCTCGCAAATCCGTCGCTAGGTAGATACGGATGGCTACAGATTTTTATTAGTGCTAGAGCTGAGGCAACCACATTTATCCGTCGCCATCCGTCGCAAAGCCATTATTAGCTACGGATATAAGCCAATGGACACAAATTATTCCGTAGCAATATTAGACATTTCTTGTAGTGATTCTCATGTAAATGAGATCAAGATAAATAAGGTGGGAATATTGGGAAAGAGCATACCATGTTATTGGTTAAAGATTGAGGTTCAAAAGATGAAAAGAAGATTGTGAATATAAAATTCTTCAAGAAATTTTTTAGAGAAAAAGGGTTTGGAGTTTTGAAAAGATAGTTTTTAGAAAAAAAGTATAGGGTTTGATGTTAAATGATTTTCAAAAACATGGAAAAGTGAAGAAGAAGAAGAAAAAGAAGGATCAAGAAATCTTATTTTAGTGGTCTAAACCTATCAAAATCTAATTAAAACACTTAAAATAAACCGATTTATACCAAAGTAAACCGAGTCAACGGCATGAAAATGTCAATGAAGTTACATGACTGCCGAACTGGTGTGCAAAGAGGGGTTTTTGCCCGACCTCCACCTGTAGGTCGGGCCAAACGTTTTCAGTCTGTTTTGACGTTCGACTGTAGTTCTTGCCCAACATGTTTGGTCGGGCCAAGCTTTTCAGCATTTTTCTTCATGTTTTTAAGCACTAAATCCTATTGTTGCTCTCCAATCCTTTCCCTTGACTCCTATAACAAAAATACACTCCAAAAACATGCTAAACTAGTGCAAAGCAAAAGAAAATATGTACAAAGTCATAAGAATGCCTCACAAGCTAACGTCTCTAAGCTTGACAAAGGATAGATTTGGGAGGGTTCCCAAAGGCACGTTGACAGTTATATCATCTTATTCACACTATCCTTGCATGCTTCCTTTACTATTAGTTGTACACCTAAAAATCAAGATCATCTGGAATGTTACAGGTACCCTTGCCTTAGACCTCGTTTCCTTTTAAAATTCACATTTATAGCTCAATTTTGAAGCCAATAGATAAACCCTTATGACCATGCAAAATTTACAATCCTAGTACTGAAATACTTCGGAGTAAAATGAAAATTAATTCTCATCTTATGGTGTCAAAAGCCTTGGCTATATCAATCTTGATAGTGATTCTTTAAGGACTACCATTCCTATGATGTCCCCTGCACAATCTCTGAAGCTAGAACTATTTTTTCTCATGATTTAACCTGTTAAGACCTTAAAACCTATGTATACGAGAAAACTACCTATTTTGGTCGATAGGAAAATAAAATCCACAAAATAAGTATGCAAAATTTTGATAGTAAAATAGGTAAAATATAGGGTATATCATATACCAAAAATCTCACCAAAAGCTTAAAGGCAAACACTTTTCTTTTCTAAACACTCGTTCTTTATAAGAGTATTTGTTTCATCTCAACTATGTTTAAGTAGTTTCTTTTGCTGGGTTCTAAGGGGCTCATTTCAAGGTGTTTTATGGTTCAATAGATAGGATTGCATTCCATGGTGATTCCTTGACTGGCTCTTGGAATTATCTTGCTTAGATATGGACGTATTGCATGTTATATGATTGATCACCTTGAAACTGATCTTAGATTTTCCTAATTGTGCCAGCCACTTTGTTAAGTTATCTTGAATTGATATATTAGCGAGTTCGATACTTGTATTGCGATAGTTATTTGATTACATCGATTGAACAATTAAACTTATCGTCCGAATAAGTCAAACCATCTCTCTTGGAATGACCCACAGAGAAGCTCACCAGATAATCCTTCATACCACACAGACGAGTAGAGTGAAAAGGTTAAAAAAGCTTCTCTAATGGATAGCAAGAGGTGAGATCTTCTTCTCCTTTTACAAAGGAATGGAAACTCGATATGGAAAAAAGTTTTATGAAGCTTTTGAGAGTGATGGTGATAGCCTACAGAGCAGTTGAGTCTCCTGAAAACGTGGTCTCTCTTCAGTTTTTAATGGTGTAGAAGTCGGCTAGGACATATCTCCAATGATTTTAGAGATATTGTTAAAAAAAGGAAGATTTTCTCTTTTCTTAACCTTGGTGATTGATCTGATACCTCAAGTGAACGGTCGATCACCTTAGTGATGTTCTCCACAACTACAGTTTCAAGACTGAACAATCTGTCTTTAGTTGATTATATCTTGAGATGTAACCGTTGGATTTCCATGATCGAATATGATATTTGAAGCTAGGATCTTCCTCTTAAATTTCAAAGTTTTGAATTCAAAAAACACTAATTTTGTCTTAGAATCAGAATCTAAAACATGAGAGATCTATTTAGACGTATACAAATTGCCAGCTAAGTCTGATATTCCCTTATGACTTCATGTGACTTTTCCAAACAATCGTTCTATATCTACTATCTGGGGTTTGTTTCAAAAGTAACCAACAATTTGTGGTCAAATGCAAACCTAACCCATTTTTTCCTCCTTCTCAAATTTAACCATTTTTCACAATTACATCCCCAACCGCATGACTAATCACGAAAATGCCATTATGTTCTTTTTTTATTTTCTTTTCAAATCTCTGATTTATCAAAAAATCTCGAAACCCAAACATAACACATTATTTACAATAATGTCATCTTCTTCAATTTTCCAACTACCATCAATCTCACAATTTGAGCTCTAAATGCTCAACCAAACGCTTTTTTCCTCTCTAAATGCTTCATCTTTATCCTCATACTCTTTACCTTCATTTTCCTCAACGCATTCAACCAAAAACTCTCCAATTTTTGTTTTCGAACCTTTTTCTCTCATAACTACTAGTTTTCTTGTGAATCTTGCATTTACAACGGTTGGACTTCTTTGCTATCGGTGCAAATCAAAGTTTGCGGTGCTTCACGAGCTTAAAAACAAGTTTGACAGCGTAAAATGGTAATTTCTCGAATCTAAAATCTGTAATGCGATTGTAGACATGTAAGGTAGTCTACAAGTCAACATAGAAGTCAGATTTGCAATTGACTATTATTGAAAATATCTAAACTAGACTTCTGATGTAGTCTACGCGGTCTCCTTTGGAAACAAAAAAAACAGGTGTACACTTCATCTGAAGGCTACGTAAACAATGAGGTTAGTTTTGCATTTGACAGTTACTTTGACTTTTTAGTGTAGACTTCATTTGTAGTCTATATACCGTAGATTTCGGATGACGTCTACTTTGCATTTGACCGTAATTTTGACTTTTCTGAGTAGACTGAAGAAGAAGTCTACTATGTACGGATAAGTCAGTTTTGCATTTGACCAAAATATCGAATATTTGACCCGGAAAAATATCAATTTTTAGACTTTCGCAGACGTCTACTATTTATTTGTTTTAATGTTAGACGTCTACGGAAGTCTACACTTGATTTAATTCGAAACTTTGGTCAACCACAAAAGTAAAACTTTTTTACGAGTAGACTTCAGAATATGTCTACACGTTAATGTAAACTGTATTTGAAGTCTACTCATAAAAGTCAAACTTTGGTCAATTGCAACTCTAACCTTCTCTATTTTGGTGTAGGCTGCATCAGAAGTCTACATCAGAGTGTAGATGTCCATAGAAGTCTACCACATTTTGACGGTTTTCCGCATAAGTGTGTAGATTTCAGGAGAAATCTACTCTGAAAAGTCAAACTTTAGTTAATTGCAAAACTGACCCTAGTTATGTTGTAGATTTCTCCAGAAGTCTACACTTAAAAAGTCAACATATGGTCAAATACAAAACTAACCTGTTTTTTTATGCATAGACTTCTCTAACAATCTACAAACCTTTGTAGATTTCACCCGTAGTTTACTTCATGGTTTGTCGTAATTGTAAAAGTAACCTGAATTTTTAGATTGTTTTTGATATCTACGTTATTGACTTCGGAAGAGGTCTACAATTTGAAATTCAGTAAAAATGCATTTAAAACCTATTTATAATGAGTTTTTAAAATTTCTTTGTTCACACATGTGTCTTAGTTATTGTTTTTACTTATAAGTGAGATTGACATGGTTAAATCTAATATTTATGGGATTAATCAATTTTCATGTTTGGTTATTACTTAGCTTATTTGTTTAGACGACATATGTTTAGACGACATATGAAGTCTACATTTTAAAATTCATAAAATATGCATTTAAACCCTATCTATAACGAATTTTTCATATGTTTTTGTTTATACATGTGTGTTTGTTATTGTTCTTACTTATGTGCGACTTGGACATGTTTAGGTCTAACATTTATGGGATTAATCGATTTTCATGTTTGGTTAGTACTTAGGTCATTTGTGTAGACATCCTTAGAATTTACGTCTATTATGCAGACATTATTTAAAGTCTACGTCTCAATTAAGATTGGTACTAATGTATCTTTGATATGCATTTTTACAGATAATGGTTCATTTACCTGTTGTCTATGGAGATTGGGTTGTGAAAGACAAGCTATGGCACTTTGAGGTGGATAATCATAAAGGAGAAAGGATGTTTTTTTTTATTGATGGTTGTACACATGGTGATCTCGTTGAAATGGCACATGGCTATTATATGCTAGAAAAGGATACCAACACCATGGAGTTACGTATTCATTACCTGATTCATTGTTGCAACAGATGGCTCTGAATACACCTCCTATGCATGTCACAAATGATAGGCAAGTTTGCAACATGATCGAGTTAAGTAGAATGCATGTTTTACGCCTATGTGTATTTGGTCGCCTTGTGATGGATCATGGGAATACATATGGTGATTGTGCTGAGTTTGTTGATGAAAATACAGACAAAGATAATGATGAATATACAGCTGAAGATGTAGAAGAAAATAAATTTAATGGTGGTAATTTGGACGAAGATTTGAACTACGATGATGGTACCGAAGCTCTTGATAGTGTCGATGGTGATTATAGTGAGTATGGAAAAGTGAAAGATGAGGAAGAAGATGATATATCATTCAATTTCGTAGGTACGAAGGCGCCTTCTGTTTGGGAAGGAGGAAGAACAAAAACTACATGGTCCGACAATATATTTGTGAAACAGAGTTTTCCAAGTAAGGATGAGCTAGTGTCAGAATTGAGGCTCACGGCAGTGCTGTTAAGATTGCATTCAAAATATACAAGTCCACAAAAACTTTGTTTGTGGCTAAATGTCGCGTGAAAGGATGTGTGTGGAAGGTTAGAGCGGGTGTAAAGAATGAAGCGAATTGGTTTTGGGTGACAAAGTATGTGAAAGGTCATACATGGTTACTAGCAGACCGAGCATCTCACGGTACACATGCAACTCCAAAATACATTGCTAGGTTATTTATAGAGCGTGTTGAATTAACCATTGGAATATCACCGCAACATATCAAAAATTTAATGAAGACAATGTTTGGTAGGAATTTGGATTATACAACTTCATACAGAGCAATGACATATGCCCAACAATTGGTGAGGGGAACACCTGAAGATGGATACTCGAATCTGCCATCTTATTTGCACCTAATAACAAAAGCCAATCCGGGATTGGTAACTGGTCTTGAACTCGACAATGCTAATAGGTTTAAATATCTATTTATAACATTAGGAGCTTCCATTGCCGGTTTTCAGTATCTTAGGAGAGTGATTGTTGTGGATGAGACTCACTTAAGTGGAAAGTATGAAGGAGTTATGCTAGTTGCAGCCAGACAAGATGCTAATTTTCAGATATTTCCTTTGCCATTTGGAATTGTCGATAGTAAGAACGATGCTTCATGGGAATGGTTTTTTACCAAATTGCGGCTTTGTATATCAGATCAATACCCTTTGGTCAAAATTTCTGACAGGCACGGTTCCATTAAGAAGACGTGGGAAAAGGTTTTCCCTTGGGCAACCCGTGGCATATGTTATTACCATCTTCAGTGTGACATTGTCACCAAATCTAGGGGAAAATGAAACGACCCGACCCGTTTTTTTTTTAAAACAATACATTGGACTCGAATTAACATTTCCATAAATGCTAATCCTCAACATCCAATCAAACTCACAAGCAACCAGCAGAAATCAAAAAAACTTAAACCAAACAACCAATTCCATTAAACAATCAAACGAGTTCAACAACAATAACCAATTTCAACATTTCCAGCAACCTAACCGGCCAAACAATAACAGAAACAACACGAAAGACGAGACCCTAGATCATCTCCCTCTTCCTAGCCGTAATTCCACAATCACACTCTGCCTTTACCTCATCACATGGGAAAAAGAGATGTGTGAGTATTATCATAAATACCCATTGAGACGGTCATCCCATTTATGACTGCGCACTCAGGTACGATGGACCGCTCAGGCAACATACAAAAGACACAGCACACAAACAACAAACAGCTTAACATAGCCCAAACAGACGTGTCGATCGACACTACCACTAGGTGTCGATCGACACCCTCTGAACTGACCTTTTGTTTGACAGCCCTCGTACTGGTCTGTCGTTCGACACACCTCATGTGTGTCGTTCGACAGGACCCTGGCAGAATCATGGGAACCGATCATAATCCTCTCGGATTGATTACTCCTCTGCGCCAGTACAAAAAACCTTCACAAACAACAATCAAAACACAACAACAAGCATACACACCCACAATTCGATCACCACGAGATCAATCAACGCATACAAACCTATCACCAAGAATCCCTAACGATCCATCGACCCAGAAGCCATGGTCACGCACTCACCTTGGATTTTTGGATAGAAACTGAAGGAATTGAGGCCAGAAACGATATCCACGACAACCACCACGAATTTCTACTCCAAAGCACCCAAGAATGAAACCTTTCTCATAGAAACTTACCGGAAAAAGAGAAACCCCTCAGAAACTCTTTTCCACTGATTATGTCCTTTGTTTCCATAAGAATGAGGCCAAAAGACTTAAATACGAAACCCTAGGTTTCCCCAAACCGAACCAACACGCACCGACCAATTTAAATCGAAACAGAAACCAATCATTTAAACCCATGTCGATCGACACACACCACTTGTGTCGATCGACAGCCACTCAGAACCATGTCGATCGACACACACCACTCGTGTCGATCGACAGCCACTCGAACAAACCGGCCTTAAGCCCCAAAACTCAGCCTGACGATCGACACACCACACTAGTGTCGATCGACACACCCTATAATTTCCTCAAAATTGGTTCACGGGTCTCACAATTCTCCCCCACTAAAACTGGATTCATCCTTGAATCCTCAAACACAGCCCACATGGCTAACCACCTTGCCAACCTGCCAGTAACACCGGAGACTACATCTATCAGACCCTCTCGAGACTCACATCCGTCCTATTCATATAGTCCTGTCTTAAACATTGATCGCTCATAGCTCCTAACTCATAACCACAACATCTACCTCTCAGGATCCTCACCCCTCAGCTCTCGGTGCCTCGTATCAACCCACCTCAGTCCGCGGAGTCCTGACGGTGTTTGATACCAACCATCTCCATACCCCTCAAACCATCAAGACACATAGTCCGGCAAGCTCTCGGTATGCAGGGAATCACTATCCCCTGGAGAGACACATCTCTCAAAGATCTGCCAAAGATCGCAATTTCCCAAAACTCTCTCCATACCCTCATGCTCTCAGTCCTCGCAGTCCTGCCGAACGATCGGTATGCAGGAAACCCATGATCCCTCGGAGAGACACATCTCTCAAGATCTGCCGGAGACTCATCTCCAAGAAAAAACCGCTCTCTCCCTCTAAGCTATGCGAGGAAATCGACATCCACGAACGAAATCAATTCCTAACGTGTATAATGCACCTCTGACCAGAACTACCTTCCAAGGTCTCAACATGATAGTCCCAACCCGGAATATCATCACAAACATGATCATCACAGATCATCTAGACCATCCATCACACCGGATGTCCCTGCAGAATCTCTCTGGAACTAGACAGTTCTAACCACTGTAAAACATCTATTCTGAGACCCTCTCACACATAAACACACAAGCTTGTTAGAGTTCCACCGAAACTGGCAAGTTCTACTTACTATAAAACTTCCATTTCGAGGTTCTCCAACCACATACACATGACTATCAAAGTCAAAAACATAAGAAATCTTCATCTTATTAATCTGGAAAATGTCATAATCATTACAACTCAAATAAAAATACATAATCCACAACCATAATCCTCACCACACACGGTGACTACAACACAAAACCGAAATTGGAAACCATAAAGAAAAACAAATTTACTCTTCGGCTTGCTTCTCAAACCACTTCTTGAACTTTATTTTCATTTTCGCCTCTGGTTCCCAAGCCTCCTCATGAACACCGTCACAGTCCCACAAGACTCTCAACAACGGCACTCTCTTCCGGCGCAGAACCATGATATTCCTCTCAAGGATCCTAACCGGCCTCATCCCAACAGTCAGATTAGGCTGAAGATCTGCAGTAATCGTCACTACTACCTCCTCAGATGTATGCAAATATCTCCTGAGCTTCGAAACATGAAACACATCATGGAACTTCTCCATGATCGGAGGCAGCTCCAACCGATAAGGAACTGGTCCCACACTTTCCACAACCCGGAACGGACCCATGTACCTCGTACTTAGCTTATCCTCGGATATGGACCTGTTCAGACCCCGCATCATAGCCATCTTGAGATACACTCGATCTCCGACTGCAAACTCCAACTCTTTTATCCACTTATCGGCATAACTCTTTTGCTGGTCATGGGCCTCCTTCATGTTCATCTTCATAACACGGATCTTCTCCGTCGTTTCCTGAACAAAATCCACAACATAAATGCTCCTCTAACCCACTTGGGTCAAACATAAGATGTGCGACATGGCCTCCCATACAACACTCAAAAGGAGCCATACCACTATTGGCCTGAAAGCCCTCACAAACTCAGAAGTGCACCTCAGATCTTTGTCTGACACAAAACTCGCTAGCACTCAAAGCCACCACACTAACTCACTCACATATTTCATAACCCAAACTGCTACTCCAAGTTACCTTAATGGTCAGAAAATGTGCTAACAAAGACAGACGATCCACAGTTATTCAAATAACAATATGTGTCCAAGAAACCGGTAACCCTGCCGCAATATCCAAGGAAAACATGCCCCACTTCCCCTCTGGAATGGGTAAACAATCCCCACGAATTGGCAACTTATCGAAAGCTGCGACCTAGTGAGCCACATCCTTCTTCATCCTGACTCAGTGATAGTACCGTTTTCGATCACTATGCCTTTTAGTAGCTTCCGGATGAACAAAGAAACATGCTCACATGAGCCTCTCACAGAAATCTCCTGCCTCAACCCTCATCCTTAGGCACACAGACTCACCCGTGCCCTAAGATAGTTTCAATCGCCGAGACCTAATAACCAGAACCTTCAACTTTAGAAGATTCCACCAACCATGATCCTTCTTCTGAGCTACTCGAACATGCTCAGAAGGTTTGCCTGATTAACTATCTCCAGCCCCAATGGCTCTCGTGAGATAACGCACAACCTCAGCGTACCGGTCTCACTCAACAATACCTCACATCCTGCTCCTGAGCCGAAGCATACCGCCTCCGACTAAAAGCATCCTCTCTAGATAAGTTCACCACAATGATAGACTATAAACAGATCACAATCTGCTACAACTCCACCCATCTCATCCGCCTCAAATCCCAAGACCACACAAAATGAACCTCCTCCTCTAACCGCTTGGTCATAGATTGAGCCATACTCGCATAGTCTTCACAAATATTCTGCAATAACCTGCCAACCCAAGAAAACTCCTGATCTTCGTCGCATTCCTCGGTCTAGGCCCAAACTCAGGTAGACTGAATCTTAGCTAGCTCCACAGAAACTTTGCTTTACTTTGACAACTAGACACTATGAAGAGTAGAACGAACAAAACGAGCGAACAAGTCGAAACAAGCCACAATGGGTGATAAAGTCGACAATCGATCGGTTACTAGAGCTGGTTTTTAGAGGCTACAGGAACAGTTGCAACAATTGCAGCAAGTTCAACCTGGTCTGGGCGATGCTGACGCGCCTCACACTTTCTTCCAGAATCGCTCTGCGATATGTCCACCTGCTCTCGATAGAAACGATTATCACCTGCATCCACATATGATCAGATTGGTGAAGAACTACACATTCCATGGGTTACCTGCTGAAAACCCTCCCCCAGAGAGTACACCTGAAACACACCAAAACAAGCAAAAATAGAACTTATTAGTAATCTTATACTAAACTTCAACCCAAAATTCGAAGGTAAAGCAATTGGTCCCGGGCAACGGCGCCAAAAACTTAATAACACAGGTTTTAACTCAAATTAACTACTGCAAGTGCACAACAAATGTTGTAGTAATGCAGGGATCGAATCCACAAGAACCAAGTCTACACTTCAAACTATATGAATCAAAATTAAACTAAGATGAATTAAAAGATGATTGTTTGCAAAAAGTAAATGAGAGAAGTAAATAAAACGATGTAAACTATGAATTAAAAGCATTGGGCATTAGGGAATTCGCAGGGATTCAGGGATTTAGAAATAGATAAATTGTCAAGAAAATCATTATGAATCGTTTTAGAACTCAAATCACGAAATCAAATTAATCTACTGTCGTAGCATCAATTACTGCGTCTAACAACCTAAGATCCTAAATTGTCGTTTGAATTCAAGAGGTTAAACATGCATTATAATCAAGTTTGATATGTTCACAAAACACCCTAACATCAGCTTTCGTTGGCTAGGGATGTTTTGCTCATATAGGTTCTTTCAGGCATTTAAACAAACACTTTTGATGCGTTAAACAACCTTAGATCATAAAATGGGTAGCTAATCAAGTTCCAGCAATAAGAACAACCTATATGAAGAAACTAAGTTATCAGTGCCTAAATCAACATCAATTCAATCAAACCCTAAAATCCCTTTGAAACCCTAAAACCCAATAAGGAAACTACTCATACATGATAGAAATCAAATCACAAGAAGAATTCATAGAAAACATGATGCAATTAATAAGTAAAAGGGTTTAGAAATCTTCTCCAAATTGTCAATAAGGTTCAGAGATTTTCTCCTAAAAGCTTAGAAACTAAAAGTATGAATAGAAAATAAAGTGTTTCTTAAACAATGGCTAAAAACTAGAATAAATAGGTCTAATCACGTTTCTGGTCGAAATCTCTCATAAAACCAAGTCAAAATAGGAAAAACTGCAATTTCCTTTTTTTCCAGCGAACCGATCGGTTTAGGCAGATTCACATGTCTTCACTAATACTTCAATAACTTTTGATCGCACCGTTGGAATGTCTTCGTATAACTTCCAAATGAACGATAACTCAATGTTATATCTTGTGTCAAAATTTCAGCTCGATCCATCCATGGAAAGTGCCTCAACAAGTGCCAAACTTCTGACATTTCTGCACATTTACTCCAGTTCCTTACTCTTTTCCCTTAGACTCCATCCAAACGTGTTCTATCCTGAAAAGAATCTAAACACATGGAAAAGACTCAAAAATCCATTGAAATTATTGGTTAGAATGCATCAAAAACGCAATACATCAAACTTCATCTCCAAAACCGTAAGACCTTGAAAACCCAATTCCCGCTGCCAGAAACTGCACTTGCTCAACCTAGCAAACAGCTTATGTTCTCGCAACTTCCCCAAAACTGCCCTCTCCTAGTTCTCACGCTCCGCAGGACTCTTCAAATACAGCAAGATAACGCTAATGAAGTTAATCACGAACTCACCCAGATACTCCTGAAAAACTTCGCTCGTCAACCTCATAAACGTAGTTGGTGAGGCATCACCACCAACTCAACACTGCACGTAGCTCGCCAAGAAAGCTGTCTTCCTAACATCCATTTCATCATTAGGAATCTGGTGTTAACTGAATGCCAAGTCAACCTTGAAGAACCAAGTAACCCCTCACAATTGATCCAACAACTTATCAATTCTTGGAAGAGGATATTTGTTCTTCATAGTGACTCGGTTAAGCCTTCGATAATCGATGCACAGCCAGAAACTACCACAATTCCTCAACACAAACAACACTGGTTCTCCCCACGGTGAACTACTCGGCCGAAAGAAACCCTTACTCAACCATCCTCTATCTGCCTCATCAGCTCTGCCCAGTCTGCTGGAGCCATCATGTAAGGTGCCTTTGATAACGGCGTCGTCCCAAGCTCTAACTCAATCGTGAAAGGATCCGACCACGACGACGGCAATCTCTGCAACGACCGAAAGACATCCTCACAGTCTTGGACAACCCGAATATCCCTCACTACAACCTCATCTACAGACTCTGGCATCACCATAGTTTCCAAGTGAGCTTGTCAACCCCTCTTGACATAGCCTCAGCTAGCACAGAGAGATCACGAGACTCCCAGGAGTCGGTCTCACCTCCTGATAACCAACCTCCCACCATCTTACTCAAACACAACACGACTTCGGTGACAATCCAGATGAACTCTGTACTGATCAAGCCAATCCAAACCCAGGATGACATCATAAACTCCACTAGACTAATCACCAAGTCTGCTGGCACCAACTCACCAGCCACTAGAATATCCACGCCTTTCGCCCGGCCATGAGTAACTAGTAACTTTCCTCCAATAACCATAACTGGTCCAATCCGTTCACCAGCGCCACTCCAAATACCGCTCCACTCAGCACGCTCCGGAGTGATGAAGCAATGATGCTCGAGGCTCAAACCACACGTGGGACTCACTATTGCCCACTACCAAGGTCTCCACACAAATCTCATGTGCCAAGAAACCTAACAAGCTCGCCAACTATGACCCATGCTTCCACACCGAAAGCATCCTCGGCCACTTTAGCTCAACCCGGAAGTATCCTCCCACTTCCTCTTCTGTCCCTGCATAGGCTTGCCGCCTTGCCAGGTACTACCTGTTGCAGAGGCCTCATAAACTGAACAGTTGGGCTAACCACCACAGCCTGCTCCCTCAAGACCTCGACAACGCCTCCAGCAATCTCGACCAACTCTGCTCTCGTAGCATACTTAGACACCCCACACCGTGTCCTCAAATCTTGTCGTAGTCCTCTCAGAACCTCTTGTCCTGGGCCTCCTCGCCCTCTATGCTCCTACCAGCATTAACAAGGAGTCGATTAAACTCCAAAACATACCCACGAACTTATCTCTCTCCTAGATCCAATTCCAAAAACCTCATCTCTAAACGATCCGCAGCCTCTTGAGGAAAGAATTTGGCACTACACTCTGCCCAAAAAGTCCGCCCAGGCCAAACTCTGCCTGAACCCTCCTAGCTGCAACACACCACTCGCAAAGAATCCTATACTAATCCTCTGCACATGTTCCCTTATTTGCAGATAACACGGAACCCTACCAACAACCGCAGCCCTCATCCACACCTATGCCACTCGTGGCATCACCGGAGCCTAACTGGCACCGCACTCGGTAACCGCTCCCATAACTGTTGAAGCCAATCTACCAGACGATCATCTCGACCCTGAGCCCCACTACCAACCTCACGAGGACCTACGCCGGCCCCTGGCAGCCAACCTGGGACCACACTATCCCCACCAGCCCTCACACTAGCGCTCACACTTGGATGCACGCAGGCAGTCTCAATGGCGCTCAAGACATCTTGAAGCGTCTGCGGATCACTCTCAGCCACATGCGAAACACTCTGAACCGCACTCCCAGCAGACTCACTCACTAGTGCCCGCCAAAACAACTACTGCAACAGATCTGTCAGACGATTTAAATCGTCACATGGACTCCTCATACAGGCGCACCCGAACAGCGAGCCAATCCAGCACCAACTCGAGTACCAGCCCTGGCACACCAGTTCTCACACTGGCTCTCACACAGGTACTCCCACTGGCACTCAAACTAATACACAGACCCTCCTTGTACGTCTACGGATCTGTCACAGTCTCAAACGTGTAACCCTGAGATGCATCCGACTCACTCACTAGTCCCTGACCACCAACCTGACCTCCACAGTCACCCCGGCCCCCATGGCCACGCTCTTTAGCGCCTCTAGCCATCACCTTGCACTACTATAGTACACAAGCTAAGCACTAAAAAACAATAAATAAAACACACTTACCGTGGAATCTCTTTGAATGCTCGAAGGAAGATGATCTAGAACCCCCAAACTCACATAATTGCAACTTTAACCAAATTACAATCCTAGCAATTTTACCCCTTCCTAAAACCGTAAGGGCTCTGATACCAAACTGAAACAACCCGACCCGTTTTTTTTTTTAACAATACATTGGACTCGAATTAGCATTCCCATAAATGTTAATCCTCAACATCCAATCAAACTCACAAGCAACCAACGGAAATCAAACAAACTTAAACCAAACAACCAATTCCATTAAACAATCAAACGAGTTCAACCACAATAACCAATTTCAACATTTCCAACAACTTAACCGGCAGTTCTAAACAATAACTGAAACAACAAGAAACACGAGACCCTAGATCATCTCCTTCTTCGTAGCCGTAATTCCACGTTCACACTTTGCATTTACCTACATCACATGGGAAAAAGAGATGCGTGAGTATTATCATAAACACCTAGTGAGACGGTCATCCCATCTACGACTGCGCACTTAGGCACGATGGACCGATCAAGTAACATACAAACCACACAGCACACAAACAACAAACAGCTCAACATAGCCCTTACAGACATGTGTCGATTGACACTACCACTAGGTGTTGATCGACGCCCTCTGAACTGACCTTTCGTTTGACACACCTCATGTGTGTCGTTCGACAGGCCCCTGACAGAATCGTGGGAACCGATCATAATCCTCTATGATCGATTCTTCCTCTACGCCAATACGAAAAACCTGCACAAACAACAATCACAACACAACAACACGCATACACATCTACAATTCGATCACCACAAGATCAAATAACGCATACAAACCTATCACCATGAATCCCTAACGATCCAGCGACCCAGAAGCCATGGTCACGCACTCACCTTGGATTTTCGGATAGAAACTGATGGAATTGAGGCCATAAACGATATTCACGACAACCACCACGAAATTCTACTCCAAAGCACCCAAGAATGAAACCTTTCTCACAGAAACTCACCGGAAGCAAGAAAAACCCCTCTGAAACTTTTTTCCACTGATTATGTTCTTTGTTTCTATCAGAATGCGGCCAAAAGGCTTAAATACGAAACCATAGGTTTCCCCAAACCGAACCAACACGCACCGACCGACTTAAATTGAAACAGAAACAATCACTAAAACCCCTATCGATCGACACACACCACTTGTGTCGATCGACAGCCACTCAGAACCCTGTTGATCGGCACACACCACTCGTGTTGATCGACAGCCACTAGAACAAACCGGCCTTAACCCCCAAAACCTAGCTTGTCGATCAACACACCACACTAGTGTTGATCGACACACCCTCCAATTTCTTCAAAATTGGTTCACGGGTGTCACATAAAAGATCTCATGTACTTGGTCAAAGGTGTTGCATATGCTTATACATAAGAGGTTTATAACCAATACATGGTCGCGTTACATGCTGCAAAGCCCGAAATTGCAACATACTTGGAGGAGGCGGATCCGAAACTATGGTCAGGAGTTCACTTCGTGAGATAGATACAACATAAAGGCGAGTAACATTGCCGAATTGATCAATGCAGCGCTTATCCGTGGATTTTCAATAGCATTTCTGCTGTAGTTTATCCGAGAGAAGGTAGGACGGTGGTTTTGTAAAAGGCGAGAAGATGGTTTCAATCTAACAACACCCCATAGTCGGGGAGTAGAATACTTGTTGAGGATTTGTGACCATTAAGCATCTACGATGAAGGTGGAACGCATTGATGATTAGAAATTCTACGTAAAAGGAGGACCACATAATTGTATTGTTGATTTGTATCACAAGAAGTGTTCATGTGGTGTCTTTGATATCGAGAAGATACCTTACTCACACGCTATTGCGGCTTTGCTTTTGCTAGAGAATGTTCAAGATGTGTCTACAGGTGTTTACCCTTCTTACGCAAAGTACTATTTGTATGCGGCATACTCGCTAAACATTAACCCTAAAGTATATGCCTTACAAGGTCCCGAGTCAGTGGCATGTTTACGTCCTGATGTTCAGCCTCGTCATGGTAGGAAGAAGAAGTCGAGGTGCAAACTTGGCTAGAAATCGCAAGGAAGAAATGCACCAAACCGCGAAAGATTCACACTCAATACAATTGTTCAAAATGCAAGCAAGCGGGTCATACTCGACGTCATTTTGGTGCTTAAACTCAACTTAATTTTTAATGATTATCTTGGTTATTCTAAGCTCTTCTGTCCAAACGATTTAACTTATTTACATTGGTGTTGTAATATTTGCTTTACATTCGTTATTTCGTATTACATTTGCTTTGCTTTATGTGAAACACATTGTGTCTATAAGTCAATCTCTGCTTTTGACAAAACAACATACAAGTCTGCTTTATGAGTCTTTGACAAATAACATACAGTTCCAAATAAAACCGAGTTACTTCATTATACATACAAAATAAAGTTCTGTTATCCAAATAGCATCCCGCTGAGTTGATAAAATATAAAGGTTATGGTTTTTCTTACATCCCAAAATAATGTCCAAAAAATATGTAAGAATCATAAAATATATGCGGGAATTATAGAGCAACTATAAGTACTTATACCTACATGGAGACCTACTTGGGTCATATAGGTCTAAGTACTTATAATCATGTTCTTCCGTACCACATACTTTGATCTTGTTCCAAATCTCAGCCGCAAGAGGCTTCACTGCCTCTTCCACTTCCTTTGTTGATGCGTGTGTGACAATATTGTCCCATACAACAATGTGTCTCTTTGGAATTGAAATCCACAAAGCCACCCAATGATCTTTTTTTATGTGTAATGGGCAATTTATATCATCCATATCAATCCCCCAAAAGTTGTCTAACCTTTCAAAACTTGGTTCTACTCTGGTATAGTAATTAAACGCTCCAGAAGGTAAGCGTTTAGTATCAACAAAGTCCTTGTACTTGGCAGTCCACATCGTGCACAAGAGAGTATCAATGAAGCACATCCTTTCTCTCCTAAACCAATCTGGATGATTCGAGAACTGAACCCTCCGTAGATTCATCCCAACATCCATGTGCTGCACCAATATAACAAAAACACAACACGGAAATTTTAAAAACAGAATGTGCTAGTACAGCAGACTATGGCGGAGGTCTATTACTGAAATCAGTCGAAGTCTACAAAAATAGTCTACAAAAAAATAAAAATGGAGAAGAATTCAAGATACCGTGTCTTTCAGCTATTCTTTTGGTGCCCGTAGAATCCAAAACGAGTTAGCAGAATTGTAATTCACTAGTTTTGGGTAAGCACTATATAAGAAAAATTCAGTCAATTCATAATTGGAAAATACTAATTTTGGTAAACCAAAACAATTCAAGATATCAACTACTTACCATTGTCCTTTAAGCTTATCATCCAGTATCTTCACCTTATTGAGATCAACATGACCAAAAGGATAATATCCTTTTGTTTATAAAACGCCAACGACTGTATTTCCTATAAGAGGGGAAACCTGTGTTGCAGCAGGCTTTTTAATCCTCTCACTCCTTGCTCGTGCTAACTGAATGGCCACCTTTTTCCGCTCATTTTGTTTCGCTTCTAGAGTAGCAACATAATCCACATGTTGTTCTTTCTTGTCAACAACCATAACACTTGGATCTGCCTTATTGACACTATCACTTTGAGCTCCAGGACAAACCGTTTGAATAGGTGGTTGATTGTTGATCACAAACTTGCTCTGCAATTATTGAGTTTAGTAAAGTCAACATTGTACTAAATCAAAACATATTATGCAAACCAGAGTAAAAGCTTACATAATGAAACAAAATAGTTTAACAACAAAAAAACATGAACAAGTTATGAAAACAAACATAAATGCAAATAGTCTAGTGAACATGAAAAAGAAGTAAGAAGAATTCTATCTTCTTTAGCTTTTAGGATTAAGGCTTTTACTTTGCAAGGTAAATCCTTTTTGATATTGGGAGATGAGTTGCTACTAAACCCAACATTTGGAAGATTTGGATGATTTTGGTTATGATCATCATCACTTCCTTTGTTCCTTTGATTTTTTCTCGCACCCGTTAAACCCATATGTGACCTCCTTTGCCAAGTTTGTAACGTTGACCTCAAACTATTGTTGTAGGATACGCAGCAATGACACCGGATCTTCACCATCACTCCAAGATGCAGATTGTAAAGTCCTCTTTCGGCTATCTCCATTAGTCAGATTTTCTGAATCCACGTTCTCAGTTTCAGACTTCACATTCTCTGAGAAAGACATCGCATTAATACTTATATTATCCCAGAGATCAGAGAAAATAAGAGAGTAATTTCTTACACATTACCTTACTTAGCTTGCAATTTGTAGGCTATAACATCTTCCAATGACCAGCGTGCTTTCTCCTACCTCTAACCTCCTCTACACACTACTGTGAAGATGTTAGAAATCAAAGAATCTTCGATATCACCATCCCACCGTGGGAACATTTCGTGAACACTATTCTTGACTACGTAGTTTTATACACGGGTCTTTAATAGGCAAAACATGTAGAGTTAAAACAATTTACAAGCATTATAAATCAAAACACAATTTACCATTTGGGAAATTTGAGAAAAACATGTCTTAGAATGGCTAATTTGAAACTTTTTCGGCCTTTGTATCCTTGGAATGCAAGGAGTAGTGGAGTTGGATGATTTGGTATTGGCGAACCTAACTCGGTTGCTAAATCAGGCCGAGCATAGTATGTCCAGATTTGGAGTACTTGTATAAACGCATCAATATAGAACGTCTTCTTCTTCAAGTCTCCTTCCTTAATAGAAGACCCCAGATTCTTGAAAGCAACCCTTCCCCAAGAGTAGTTTTCAAAAGCTTCAAGATCCATAACTAGCTTAGCCATATAAACCTATTTAGGTGTTGTACCTCTACGCCCTTCAATGCAACCAGCAAAAATGTTGAGATATCCCAACCCTAAACGGTCTACTCGAGACCATGATTTACAAGAACGACAAGCTGTTGTTAATTGATCAACAGTTAGACCTGCCTCGGGATCCACTCCGAGAAGCTCCCAGAATTCTCTCATCACTTCTATTACCTTTACCTCAGGTGTCTTAAGGTTTACAACATACTCATAATTCAGACCGGTTATGACTTCAAACTCATTCAACGAAAATCTAACTGGGTTTTTACTGACAAGACTCCATATCTCAAAAGGCTTCTTGCAAACTATTTGAAAACAGAGCATATGATGGACCAGCCTAGATGTCCAACCAAAATCTATTTCCCACAACCGTAGAAACACACCCAACCTCGAATTCCTAAGCTCTTCCATTACATCTTCTAGAAGCCCCTTGGTCATAGCTTCAAACAGATGTTTATTATAGCTATAGTAGCCTTGGTGATCGATATGATACCTCAAGTGAACGGTCGATCACCTTAGTGATGTTCTCCACCACTACAGTTTCAAGACGGAACGATTCTTCTTTAGTTGATTATATCTTGAGATGTAACTGATCGAATATGATATTTAAAGCTAGGATCTTCCTCTTAAATTTCAAAGTTTTGAATTCAAAAAACACTAATTTTGTTTTAGAATCGGAATCTAAAACATGAGAGATCTATTTGGAAGTATACAAATTGCCAGCTAAGTCTGATATTCCCTTATGACTTCATGTGACTTTTTCAAACAATCGATCTATATCTACTATATGGGGATTGTTTCAAAAGTAACCCACAATATGTGGTCAAATGCAAAACTAACCCATTTTTTCCTCCTCAAATTTAACCATTTTTCACAATTAAATCCCTAACCACATGACTAATCATGAAAATGCCATTATGTTTTATTTTTTTATTTTCTTTTCAAATCTCTGATTTATCAAAAAGTCTCGAAACCCAAACATAACACATTATTTACAATAATTCCACCTTCCTCAATTTTCCAACTACCATCAATCTCACAATTTGAGCTCTAAATGCTCAACCAAACGCTTTTTTTTCTCTCTAAATGCTTCATCTTTATTCTCATACTCTCTTTACGTTCATTTTCCTCAACCCATTCATCAAAAAACTCTCCAATTTTCGTTTTCCAACATTTTTCTCTCATAACTTCTTGTTTTCTTGTGAATCTTGCATTTACAACGGTTGGACTTCTTTGCTATCGGTGCAAATCAAAGTTTTCGGTGCTTCACGAGCTTAAAAACAAGTTTGACGGCAAAAATACGGTAGTTTCTCGAATCTAAAATCTGTAACGCGATTGTAAACATGTAAGGTAGTCTATAAGTCAACATAGACGTCAGATTTGCAATTGACTATTATTGAAAATATCTAAACTAGACTTCTGATGTAGTCTACGCGGTCTCCTTTAGAAACAAAAAAAAACAGGTGTAGACTTCATCTGAAGGCTACGTAAACAATGAGGTTAGTTTTGCATTTGACAGTTACTTTGACTTTTTAGTGTAAATTTCATTTGTAATCTACGTGTACCGTAGATTTCGGATGACGTCTACTTTGCATTTGACCGTAATTTTGACATTTCTGAGTAGACTGAAGAAGAAGTCTACTATGTCCGGACAAGTTAGTTTTGCATTTGACCAAAATATTGAATATTTGACCAGGAAAAATATCAATTTTTAGACTTCCGCAAATGTCTACTATTTATTTGTTTTAATGTTAGACGTCTACGAAAGTCTACACTTGATTTAATTTGAAACTTTTGTCAACCACAAAACTAAAAAAAAAATACGAGTAGACTTCAGAATATGTCTACACGTTAATGTAAACTGTATTTGAAGTCTACTCATAAAAGTCAAACTTTGGTCAATTGCAAATCTACCCTTCTCTATATTGGCGTAGGCTGCATCACAAGTCTACATCAGAGTGTAGATGTTCATAGAAGTCTACCACATTTTGACGGTTTTCCACATAAGTGTGTAGATTTCAGGAGAAATCTACTCTAAAAAGTCAAACTTTAGTCAATTGCAAAATTGACCCTATTTATGATGTCGATTTCTCCAGAAGTCTACACTCAAATAGTCAACATATGGTCAAATGCAAAACTAACCTGTTTTTTATGCATAGACTTCTCTAACAAACTACAAAACTTTGTAGATTTCACCCGTAGTTTACTTCATGGTTTGTCCTAATTGCAAAAGTAACCTGAATTTTTAGATTGCTTTTGATATCTACGTTGTTGACTTTGGAAGAGGTCTACAATTTGAAATTCACTAAAAATTCATTAAAAACCTATTTATAATGAGCTTTTAAGATTTCGTTGTTCACACATGTGTCTTAATTATTGTTTTTACTTATAAGTGAGTTTGACATGGTTAAATATAATATTTATGGGATTAATCAATTATCATGTTTGGTTATTACTTAGCTTATTTGTTTAGACGTCATATGAAGTCTACATTTTAAAATTCATAAAATATGCATTTAAACCCTATCTATAACGAATTTTTCATATGTTTTTGTTCATACATGTGTGTTCGTTATTGTTCTTACTTATGTGTGACTTGGACATGTTTAGGTCTAACATTTATGGGATTAATCGATTTTCATGTTTGGTTAGTACTTAGATCATTTGGGTAGACATCCTTAGAAGTTTACGTCTATTATGCAGACATTATTTAAAGTCTACGTCTCAATTACGATTGGTGCGAATGTATCTTTGATATGCATTTTTACAGATAATGGTTCATTTACCTGTTGTCTATGGAGATTAGGTTGTGAAAGACAAGTTATGGCACTTTGAGGTGGATAATCATAAAGGAGGAAGGATGTTTTTTTTTAGTGATGGTTGTACACATGGTGATCTCGTTGAAATTGCACATGGCGATTATATGCTAGCAAAGGATACCAACACCGTGGAGTTAATGTATTCATTACCTGATTCATTATTGCAACAGATGGCTCCGGATACACCTCCTATGCATGTCACAAATGATAGGAAAGTTCGCAACTTGATCGAGTTAAGTAGAATGCATGTTTTACGTCTATGTATATCTACTCGCCTCGTGATGGATCATGGGAATACATATGGTGATTGTACTGAGTTTGCTAATGAAGATACGGACAATGATAATGATGAAGTCACATATGATGAATATACAGATGAAGATGTGGAAGAAAATAAATTTAATGGTGGTAATTTAGACGAAGAGTTGAACTACGATGATGGTACCGAAGCTCTTGATGGTGTCGATGGTGATTACAGTGAGTATGGAAAAGTGAAAGATGAGGAAGAAGATGATAAGATGATATATCATTCGATTTCGTAGATGCGAAGGCGCCTTCTGCTTGGGAAGGAGGAAGAACAAAAACTACATGGTCCGACAATATATTTGTGAAACAGAGTTTTTCAAGTAAGGATGAGCTAGTGTCAGAGTTGCGGCTCACAGTAGTGCTGTTAAGATTTCCATTCAAAATATACAAGTCCACGAAAACTTTGTTTGTGGCTAAATGTCGCGTGAAAGGATGTGTGTGGAAGGTTAGAGCGGGTGTAAAGAATGAAGCGAATTGGTTTTGGGTGACAAAGTATGTGAAAGGTCATACATGTTTACTAGCAGACCGAGCATCTCACCGTAAACATGCCACTCCAAAATACATTGCTAGGTTATTTATAGAGCGTGTTGGATTAATCATTGGAATTACACCGCAACATATCAAAATTTCAATGAAGACAATGTTTGGTATGAATTTGGATTATACAACTTCATACAGATCAATGGCATATGCCCAACAATTAGTGAGGGGAACACCCGAAGATGGATACTCGAATCTTCCATCTTATTTGCACCTAATAGCAAAAGCCAATCCGGGAACGGTAACTTGTCTTGAACTCGACAATGCTAATAGGTTTAAATATCTATATATAGCATTTGGAGCTTTCATTGCCGGTTTTCAGTATCTTAGGAGAGTGATTGTTGTGGATGGGACTCACTTAAGTGGAAAGTATGAAGGAGTTATGCTAGTTGCAGCCGGACAAGACGCTAATTTTTAGGTATTTCTTTTGGCATTTGGAATTGTCGATAGTGAGAACGATGCTTCATGGGAATGGTTTTTTACCAAATTGCGGCTTTGTATATCGGATCAATACCCTTTGGTCATAGTTTCTGATTGGCACGGTTCTATTAAAAAGGCGTGCGAGAAGGTTTTCCCTTGGGCAACTCGTGGCATATGTTATTACCATCTTCAGTGTAACATTGTCACCAAGTATAGGGGAAAAGATCTCATGTACTTGGTCAAAGGTGTTGCATATGCTTATACAGAAGAGGTTTATAACCAATACATGGATGCGTTACATGCTGCAAAGCCCGAAATTGCGACATACTTGGAGGTCTATGGTCACGAGTTCACTTCGTGGGAGATAGGTACAACATAAAGACGAGTAACATTGCGGAATCGATCAATGTGGCGCTTAAGGTAGCCCGTGGATTTCCAATAGCATTTCTGTTGGAGTTTATCCGAGAGAAGGTAGGACGGTGGTTTTGTAAAAGGCGAGAAGATGGTTTCAATCTAACAACACCCCATAGTCGGGGAGTAGAATACTTGTTGAGGATTTGTGACCATTACGCATCTACGATGAAGGTGGAATGCATTGATGATTGGAAATTCTACGTGAAAGGAGGACCACATAATCGTATTGTTGATTTGTATCACAAGAAGTGTTCATGTGGTGTCTTTGATATCGAGAAGATACCTTGTTCACACGCTATTGCGGCTTTGCTAGAGAATGCTCAAGATGTGTCTACAAGTGTTTGCCCTTCTTACGCAAAGGACTATTTGTATGCGGCATACTCGCTAAACATTATCCCCAAAGTAAACGCCTTACAAGGTCCCGAGTCAAAGGCATGTTTACCTCCTGATGGTCAACCTCATCCTGGTAGGAAGAAGAAGTCAAAGTGGCAAACTTGGTTAGAAATCGCAAGGAAGAAATGCACCAAACTGCTCATATTTGTCGAGCTACTATACAGATGAACAAGACATGGTTAGTTCCCTCCCCCTCTAGACCACATGTCTGACATCTGGAGTCAACCTTAACTCCTCTCTTTATCAATAGATTAGCCACTGGGATAACATTGCTCATGGCTCTGCACAAGAAGTTTTTTATCTTTAATGGAGCATGTAAATCCCAAATTTGTGTGAGTAACCCGTTAATGGATGGTAGAGCTTTTGCTTCTCTGGTGGCGACCGCATTCTTCTCCTTGTTGGCTAGTCAATACCCACTTTAAACCGAATAGTCTCCACTCCTAGTATGATTCCAAACCCAATAATCCTTTTGAGACACCACTGGCTTCTTCCTAATAATCAGCTACACATCTCTTCTATGGAACAACTCTTCTAGACTCTCCATTCTCCACTTCCCAGAACTATGATCAATGAGGTCACTTACCTTTAGATCAATATTAATGAATATGTTTTTCATAAGGGGGATTTTAGACCTTCCATCATCCAACCAAGGATCACACAACACTTTAATGGATGTACCATCACCTACTAGTTTCCCCTATTACTTTCACCAATAGTTCTCGACCAAAGATGATACTTCTCCATGTACATTTTATACAGTTTATAAGGTTTATAAACCTTAAACCTATTTGTATGGTCTATAAGCAATTTGTATGGTTTACAAGCATTTTGTAAGGTTTATATACGTTTTGTACATTTTTTAAACGTTTTAAGAGAAATTTGTAATACAGTTTGAAATTTTTTATAATGTAAATAAAAACCATAAACCCTACTCCTATCCCAAAACATATACCCTAAGTGTAAAATAGTTAACCCAAACCATATGTACTTTGTTTTAAAATATTTGTTTTCTTTTCAAATCCATAAAATAAAATAAAAAGTCTACAATATCCAATTAAGGGTAATATAGAGAGAGAAAAAAATCTCATAGAATAATCATTAAGGGTAAAGTGTGAATATTTAAAAAAGGTTGTGGCATTTTTGTGAAAGTGTTTTCACCCGTAGCATTTTTGCAAAGTGGCACGTTGAAAGTAAGAATTCTCAAAATTTCTCAACAAATTATAACTATCATTAACTACTACTATATTCATATCCAAACACTCTGAATACCTTAATCTTTATATTCAAATAAAAATTAAATAAGTTTACTCATATAGTTAACATAATTAATATTGTTAGATTTATACATATAAGATTTCGCTACCTAAATTTCATTTCAATACACAATACTAATTTGGCTACTATAATGCATATTACCAAACAATTCCGAAAAACGAATTATCTACTAAATAAACAATTAAATCATAATTAATTTATAAGATCCGAAATTGGTGACCAGTTTTTGGTTATATACGCAATCTTTTATATTTGTATATTTAAAAAATATGTTTCGTTGATTTCAATTATTTCACGGGTGGAATAATCTACTAAATAAACACTAAAATAATAATTAATTTATAAGATCAGAAATTAGTGACAAGTTTTTGGTTATATATGCAATCATCTATTTTGTATATTTAAAAGTTATGTTATGTTAGTGTCAATTATTTCGCGGGTGGAACACATTTTATAAAAAACAATTGCAAATTTAAATATTTAAAATTAATTTTAATTTACGTATTATAAACCTATCAGTAACTACAATTATTTATTTAATTAAAACTTTATTAATTGCGGAAGCCCCCTTGTCCCATTGGTTGACCAAGAGTTTAATTAAGCTTTTACACTCATAGGTAAGTGAATAGTACAAAAACATTTTAAAAAAAAACCGAACCATTAGCTATTTTTAAGGAAAAAGTAAAAGAAAATCTCATACTTTCATCCATTCAAGCATTTTCCCCGGCGGTTTCCAAGAATTTTGCGTAAAATAAATCTCATCAGATCTGGCAATCCAGGAACGTAGTTGGCCACATTGAGGAGTTGTGGCTTTACCGTATGCTTTAACATCAAAAAAAATGTTTCGACTTAGTCCTATAACTAAGCATACAATAACAATTATTGGAATAAATAGTCTTAAAATTATCTCTAAAGTCAATGACAAAAAAGGGATCTTTGTAGTGTAATGTTTTAATTTGAAAAGGTGTGTTACGTGGCTTCCCCCAACGGCATCTAATATTGAAATCAACGCCATGTGCGATTTCGTTATGAAATACTATATGATTTCGCTTGCAACCTTCATTTAGTCCAAAAGATATAATAACAACTAACATAAAAATTATGAAATGACTCCTCTTTTCGGATAATTTTAAAATAAGAAAAAACATCAAACATGTACGTAGTATTTATAATTTTTTGTGTAGAATACGTTATTAGTAATGTAGTATCTAATGTTCTAATGGTCTTAGATAAATGTGAAACAAACATGAACCAAGTAAATCTCTCATCGAAAGAGACTACAACCGTCCTGAGGAATATTACGCCAACAGGGCAGCGATCCGACCTCCTGGATTCGCTAGCCAGGACTTTGAGCTGAAGCCTGCTTTCTTCTCACTGGTGGCTCAGCATCAGTTTCATGGACATCCTTCAGAACATCCCATGGATCATCTTGAGAGGTTTGAAGACTTCGAATCTAGCATCAAGGCAAAGGGGGTGTCTCTTGATTACGTCTTCTGTAAGTTGTTCCCATACTCTCTAGCTGAGGATGCAGCTTACTGGCCGAAGCAGTTGGAGCCGGGCTCACTGACAACTTGAAATTACATAAATAACGCTTTCCTGAGCCATTTCTTCGATGAGTCGCGTTCAGATGATTTGAGAGCAAAAATCTCTTCTTTTGGTCAGGGTCTAATCGAAGCGTTCAAGACTTCGTGGGGACGTTTCAAAGCTTATCAGAGAGATTGTCCACACCACGGCTTCACAGAGGTTCAGCTTTTGAACATATTCTTCAGAGAGATTGATTGGAGGCATCAGATGGCTCTTGATTCTGCTAGTAACGAGGATTTCAAGACTAGATCTCCAGCTGACTGTCTTATGCTAATCAAGAACGTGGCTTCAAGTAATAGCATGAACAAGATTGATCAGGAGAGACGACATGAAGAAGGAGGACTCACAGGTGGAGTTGAGATTTCTGAGGTCAAAGCTAAGATTGATTCGGTTCCCAACCTTTTAGTGGGGAAGAAAGCGGTTGATTTTGCTCAGGACGTTGACACATTCTTTCAGGATGATGATAGAGAACAACAAGATGTTAACTACATCAACCAGAATGGGTACCCGAATCAGAGGTTTGGGAATCAGTCAGAGAACAGGGGGTACAATGGTTACAACCAGAAGAGCTCATTCTCAAATGAAAGTAGGTATTGCAGAAATAATCAATTCAAATGTGAAAGATTGTGCACTGAATCGGAGAAAGGAGAGAGGCGAAGAAAACAGTATCTTGCGGGAACTGATTTTTTTAGAAGGAGAAGATGTTTAGAAAATGGAATTGATTTATGTAACAATCTTTTTTCGGAAGGAAAGAAGGGTTTGGTTTCGAATTTCCAAATGCATAGCTGAACAGCAATTAATTGGAATTCGAATTAAACTAAACCAATAAAAATGCAAAATAACTACGGGTTAAGGAAACCGGGTTAGTAAGCGGAGATTCTGCGACCAGAAACTCGTGCTCTTGGTCCATTCCGTTGAAATTTATTTCCTTTGGCCCGATGCGTGGGTTGTCATCGTTGTGCACCGATGTTCCAAATGTGGTTTTCTCGCACTCATTTTAGCGCCCCATGTCTTAAATTACCTTCAGCTCGAAGCATCTTGTACATGTTGCTTAACCATACAGAACTGAAAATGGTACTACAGATAAAGACTAAAAACTTGAAAAAGGAAAGATAAAGTATATACAAAAAGGATAGTCATGAGATTGTCTCTCAAATGCGTTTATTTTATGTCACTAAGCTTGACATTGTTTGTTCCTTTTAGTTGGAAGAAGGGAGGGACTCATGGCCTAGGCTTGGTCCCCAATCATGTGTTGCTGCAGAGACGAACTCTTTGTCTTTCCTTGCTGAGCATTCACTTGTTTCATGACTAAAAACAAAGGAACTCGAACAACCATCTTCGTCCATGTACTTGTCCTTGAAGTTCTGGTCTTTTCCTGTCCTTGTGGGAGGAGGATTCGAGTTGATTACAGTTCCAGAATCTGGGGTTCCCTTTTATCTAGCTATTCCTCACTCACGTTGAAATACAGGTCGAGTTTTAGTAGGGTCTCCATAGTCATCCATAACAGGTAAA
Organism: Arabis alpina; assembly: GCA_900128785.1. NCBI lineage: Eukaryota > Viridiplantae > Streptophyta > Magnoliopsida > Brassicales > Brassicaceae > Arabis > Arabis alpina. The sequence goes on from LT669792.1 coordinate 11,709,519, forward strand.
TCTCCACTTGTAAGTGTGGGAGTTACTGCTATGTCATAGGTAACCTTTGCATCAATGTTTGCTAGGATCACAGTCAGGTCTGTTATGTTCATCACGGCTCTAGTGGTCTTCAAGAAGGGTATTCCAAGTACTAGTGGCAGCTCCTTATCGCTTGTCATCTGCACCACCACGAAGTATGTGGGAATTAGTGCATCTGCTATTCTTAGGGGATAACGTTCAACTGTACCAACCGAGCTGATAGAAGACGAGTTTGCCATAGTCAGGGCGTATATTCTCTTTTTGTTTTCCTTCAGGTTAAGTCTTTTCACTAAAGCAGCCGAAATAAGACTGATGTTGGGCCATGTATCACAAAGTCCATTAGTTTTGTAGCTTCCCAGAGAGCATGGCAGGATAAATCTTCCTGGGTTGTGCCTTTGTCTCAGCACCTTTAGTGTAGACACTTTCTTTTTCCTTCTATCATGGAGTTCCATAAATTCATTGAATGTTTTTTTGACAATGCAGTATGGTTTGTATGAATCTCTGTTCCACTGGGTCTCTGAGTGAGACATCTCTCATGGGGAGCGGTACTAAGAGTTCATTCATCAATTTGTCAACCTCTGGGAAACCTTCTTCAAATCTCTCGTTCTTAACTATCAGTATAGAGTCTTCAATTGATTCTTCTTCGTCTTGAGCAGCAGACAAAGCTTCATTCTCACTAAAGGGTTCGTCTGAATCTCCCTCCAGTTGAGGTTTATTATGCTGTCATCAGTCAGCTAATCTGCTGAGAAGATGACATTCGAAGTCTCCTTTGGGTTTGCCTCACACTTACCAGGTAGAGTCCCTGGAGTCCTCTGAGAACAAGATGCAACCTATGCAATCCTCGTGTCCAAAGACTTGAACTGATTTTTCATAATCTCAAAATTACCCAGGAGGTCATCATATCCTCCATTGATATGGCTTTTTTGCTCTTAGATCTTCTGGTTAAAGTCCTTTTGAGTATTAACTTGACCTTCTATTATCTGTTGCATGACACCCTTAAGATCAAAACCATGTAGAACTGCAGGTGCAGTTGAAGCTTGTTGTTGAGTGTGAGCTTGTTGCGATTGAAAACCTTGATTCGCGGTTGGGACGAACTGATTTTTCTGTTGGAACCCTGAGAGTAGTAGTTATTGTATCCCTTTTTTTGGTATCATTGTCCTTGTTGAGGTGGATACACTTGGTCTTGAGGGTTCTCAACATTAGTACTCTTGTAAGAGAGGTTGTTGGGCTTGAAGTTGGGATTATAGTTTCTGAACTGATAATTCCCTTGGTTGCCAATGTAGTTCACCTCTTCTAGCTTATCTGTAGTCATTTCAACATTATCTTCTTGATAAGCATGTGTCAATCCATCTACTTCTCCAACAAAGTTGATCCCTTTATGGCTAGTCATTCGAAGCTTTCCCATTTTGTCTAGTCTCTTGTTCATTTCCTTGAACTTGTGATCACTATTAGTGTCATATGCAGGAAACTTTCTGTCATAGTCTCCTCCATAGCAAGCATCACTCTGAGCTAGATTCTCGATGAGCTACTATATTTGAGCTTCATTCAAACCACTAAAGTTCCCTTGACTAGCAGTGTCAAGTTGGGTGCTTGTGCTCTTGGTAACACCACTGTAAAAGATCCCAAGAAGGTGATCTTTGGAGATTCCATGGTGAGGACGGCTTTTGGTGTACCCCTTAAGACGTTCCCAAGCTTCACACTGAGAGATTTCTGGTTTTCCTGTCTAAAGGAGTTGATATCACTTTTGTACTTGGCGTTTTCTGCTTGGGGAAGAACTTCGATAAAAATTCCTTTTTGCAAAGATCTGAGGTGTTGATAAACTCAGATGGAATGTCCTGTTTGCAGTGTGAAGCTTTACCTCCAAGAGATAAAGGAAACAATATCATTTTGATAGTGTCTTCAGGAACACCATCCATCTTAACTGTCGAGCCTATCAAATTTGTCTAGAGGATCAAGAGGATCTTTAGATGGCAGACCATTGAAGATAGAGTTCTGCACCAGATTGATCATACTTGACTTTATCTCAAAATTGTTGTTTGGTACATGAGGTGGACGGATTCCTACCTCAATGCTTATGACACTAGGTTCATCAAAAGCTCATATTGGCCTCATAGCAGCTACAAGTCTTCCCTGAGCTATAGGTAGAGCTCTTGGTGGGTGTCCAGCTCATAAGCTTTGATTTAGCTGCAGGACTGGATTTTGGGGTCTAGGATTCCCAGGATTGTTGTTGTTAACCGCAGCCTCCAAAGCAGGTGGTGGGACTGGGTTGTTCTGACCAGCTGCAGGTGCAGCAGTAGGATTAGTTGTGCGATTTTCCATTCGCTAGTTGAAGTAAGTCTTCTCTGTTTAGTCTCGGCTTTGATCTGTCTCTCAGTTCTAAGGATATCAATCACCAAATCAAGAATCTCTCCTCTTTGGCTTCTTCTTATCGTACACTATAAAACAAACAAAGCAAAGCAGACCCAAACAGAGCAAGTGCAACATAAAGTAAATGCAGAAATAAGTAAAACGCCTTAGTCTTAAATCATGTTAGATTAGTGATTGTAGGTTGTTTATCTTTACATTTCCATTGATTAAAGTGTGTTGGTTCTAAGAAATTTCTAGATCAAATTGTATATATGAACGAACAAAGAATACAACGAGAATACAAGTGTGTAGTGAGCGTTAGCTAGCTAGTCTTTTGTCGAGTACACGTGTGAAAAGTTAGGTCAAAATCTGCATATTCTCCTTGTATTTATAGCTCCTCCAGCTTCGTTCGTCAACTCTAGAAGCTCCGGCCATTTTCGCATATCTCAGGGTGCTTGGTTACGAACTTCCGGAAATCTCATAGCTGAAATGAGTCAACGATCTCGGTTTACTCGCTCTCACCTCCCCCTCCAGCTTCTGAAATAGCTTGTCTTTTTTGCGTGTGGGCCTTAACCTACTCGCAACCCGACTCCTTTCCTTATTGGACTGTAAATGGGTATGAATTCGCTTCAAGTCTTAAGCCTTTATGTTGACTTTCGTATTAACCTAAACAATTCGATCCGGATTGGGTTTTAAATGGGCCGGATTCGATGTGACGAATACAACTCTAACATTCTCCGAATTTTAAATAAATACTTAGCACGGAAGTCTAAAAAATTTAAACTCAACCTATAAAGTTTTGGGTCGATTCCAGATTCGGATATTCGAGTTGGGTTTGTATGCTGAGATGCACCGGTAAACAAGACAACAAAGGACGACGATTGTTATGAACTATACATGGTTTATAGCTCCATAGTCCATGGTGATAAAATGAGTACATGTTGGCAAAAAGAGACGTGGCCCTGACTTATTGGCTATCTTCAACTATTACGCAACTCGAAAATAATAATTTTGCAGTTTGCTCAAATCGTATGATCATCGTCCTTTACGCTTTCGTTGACGTCTCCGAAGCTCCAACACGGTATGAATTTTCTCTCAATTTTTCGATCAGATCCTGTAGTTTTCCGATCCGAATCTGACGGATTGCGATATTATTAGGAATTTTGACATGGATTTTCCAGAGGAAACTGGGAGATTGGAGCAGATTGTTTCCCACTTGTTCCCAAAGGCATTACACATCGTTCTCGATTCTAGAATCCCTTCGTTGCAATCTCAATCTCATTCTCGTACTGGATCGGCTCTTAAAAAGAGTGATAAATGGTTCAATCTCGTCATGGGAGATCGTCCTGCTGCCTTGGACAAGTTACATTCTTGGCATAGGAACATCTTGGATTCCTTGGTCATTGATATCATTCTCGTCCATCCCATTTCCACCACTCCTGAGACTGTCATCGAGCGTTGGGTTGTTCAGTATGAGAATCCCCTCATTATGTCCCCTCACCATTCTGATTCTTCTACGCGTTACCAGAAAGTTTACAAGAAATCTATCATTCTCTTGCGATCTCTCTATGCTCAGACTCGCCTCCTCCCTGCCTATCGTGTTTCCAGGCAGCTACGCTCCTCTCTCTCCTCTTCAGGTTATGATTTAATCTACAAGGTTTCATCTTTCAGTGATTTATTCTCTGCTCCTGTCTCAGAAACTATGAAAGAGTTTCGCTTTGCGCCTGTTGAAGTGCCTCCTGGTCGTCTCTGCGCCTCCGTTACTTACCGTTCTGATTTGTCTGATTTTAACCTCGGTGCTCACATCACATTGCCTCCAAGAATCATATCCGATTACGTAGGGAGTCCTGCAACTGATCCCATGAGGTATTTTCCAAGTGTTCCAGTTAGAGGAGCTGGTCGCCCTCCACTGACTGGTTCATCTGCTGAACGTCCTCATAGCTGGACCAGCGGCTTTCACAGACCTCCAGCTCATTTCGCTACACCCAACCAATCTTTTTCGCCTGCTCATTTCTCACCTGGATTGCACGATTTCCAGTGGTCACGTACAGATGGTTTTGGTGACAGTCACCAGCTTTCACCTCCTTTTTCCCCATCAGCTTCTCCCACTACGCCAAGATACATTTCAGGGAGTAACAGTCCGCGGATTCATGGGACAGCTCCAGTGACCATTCCTTCTTCAGCCACTTTCAATAGATACGCTTCCTCTAACTTTTCTGAGCCAAGTAGGAATCCACTCCCTCCTTTTTCCCCCAAGAGCACGAGACGCTCCCCTTCATCACAGGACTCTTTGCCTGGGATTGCATTGTATAAGAGTTCTAGAAGCGGAGAGTCCCCTTCTGGATTAATGAACCACTACCCTGGCCACAAGGTTGTGCTTCTTACTTTTTATGTGTCTTGCTTAATGCAAGTGTGGGATCACAATGTTGTTTTGTATTGCCTCACCTGACCCGGTGTTTTATTTTGAATCAAATCTTCAGCTAACAAAGGACAGCAAATATGATTCAGGACGCTTCTCAGGGCTTCTGTCTTCGAGTGGCTCACCAAGATTCGGGTTTTCTAGAAGCCCCAGTAGATTATCTTCCCAAGATGACTTGGATGATCCTGATTGTTCATGCCCTTTTGATTTCGACGATGTTGATGAGTCAGGACTTCAGTACAGGTAGTTGGCTTTACTCCTTTGCATTGGTTTTCTGAAATCCTTACACCGAAACCTGAACAATGATAAAATGTCATCAAGAAAACACTAATACGCTGGCTGTTCAAAGGTGTAACTGAATGTGAAATTGTTGGCCTTTCTCTTATTACATTTTTTTTGGCTCTCAATTTCACTTCTTTGGTGATATAATGACATAAGATTTTGCAAAAAAATTCAATGCAGCCAAAGTCTTGACCGGAGGAAAACTTCAAGCTCTATATCGCAGTCGATTCCTTTAGGGAGAAAGTCTCAGGACGCAGCGGTTGGGGTTCTGGTTCACATGCTGAAAACCGCACCACCATTAAGGCAAGACTCAAGCACTTACATGGCATCAATGACTGGGATTCAGAGAGAAAGTTCAGTGTCAGTATCAGTGTCAGGTACAGAGTCTGAATTTTCCATGCCTCGAAGTACATCAGATGCATTAGAGGAGCTGAGAAACTACAAGCAGCTCAAAGACTTGCTTCTCTCCAAATCAAAGAATGGATCTGGAGCAACTCGTGTCCACTGAGCCAGGTTAAAGAGCAATCAAGATATGAGTTACTCAGATGAATGTTTGTAAATATGGATGACTTTTAACTATTCTGTGTAATGTGGTACCGCCGCTCACGTTTTAGTTTCTGTAAAAGAACTTGCCTTTTGCATATGTACAATGCACATAAGTACTAATAAAGTTTGACATTTTTCATTTCAATACTGTTAAGTCTTTGGTAAGTACCAAGGTAAATGCTTTCTGTAACAAGCCGTTCATTTGATGTAGCAACCTATTTTGTTCGTTTCGATGTCCCAACCACTTGTTTACCATTCGTTCTGTTCTTGCTAATTATTTAATAGATTGAACACAAATTTCTTGACTAATAATAAAACAGTAACGTCTGCATTCATGAGTTGGTTCATAATATATGTTTGGATTTGGGCATACAGGTCACAAGATAAGCAGCACAAAAGGTTTAAGACATTGGCTTCAAATAAACAGTACACCCAAAACACACACAAAAGCCTGAGTATTATCCATCAACAATAAGCCTGAAAATCTACAAATTCAGCATTTTGGAGCTTTAAGCGTTTGTCTACACAAAATTAAAGCTCCAAAGCCCTTGCCTTCACAAAAACTGACCCAAAAATGTGTCATCCATCTCCTGCACAACTAACTGGGAAACACAAGCATAAGAAGCAGAGAAGAGATTACAGTTTTGAGAAAGTAGCTCATGACATTTTTACCTCCTCTAGATGTCCAATGACTCTTTCTCAGGCATTCTACACTTTGATCTCAAAATACAATTTCTAGCAGGCTTTAGAAGAGATATCTGCAGTCAAAAGCGTCCCTCGAAACCCTTCTTCGATATCTTGAGCCCCGGTTTTCTTACCGCATAACTCATCTGTTGAAACATCATTATAAATCAGTTTTAATGGACATCTCGCTAACCAGAGTAATAGGACACGATTGGCTACAGCGTACAAAAGTAAACTTAGTTACCAGCAATATCGCGATGTTCATGAATCTCGGTATCTCTCACCCAAAGCTTGTCACCAGGGAATATGTTCATGTCTGCAAGGGTTGCAGATTCCTGATCAATCACTTTTGTGCCTTTGTGAAGTTCCTGGTTTTCCTTCATCACCTGCATATTATTAAATCCTCATGTCATTGTATATCCGCAAGATATCTACTGAAACAAAAACACATGTCTAGAAGGACCTTACCCCAAGTAATTCCCATATCATCATCTTTAATTGGTACACAGTGGTTGTTGCAGACACTTTAAGACTAGTTAGGTTTCCATAATTTGTTCTCCGCGACCGCTTTGAAGTACGCCGATCCACCTCAAAGCTGGAGTCAGATGCCTCTAACATTGCTTTTGGAGCTTCCTTTCCACGCACAAGACAGACAAATACATCTCCCTCGGAGTAACTAAGTTTCTGCATCAACTCGCAGCTTTCTCTGTCTCCAATGCATTCCACACAAATCTAGCAAAAACCAAAAAAAATCCTGTTAAATGTGACCTTATTCATGGAAGTCATATGACAGTCAATGTAAATGCAAATAACCAAATCTGCTTTTAAGAAAAAAATACTATCCCGTGCAGATCTGAAATTTATACATGGAAAAAAAAAAAGTTAAGCCAACATAGACATTCAATGTAAGACCACAAGCCCAAGATGTTGACAAAATAAGAGGCTCAAGATAAACATAGCTGCAAGTACCTCTGGGGATGTCCTGAGAATAAGCTGTCGAGCATCGATGTCCATATTATCATCAGGAGAAGAATGCTTCTCAAGATCAATGACGTCTGGCGATGAACTTTGATCTGTATTATTACCAACCTCAATGAGAGCTGATACACCATTCTCCATGATCCCTCCCCATTCCTCACAGAAATATTTCCAATCATGCTCAGGGATGATTGTCAGCTTGTCTGTCTAGAAAAGAGTATAAGAGAACTAGAGATTAGAGCAAAGTCAGAGTTCCCATCTCATGTCTGTGTTTGACGCTAAAACAAAAGCCAGGAAACCCGAGAGGATGCAAACTAAATCGCCAATCACAACACCAATTTGATAAATTCAGAACATATGTAATTCCCTTTATTTCTCTCACTGAAACGACAATCACACCAAAGAACCAAACTATAAGAACCAGTAACTAATGTTTATTCTAGAGACCCTATACACTCCCAAGCCCTAAAATCAGTCCGCAAACATTCAGTCACCTCTCCACACTAGCTTAATCTCAAAATTTAGACTATCTACTTTTACATAAATAAGTTAGATATTCTCACATGACAGCTGTTAGTTGAAACCTCTACTGTGTTTGTGATGAACGCTTGTCAGTTTCCCATTCCGATATTGGCAAAATTGTTTTAAACAGATTCAAAATAGATCAAGGATCATCTCACGATATATGATGCACTTACAGATGGATTTTTCTGAAAAAATGAGCCACGTCTGCAGACAAGTTCAGGGAGCCTTTCAAGGAGTTGTGTGTGCTGGAAGGAACAACCATAAGAACAAAAAACAAACCATTAGTTTTATGCTCAAAACTGCTAGTGTAAATATGAAATAAGGCCTGCTGATATACTACAGGTTAAATTCACCCACGTTAACTATTATATATCAAAATAGGCGTATGAAAGGAAACAGAGAGAGCAGTCAGGGTGGCCGATTAGAGTTAAGCACTTCTGTCCATAAAGAGCTTTATCCTACAATATCCAACTGCCAATAAAATGAAAACCCACTCACTGCTGAGTAATGGAACTTACCTTCTTGCATTTGAGAGAATTAATGACTCCAGCAAGAAGTTCAGGCTCTGGTGCTGAAGAACTATTTTTTCCAGTCATGTTAATATAGCTTCTCCACTGCACTAGCCACGGAGAAGGCAACAAGAAATATTGGCTTTGTGGCGTTAATGGTATACCCTTTCCCGTGGCTAACTTCTCGTGATTTTGACGCTGCTTGACCTTCAATGTTCTGTTGCATCAGAGAGAAGGTAAGAAAAAATTTAAGAGTGTCACGACCAACAAAAATAATAGCTACTCATGGATAACCTTAGCGAATCCTCGAGGCATGCAACCTCAGAAAGTTCCTCTGTGCAATTACAACATTGGCTGGAGTCCACAGGGAAACAAGGACAACCCGAAGTATCTTCTGGCATCACCTTTAGAGCATCTTCAACAAGGAATGACCAGAGATTCTCTGGAACTAGAATTCTTTTGGCTCCTGGAGCTTGCTCTGGCAACAGAGCCCCATGATTGCACATAATTGCATTTGTGGGCCCCACATCTGCTTCACCAGGAGCATCAAGGTTTTTCCTTTTTAACCATTGCTGCAACCTGGAAAGATGCAATTACACTTTAGGAGCTAGATATTTTGAAACCTAGATCCAGTATAGTAAGTTAACGCAAGTCCCCCTGGCGTTTATTATAGAAACAGCGAACTGTGGAAACACCTCACAATATAATAGTAATCAAGTGTCCATAAAATAAAAGCACTATCTGCATATGCATCAAACTGTGACCACACAAATAAAAAACCTAAGAGTTGCAGGACACTTGAATACATACCATACTTTAGAGATATAATACATTCCGTCCTCACACTTCCCCGAAAGAACATCACTTGCAATGCTTTTCATGAATGTTCTTCGATCCCTATAGCTGTCCGAAGAGACAACCATGCGAGCACCATCCATAAGACATTCCGTGCAATAGTCCCCTTTCCCTAACTTTGGTCCACCATTGAACTAAACGCAAGAGAAAATGATTGCATCAGAAATAATAACATAGCATCAGTAAAACGTTGAGATAAGAGTGAGGAAAAAACCAGCAAAGAATTCTAGCACATGAAACCAGAATAGAAGTCTGTCCACTGGATTCTAGAAACTATGAATTTGTCTGACAAATGGTTAACTATGGCAGCTGATGCAAAACTTGAAAACAAGAAAAGTTTATGTCTTGTAGAAAGGAAAAGTATATTGCATACCTTTGATTCTAACTTGGTCCATGCAAGTTCAGATACTCGCTTCATGCAATTAACCTTTGAAGCAAGAACTTTCCCATGGGAACACAGTAAAGGGGTGTTGTCCAAAGCCCTACATCATACAAGAACAAAAATAATCAAGAACACTTGAAAGCGTGGATGTGATCTGATTTCCTAAATAGAAAATCGTATTTACCAATACCAGTTAGAACTGAAGACTGAGAAATCAAATACAAACTTTCAAAGGGAAAACAATATCTAGATGTTTAGTGTGGGGTAAAAAAGTTGCCATAGACATGCATTTAAAAGACGCAATATTTTGATGCAGATTTAAATGCATCTTATGCTGAAAGCAGTGCAGTTAGCACATGTATATAGAGAATAACAACAAATGCATGTATGAGGAGCTTTACTTACGGAGGCAAAATGGTATCAGCCCACAGACGAAGCCAATCTGTGGAGATCCAAAAGTACTGTTCTTCAAGTGACTGAACAGCAGCTTCTGAAAGTATTGTCCGCACTTCTTGCCTCCTTTCAGTCAAAGCATTCAATTCTCTTTCCTTTATTGAATCAAATTGCTTGCAACTTTCAAGGAATAATACATTCATGTTATTGACCCATTCATAAAGATGTAGCGGAAGATAACCACCTTCAAGCTGTTGAACACTATCAACTTCTCCTTTAGTTATGTTGATAGGATTTTCTCTATGTCCTTCCTGATTCTCCTGTTTACCGCATCTAAGACTATACATAAGCATATATGCGTCACTGGATGAGAAAACCTCTGACTTAATAGCAGACCTACAGTCTGAAGAGCCTGGTTGAATGACATCTGTGGTACTCCCACTACTAGCGGTACCATTACTCTCGGGTTGTGGAGTTGAAGAAGAACCGTCACTGAAGGGACGTTTACCCAGTTCTGACACATGTTCATCATCAAATTCCCACCACAAGCCAGTCTTTTCATCTTTTATGTGAGCAACATAATGTCCACTGTTCACAGCGCTTCCTTTGTGGATTAACACAGCAGAGAGATTGTATGTCAGCTCGTTTTGAGAAGACTCTGCCAATCTGGATCCCATATCCAGCACTTGAGGAAAGGAAAACGAGGAAGTAATTTTCTTCTTTGCCGTAGTCTGTTGACATGATCCAGCCAAAAAAAGGAACAAAACTTTAATAAGGTCTTATCTAAGATTAAATAGGACAAGTGATAATTAGGTTTAAACATGCAAGTTTAAATCAAGAGAAGGAAAAAGGAAAAAATATGAGAATGACCATGAGTAAAAAATCGATAACTCAATCAGCCAAAGATAACATACAAGAAAAACCCCTCAGCACTTGTAACACACACACACATATACAAGAGCTAAAGATGCTTCTAGCTGACAAAAAGTATGCAGAAAAATGATTGAATATTTAACCAAATCACAAGATATGAATAGTCAAAACATGCAACTGATTCATGAACCAAGGCATATTAAGATCGAGGAAATAACCTTAGGAAGGAAAATACATCGTTTGAGCTGAAAAGTGATAACAGGAGGTAGAGTACGCAGCTTAATGCAGCGGGTGGCATCTACTCTAGCATCGCAACTTCCACAAAAATATTGGTTATCCCCATTGAGCTGCTCCAAGCTAAGGTAATCGTTCAAACTAGCATCCAAGTTTTTGAGGCCCTTGACATTCAACTCAAGGGCATAAAAATCTTCCACCTTAGAAGAAGCTTCAGACTCCCTCCCACATTTTGAGCACCTGCAGGATGGAACAATATAAACAGATGATAAACACACAAAGCATAAATGTTTTTTTCTTGTTTTACTGTTTCATCACATTTGCACTTAAGTAACTCAGATGTAGATATTATGTTGCCTTGAAAACCAAATAAACTTTATTCAATGAAAAAAAGGGCTTAATCTTACGTGGTCACATGTGAGACACTACCACGGAAGAGATCTTGCACAATTGTTTTAGCTTTGCAAACTCCAGAATGGCGTAAGCAACGCTCAAGCAAGGAGAGAAGCAATGTCAAGAACTCATGGGTATCCTGTTGAACACCATTATCCAACTCTAGCGTCTTGACAAAAGCATCTGAATCAACAAAAGACATTTTGCTAGCATGCAGCTGTGCGAAAAGCCGAGCAATCTGATCCAAGACAGGATACTGTTTGAGGACATCAACCTCAACAGAAAAAACTCCTTGCCGGAAAGCAGTATTCATGTAGAGACACTGAAGTATACTGTTGGCATAGCAAGTAGCACCCAAATTGGTCAAACCGGCGGGTGTAGAGTCAGAAGCACGACGATCCAAAGACAGATCTGGACCAAGAGCCTGAATGATTTCAGACGTCTTCTGCCACAAACCAGATTTGCGGCTTCCACTAACAGGTGGAACTAGGCCACAGAAGCAGTTTGGATTGTCACGGGTGTTAACACGACAACCTTGACAAATGGGTTTCCATATCATAAAAAGTTGATTAATGTCATCATCAGTTACAACATTTGCCTCGTGAATTTTCCTGCAATAAAGCAAGCAAGCACTTTTTAGGTCTCTGCACAAGTAAAAAAACAAGGTTTTCAGCAAGGTTTTGTACCGGAGAATTTGAGAAGAATCAAGAGCATCTGTTGGTCTTTGTCTCTTGTTTTTGTTTCTAGTGTTTGGCCTGCTCATTGTGTCGATCGAAAACCCTAGAAAAAGTCGAGCATTAACCGATTATACAAACGGAACAACGACAAAATCAAGAAAACCCCTAATTAAAAATGGTCAAGTCCACGAAAGATGAAATCGCATCTAGGTTAAGGTCCGAAACCCAGATCGAGAAAAAGGAACACTGACCCAAAATTGTCGAAGAAATTACAACACAAAAAAAAAGAGAGATAAGCAAGAGAAAGTACCTGAAACAAGAGTTGATAAGAAAAGTTTAGCAAGTAGAGAGCATTCACAAGCTCAAGCCTCTTCGTCTTCCTCGAATTTTCTCTCTCTCTCTCTCTCTCTTTTTAATTCGTGTCTTCTCTCGTCCCGCTCTGATTTTCAGATTATATATCTAACAAAAACCCTAATTTTTTTGGTTATACAACTCTTTATATAAAACACTCTTGAAAATCATCAATTAACTTACAGATTTTATTCCAATCTTTAGATTTTATACCCCTTCTTGTAATCAATAAGAGATTTCATACCAATAACACATAAGATTAATTAAATGCGACCTTAGTAATGTCTCATGGATATGAGACCGTAATAATGTCTCATGGATCGTTTGCAAACAAACAAAACAAGGATTTATGTTTTGACAAACTCATAAAAACAACACAAACATTTGAAAAACTTCAGATGGAAACATATTCATCAATCTCTATCGGATCTCCTCCCATCGTAATGACTTCGACCCTTGTTCGAGTACTCGCCGCGCTCTCTGCTAACTCCTTCATCATCTTCTTCTTCCTTACCCTGTCACTCGTCGTTTCCCAGCATCATCACCTCTAAACCTGTCTTCCTTATCGCCTCTGTACCTGTCCCTGCCACGCTTGTAGTCTTCATCATCCTCCTTTACCGTTTCGCGTCTCTGTCTGTATCTATCCCTGTCATGCTTCCGGTCATCATCATCACCACGTTTATCGTTGCTGTCTTTTTCCTCGATTGCTCGACCTCTGTACCTATCCATCTTATGCTTATTATAGCCATCATCATCATCATCACCACCACTATACCTGTCCCTCCCATGGTTATTGTAATCCTTATCCTCCTCTCTTTTGTGCATCCTTCCTCTTTGGTGAGTTTCATCCTTAAGCTGTCTCCTTTTCTCATACTCAGTCTCGCTATCATCAGAGTTTCCTGCAACTTTCTTGCTACGAGAATCACTTCTATACCTATCCTTGGATACAGCCTCTTCCTCATCTCTTTTCTGCTGCATTCCTCCACTGTGAGCTTCTACTACACTGCGCAATTGTTTCTTCTTCTCATACTCAGGCTCACTATCATCAGAGTTTCTTGTAGCTTCCTGCTTCCGTCCTCCACGGTAAGCTTCTTCTTTCTTGTGCAGTTGTTTATTGTCCTCAGACTCAGGCTCGCTAACATCAGAATCATGCCTCATTTGTCCAGCTCGACCATCAGAACCAGAACGGTTGGAGGGTCGACTTTTTTTGTGTGACTTCCTAAGCTGCTTGCTGTCGTCACTCTCAACTTCAGAAGAGACGCTTCTTTTGCTTCTACTGCGTTTCTTAGTAGCCTTCCTTCTTCTCTTCTTTCCATCATCACTGTCAGAGTCAGACTCGGAGCTGCTAGAGTCACTTTCACTTTCTTGTTTACGCGCCTTAACCTTCTTCTTAGAGCGCCTTCTACGGTCACGACCATTTTCATCAGACTCAGATGAATCATCATCATGTCTTCTCTTCTTGCTATCTTTTTTCTTGTGAAGCTTCACTTCATCAAGATCAATATCAGCCCGCTGTTTCTTGCTTTCCTTACCCTTACCATCTTTCTCATCGGCATCCTCATCTACCTTCCTCCTACTATCTCGGTCCAAAAAAGAATGTTCCCGCCTCTCTTTCAGTCTACCTTCATAGGCCTCACCCGTCGGCTCATCATCAATGATACCCTCTTCAGCTTGCTGCTGTGGATCAGGCAAACCAAGTGCAGCACGAAACGCTTCCATCTGCTTCTCTTTCCTTGCAGCAACCTGATGGGTTTGTGTATCAGAGATCTTGGGCGCATCACTCTCTTCAGAAGTAGCAGCAGCAGCTTCAAGATTCACTCTGGCTTCCTCGAGCTTCTGAGCAATCTCAGCATCAGAATAGCCCTGATCAGTAAGCTTGTCTTCAAGGATAACAAGCTTAAGTTCAATCTGACGCTTACGGTCATGCTCAAGGATGTCTTTGTTGGGTTTCTTAGATAAACCAGCAGTACCCTGATCATCCTCAAAACCTTTTCCACCATTAACAGGCTTACCACCAGTCCTAGGTCTCACGAAGAACTTGTTAGTCTGAACGTAACCATTAGTTCCTGACCCTCTTGCCGTCTGTAACCCTATTCCGTTGTACATCGTTCAAATCCGAAATCAAACTACCTCACTAACCCTAAAACAAAACAAAAAAGCCAGGAGATGTGTTCAGATTCAAATCGAAAGATCTGTCGATACGAATAAAGCCTAGAACGAACCGAATCACAACCTAAAGCCAAATAGAAACGAAGAAACTTCGCATTAAGAGAAATTACCAGTGAGTATGTATGAGAGAAGATGAGATTCGTCGATGCGGCTTAGGCGTGAGCAGACAGAGGAGGAAGATAGAACAATCTCAGATCAAAAGGAACGGAGAGGTTTAACTGACCTCCATTTTGTTTCTCAAAGCCTAAAAGGCCTCAAATCAGGATATAAAAGTTATATGGGCTTAGGCCCAACGTGTTCAGCTTTTTGTTTTTTGTTAACTTGCAAATCAAAAAATACGATGAATATAGGCAAGAGAAAAGAAAGATATCTCAAGACAAAGCCAGTGGTATTCACGATTTTCGAAACATAGCTCTAAAAGTGATGCAGCATATAACTCTACCATTTTTTTCCCTTTTCTTAAGCTTTTCTATTTTAGTTTTAAGTGATTTGCCTTTTTACGGTAGTTTCTTTATTCTATGTATTTCCTTATTGTAGTTTTTTTTTTAAAACGTCTGTATTTTTTATTTTTGTATAACAAATTAGGAAATTATTACATCGACGATTCTATAACGAGCATGCATTCCGTCTTGATCCACGTCATGCCAGGCGGTTTTTATCCTGCTCCAAGCTGAAGGCAGTGCCGTCTCTACCTAATCAGAGGCCCACGGCCAAAAAAAAAAAAATTTAAGCTTTTTTCTAACTAAAAAACATTTTTTTTCAAAATATGGCCCTTTCTTTCTTTACTAAATTTTTTTTCTGAAAAATTGGCCTATTTTTCCTTTGTAAATTTGCTAAAGTTAAAAAAAAACCATGGCAAATGCCCACTTGGCCTATCCCAAGAGACGGGCCTGGCTGAAGATCTCCTGCAAGTTTGTTTCCATTAGTATCCAAGTATAATAAATCGCATCTCTTGGGATTCGAACCCCAGACCTCTTGGTGTAGAAGTTTTAAAACTCTTGGTCAACCACTGGGCCAAAGGAGCTTCTACATAGATGATTGTAATCAATACTATTTTTGGATTAATAAACAAAGTTTTGGAAAGACTCTTTTCTTTTTAACCTTCAGATCATGACATTGTCTAAGAATTCAATGGTATTAAGAAGGCTTGGCGAACGGGTATTCTTTGAATCAACATTTTCCTTGTGTTATCAGTTCGAATTTACATCAATTGATATCAGAGAAAAGAAAGATATTTGAAAACCAAGCCATGGGAATTCACGATTTTCAAAAACATAACTCTAAAATGTTGGTTGAATTGAATTGAACTGCGTGGAGTACATAATTATTAATGATTTTTGTGGAGTACATAATCATTAATGATTTTTGTAACAAGAAAATTTAATTACTATATTAATTGGTGAGCAATAACTTTAAAATTTAACTAGATTAGTACCCGTACTTTTGCACGGGTTTAATTGTAACCATTAAGTTATTATTTTATTTGTAGATATGTTAACCACACTTTGGTATCATTCAATGTAGATATGTTAAAAAAATTGATATCATTTAGTTTTTCAAATATGGCTGATAACTAATAGATTTTATCGATTATTATGCATTATAGCTTCTAAATATATTTTTAAAATTTCTATTTTTAGATTTATTTGATTAATCATAATTAAACAAATATCTTTAAAATAAAAGGGATGGTAAAATTTGAACTTGTCAATCATATTTTATATATTTCTTGTTAGGGTTATTTGAATATATAAGGTTGGATAAATTTTGTTAACTATGTTTAGCAATTTATTATTAATTAGAGTTTGTAATGTGTTTGGCAATTAAATTAAATGTAATTGAAATAAGTATAGAAAGTAGAATAGTGTTTGGCAAATGGAATAGTAAGTGTTTAAACAAAAATATTTCGTTTTGAGTATAGGGATTAAATTGTTTTGGAATGTTTGGCTAGGAGTATAGTAGGAATTAGTAATAGTTTTAATTAATTAAATAAAAAATATGAGAAAAAATGAGAGCTTGATACATCATCCCAAAATGTTTTTCCTTTAATATATATAGATGATTATAAACAAACAGAAGGGGAGGTGAATTAAGGGGAGGTGAATTTGTTGTCCTATCAACTTTTTTGGACTGAAATTAGAATGGGTTCATTATTCTGTAATGAGTTATTTATCTACCATACACCTACGTTTTAAGATAACCATGCTATGAAATAACATTATGATTGGTGGAGGATGCATAAGAAGTCAAATTTTAAGTTAATAATAGTATCAAGATTATGTGTTTATTAAAGCATATAATTTGTAACTTTCCAAACTAAGAGTGTGTTAGAAAATTTATTACGATGTTTATGTGAAGATTGAGACCGTTGGGCATAAGATTGTAGTGTCCCAAAGTTGTGGTTCTTGTAGATTTCGCGGAAAAACGATCTATTTCCCCACGAGAAGTATGATATCTAAGCATATACTGCCCAATATATTACCTCTGTCTATTTCCCCACAGCTTATGAAATGTGCAAACCTATTTCCCCACCTAATGAATTGTTCATAAACCTATATATCCACAAATCGGATTTGGATTGGTTAATGATGTTAACCGGAGACCAAACCAAAATAACCGAATCTCGAAGAACCCAGAATCCGATCCGATTAAAAACGAAACCCGAGTCTTTGTAACCCGACCCAACTCATCCAAATACTTCCAACGGTATTATATACCAAAATTCCCAAATTGAAGAACTTAGAACCCTAAACCCAGAAATTCGAGATTTTGTGAAATTGGTTCCTAATTCCGACACATACACCTTGAGAGATGAATAATTCTGGGTCTGGGTCTTCGTCTTCAACATCAAGTCGCCGTGTGAGAGGAAGAGTTGTGGGAATACCTAAGAGATGTTGGTGTGGAATCGCGATGATAGAATTGATTTCTAAATCCGACCCAAATCCTTTCCGTCGATACTATCGATGTGGATACGCTGCAGCTCAAAAGGTACATTATCCCGACACCAATCCTTATATGTTTCAAAATGTTTGTATGGTTTTGTTTGTGTTTCGATTTAGATTTGTAATGTTTGTAATGTTGTGATTTGGTAGCTTATCAATGATGAGCACACATTCAAGTGGGTAGATGCGGCTTTAGTAGATGAGATTGAGTCTTTGAAAGTGAAAAATGTGAGATTTGAGAAAGAGCTCAAAGAGGTTTCAAGAGAGAAGAAAGAGTTTGAGCAGATGGTGTTTGAGAATGTCCTTATGAAACTTGAGAAAGAGGTATTTGAGAAGGTTGAAGCTGTCTTGATGGAGTCATCATGTTACATGAAGAAAATGATGATTCTTGTTCTTAAGACATCCAAGCAGACATAGAATCTGTTGAATACGTCTTCACCTGCATCATTCTTCACAGTCTCTATCGAAACACTTGAACCAGGATTTGCAAGTAGGATCTCAGCCGCATAGTCTTGAAGACGAGCAAATTGCTGGTCATACTCCTTTGCGATCCACCTCAGTGCTGCACCCCTAGCATTCTGACATTGATGCCTAGTCACAGTGATTCCCCACCTTTCCAAGATTATTTCTTCTATCTTCTTAGGCATATAGTAGTCCGGTTCCTCTCTAATCTTATCAATGAACAACCTACTTATCACGGGTTCCCTAAGCAGTTGACACTCACCATTAGGGATACATGTATGCTTATCTATAAACTTGCTAACCTTCCACTTCGAATTTTTAGGAAGAAGTGATGCATACACTTGCCATTTGCATACTTCACCCTCCTTATCACTACCACCAGCGCATTTAAACCCAATTTTCAACTTATCATACCTATATTGCCATAGGTTTCGGCCTGTTCTTAGAGCATAGTCCACGACGGTCTCTTTAAAAGCCACTCCATTGATGAATTTTTGCTTCTTATATAAGCTACCATCACCCCGAGAGATGTATGTACGAACTCTCTCTCTAACCTCGTCATCTTCTCCTTCATCGTCGCTGTCACTATCGTACATAACATCGTGACGGATTGGAGCTTCATCCTCATACTCTTCTAACAGCTGCTCGATGCGAAACTCTTCTCGTTGCTCTGCTTCTTCGTAGTAGCTTCTGTCATCGCGTCTCTGTGCTTCTTCGTCATACCCGTTGTTCTCTTTTTCACCATTCACGGTCACGATAGCCGTCACGAAAGCTGTCGCATCTTCCTCACTTAGTGTTACAGTAGCCGGCGTGTCCGAATCCATCACCGTAGTCTCTGAATCCATCATCAATTTGAGTCAATTTTGAATTTTGAAGAAACAATTTTTTAGGGTTCGTGAGTTTTCCCAATTTGGGGATTTTGATTTCTGAGAGAGAAGAAAATAATAAGTTTTGTTGTTTTGGTTTATGAAATTGGTTTATTGTTGGTTTACTGTGGGTAATCGGGTCTTTCGGTTTTTAATCGGATAGTAATACGGTTTATTGTGGTTAAGATGTCATTTGAAAATAATAAACCATCATTAACCAATCCAAATCCGATTTGTGGATATATAGGTTTATGAACAATTCATTAGGTGGGGAAATAGGTTTGCACATTTCATAAGCTGTGGGGAAATAGACAGAGGTAATATATTGGGCAGTATATGCTTAGATATCATACTTCTCGTGGGGAAATAGATCGTTTTTCCAGATTTCGCAGTATTTATACTTTAGACTCGTGTAGAGTTTAGGCAAGGACAAGTTTGGTTATTAAGATGCATGTACCAAAAACAAATGATAGATCAAGAGAATGCATGATTATGTATTTATCGGCGTTATAGGTTGGAGAAATAGAACCTCGTTTCATGTAAAAACAATGGGATCCCTCTATATATAAAACTAAAAAGAGATTACAAAAAGATTGGAAAGAAAAATGCCAATGTGGCTTTCACAAAACATAATTCAAGTCATGTGTGAGAGGACGAATGTTCTTCACTGTCCAATAGTAATCAGCCA
The DNA here is from genome assembly GCA_900128785.1 of Arabis alpina. NCBI lineage: Eukaryota > Viridiplantae > Streptophyta > Magnoliopsida > Brassicales > Brassicaceae > Arabis > Arabis alpina. The sequence continues at coordinate 11,729,111 of LT669792.1, forward strand.
ACTCGTATAGCTGCCTGAAACATCAACACCCAACAAACAACATTAGACTTGGAAACATACACAAATTGGTCTGAGACTCGAGCCACTATAGTGTCCTTAAGAATCGGTTAGGTTTAACTTACGCTAGATCTTCTAAAGTGTCTGCTTTGGTTATAGACTTCCCTTCAGGTAGTTCCAGACAAGAATGATGTGCTATCATCTCCTTGATCGTGTATTTCGTACTCTTAACATCGTTATTCCACAAGATGCTCTGCAACACAATACCCCGAAATCTGCAAATCAAATTCTGACTCTCGAAATTTATCATATACTCTTCATCAAAGGTTTTCTTTATACCTTTCTAAGGTATATCTTTTTCACATCTTCCCAGTGTGATTTTCCTTTTGAAGAGAAAATTGAAGCATTCCACATAGCTCCTCTTGCAACCATCACTGATGCAGCGCCTTTGCAAGGAACAAAAACAAAACAACATTATATAATCATTAGCGCAACATGGCAGATAAAAGATATTTGCTAATGTTCTGAATAAAAAAAAAACTCAACAAGTCAAGTCTATCATGTGTACCTGTTGCAGCTTTAATGCGAGAAAAATCATCGTATTCTAAAACATCTCCATTGGCAATAACAGGAATGGATAACGCCGCGACCACATCTCGAATCTCATCCCATTTAGCAGGATCTCTTGGCCTGTCTGCAATTTTCCTACATTTATTGAAGAAGAATCAATTACAAAACTTTCATAAAGGAAGGAGAAGTAAGTAAGTCATGAGTAACAGTGATGCATATTACCTCCCATGTACAGCAAGAGCAGGTACACCAAGTTTCTCGATTCTCCTAGCTAATTCAACAGTATCTACAGGTGACTTTAAAAGACGAATCTTACAAGTAACTGGTACATCTAAGTTCCTCTTAAGTGTTGTCAGAATCTAAAATGGACAAGATATGAAAAAATTCAAAAACCGAAACAAATAACGCAAAAGGAATTTAACAAGAGCCATTATTACATCATGAATCAGCTCTGGTTTAGTTAACAAAGCAGCACCCATCCCTCCTTGAATAGAGAATGCCTTAGGACAACCCATATTAATATCAACAGCTGCAACATCATTACACCTAAAACAACCAAAACAAAACATTATAACACAATCATGGGATATGAATATTACTTAAAATAAATAAAATCTTACACAATCTCAGAAGCTTTTAGTGCTCTAATAGCATCAGAAGTTCCTAGTTGAAAAACAACCCTATTTCTTTCTTCCTCACATGTGCTAAATACAACATTTTCTGTTCCTTTCTCCACAAACTCAGTTGTACCAGAAGCAACTGTACAAAGGACAAGTAGAATAAGAATTCCAATGGATTCAATAACACACCAAAAAAGTTACCATTAATTCGGCGTTGGCATTTAACAAGTTTGTGATCGATGATTTCTTCTCCGTAGGTTATATCTGCACCGTACTCTGCCGCTAACATTCGGAAAGAGAGCGTTCCCTAAACCATAAAACACCTCCATGAATAAAGCAACAAGAGCAGAATCAAGAATCAGTTTCAGGGTTTGGACTTACCACACGAACCATAGGAGCAAGAACAAGCTTGTTCTCGTAATCCATCTTCGTCTCCGAGATCTGTGCGTTTTGCTTTTCTCCAATTTTCCTACTTCATGAGCTAGAAAATTCCAGAGAAAATAAGCATCTGATCGAACCGGAACATAACCAAATTACTAAACCAACGATAACCAAATACAAATTACGAAGCAGATCATTATCTCATCACACCTTCGTTATGCATGGGCCTATAGGTTGGGCTTTAATCATCCAACATTATTATTCATTGAGCATTGGTTAATTTTGATGTGTTTTGTTTTCTATGAATCTTTAAAAAAATCTAAAATGTATAAGAATCTTAAGAAATCTATCTATATGAACTTTTCATTTTTATGTGTTTTGTATAAAAATGTAACAAAATATCAAATAGTACAAAAACCTATTCCCCTGAATATTCTCTAATTTATATCCGATTTTCTAAAACATGGCTAAGCATCGCCCGACTCACGCCTAACGGAATTAAGAACATTGAGTGAGCCTATTGTATACAATCTTGAAGAGCATTATAAATACAACACAAACAATATCAAAAATGTCATATGCAAACAAGTTTATCCGATTCTATATTGTTGTCGCCGAGTATGAACAAATTGGACACTGCAAAAAGATCGCTCCAATAGTTGATGTCATGAAGTAAAATTTTCATTGCTATGTAAATCCACTATAAGTGTATAGTCACTTTGGAAAATTATACGATGATAACCTCGAGACCACACTATTTGCATAGCATGAAGAAGACTAATGCCTTCAGCTTCTAGGGCCGAATTACCCTTTGATAACCTCAAGACCACACTAATGAATTAATTTTAAATTTTACACTTGTTTTTTTGGTCAATGAATGCATTAACAAACGAGTCAGAAGAAAATTTGGATGAGAAAAGAGGAGTGTAATTTTAGTAAACACATTTCCATGCTCTCTTCATAATCTCGTCTTCTACAAAGGGACACAATGACCACATCAGAGTATAAGTCTCTAGTTCACCAGATGATGACTTCAAGCTAAGCGACTTCACAATCTTTTCCTGCATTCATTTTTTTTTCTCCTTTTTCAGGTTCTGAAGATCAAACATGAAAGAGTATCAAAGGGTTCAAATCGCACACACCTGCATCGCATAGTTCTGCTTCACCATACTGTAAACTACTGCAATAAGTGTAGCGTACTCCGTAACTTGAGGGAAAGGTAGAGTCGTGTTTTCCTGAAACAAACACATCCAAACAACATAACTCCGATACTACAAGTTACTTACTCAGTCTGTTCACATCTTACCTCATCACATGTTACTAAATCATCACTTGATTCTTTATCTAGCTCTGTGGCAGTCTCAATTGCAAGGGCTGCTTCATCGGTGAGACGCTCGAGCTCAAGTAACAAGCTTTGTACTGTTAAAACAACATCTTAAAGATTACAAGGGCATTATTGCTTACGGAAATACGAACAAAAATATAATTGTGTGGGAGTAGTTGAATAGTGAGTGATACATTACCCTTGACTAGGTGGTCATTAAGTCCTGATAGAGATGTATGCACTTCTTATTCCGGTATTGTTTTTTTTTTGAACAAGAGCAATGTGTAAGCAGAAGCGCAAATTGCTCTAAAACATGAAACTTTGAGAGTTAAATCAAAAGAGTTGATAAGTAACTTACAAGCTCTTGTGCTTTGTGCAGCATCATGGATGTTAATACATCCTGCTTCTAAATATGATTGAAGCCGTCTTGTTTCATTTTTCTTGATAATGTTCTCTATCAACTTGGACGAAGTAACTATAGGAGGACGTTGAAGAATGCCTGAGACGAAGAAACAAAAAGTCATAAAGATGACATAGAGTAGAGGGATTGCAAGATAATAATACATACTGAGTCCTTGTTGAAACCGTAGAAGAAAGTTGTTTGCAGTATTCCCTAGTTCTTCAAGCTTTGTGATCCTATCATCATCATCATCGCAGTAACCAAGATTCAGTATGACTAAAACTTGAAAGCACATATCTGTAAGGGAAATCAAACTTACCCTGTCATAAACTCTTTGAAAATCTCGGACAATTTCTGCTTTAGTTCGCTTCTCGCTTCCATCTCTTTTGTCTTGAAGAGGGCATTCCACATAGCTCCTCTTGCAACCATCACTGATGCAGCGCCTTTGCAAGGAACAAAAACAAAACAACATTATATAATCATTAGCGCAACATGGCAGATAAAAGATATTTGCTAATGTTCTGAATAAAAAAAACTCAACAAGTCAAGTCTATCATGTGTACCTGTTGCAGCTTTAATGCGAGAAAAATCATCGTATTCTAAAACATCTCCATTGGCAATAACAGGAATGGATAACGCCGCGACCACATCAAGATCAATATCAGCCCGCTGTTTCTTGCTTTCCTTACCCTTACCATCTTTCTCATCGGCATCCTCATCTACCTTCCTCCTACTATCTCGGTCCAAAAAAGAATGTTCCCGCCTCTCTTTCAGTCTACCTTCATAGGCCTCACCCGTCGGCTCATCATCAATGATACCCTCTTCAGCTTGCTGCTGTGGATCAGGCAAACCAAGTGCAGCACGAAACGCTTCCATCTGCTTCTCTTTCCTTGCAGCAACCTGATGGGTTTGTGTATCAGAGATCTTGGGCGCATCACTCTCTTCAGAAGTAGCAGCAGCAGCTTCAAGATTCACTCTGGCTTCCTCGAGCTTCTGAGCAATCTCAGCATCAGAATAGCCCTGATCAGTAAGCTTGTCTTCAAGGATAACAAGCTTAAGTTCAATCTGACGCTTACGGTCATGCTCAAGGATGTCTTTGTTGGGTTTCTTAGATAAACCAGCAGTACCCTGATCATCCTCAAAACCTTTTCCACCATTAACAGGCTTACCACCAGTCCTAGGTCTCACGAAGAACTTGTTAGTCTGAACGTAACCATTAGTTCCTGACCCTCTTGCCGTCTGTAACCCTATTCCGTTGTACATCGTTCAAATCCGAAATCAAACTACCTCACTAACCCTAAAACAAAACAAAAAAGCCAGGAGATGTGTTCAGATTCAAATCGAAAGATCTGTCGATACGAATAAAGCCTAGAACGAACCGAATCACAACCTAAAGCCAAATAGAAACGAAGAAACTTCGCATTAAGAGAAATTACCAGTGAGTATGTATGAGAGAAGATGAGATTCGTCGATGCGGCTTAGGCGTGAGCAGACAGAGGAGGAAGATAGAACAATCTCAGATCAAAAGGAACGGAGAGGTTTAACTGACCTCCATTTTGTTTCTCAAAGCCTAAAAGGCCTCAAATCAGGATATAAAAGTTATATGGGCTTAGGCCCAACGTGTTCAGCTTTTTGTTTTTTGTTAACTTGCAAATCAAAAAATACGATGAATATAGGCAAGAGAAAAGAAAGATATCTCAAGACAAAGCCAGTGGTATTCACGATTTTCGAAACATAGCTCTAAAAGTGATGCAGCATATAACTCTACCATTTTTTTCCCTTTTCTTAAGCTTTTCTATTTTAGTTTTAAGTGATTTGCCTTTTTACGGTAGTTTCTTTATTCTATGTATTTCCTTATTGTAGTTTTTTTTTTAAAACGTCTGTATTTTTTATTTTTGTATAACAAATTAGAAAATTATTACATCGACGATTCTATAACGAGCATGCATTCCGTCTTGATCCACGTCATGCCAGGCGGTTTTTATCCTGCTCCAAGCTGAAGGCAGTGCCGTCTCTACCTAATCAGAGGCCCACGGCCAAAAAAAAAAAAATTTAAGCTTTTTTCTAACTAAAAAACATTTTTTTTCAAAATATGGCCCTTTCTTTCTTTACTAAATTTTTTTTCTGAAAAATTGGCCTATTTTTCCTTTGTAAATTTGCTAAAGTTAAAAAAAAACCATGGCAAATGCCCACTTGGCCTATCCCAAGAGACGGGCCTGGCTGAAGATCTCCTGCAAGTTTGTTTCCATTAGTATCCAAGTATAATAAATCGCATCTCTTGGGATTCGAACCCCAGACCTCTTGGTGTAGAAGTTTTAAAACTCTTGGTCAACCACTGGGCCAAAGGAGCTTCTACATAGATGATTGTAATCAATACTATTTTTGGATTAATAAACAAAGTTTTGGAAAGACTCTTTTCTTTTTAACCTTCAGATCATGACATTGTCTAAGAATTCAATGGTATTAAGAAGGCTTGGCGAACGGGTATTCTTTGAATCAACATTTTCCTTGTGTTATCAGTTCGAATTTACATCAATTGATATCAGAGAAAAGAAAGATATTTGAAAACCAAGCCATGGGAATTCACGATTTTCAAAAACATAACTCTAAAAGTGAGACGTATGTGTGGAAAATTTCATTTGTTATTTCTTTTGTGGTAAATGAGTGTCTCGTGTATCGATACTTAGAGCATGTTTAATGTTGGGACTTTCATTAGGTTTATCAAATATCTTATTTTAATAATATTTATTTAATTTAGTTATTAATAAAACTAATTAGCTAATTCGAAGAGGACATACAAAGAAAGGTTCATAAACTATTCAGAAAGTTTCACAGGCATGATCCGTTTCATCCTTTCTCTCATGCTTTTTTATTATTTTTATTTCTTTATTAAAAAGAATTTTGGTGAAAGCTCACCGATATACATGCTCTTATTTCTTTATTTCTTAGCCTGTTTGATCAAGATCCCTCTCAAGGCAACCCTAAATCCGGTTTGCTAAGACATATTGCTTACTAGAAGATCTAGTCTAACCGTTCACAGACTTATACACGGTCTATAGTGAACAATACAAGAGAAACCCTTACCATGTAACAGTTTATTGTGTTCTTGCCCGAACCCCCCAAACATTACTAAGAATTCTCTCACATCATGAGGGTTAACCTCTACAAACTTTGTGACTCCCTATTTATACACAATAGGACGTCCATATGGTGGTTAAACCTAGCCTTGGCCTCCAAGTTGAGATATCTTCAAATCTGCAACAGTATCTTACATTTCCTTATTTTTAGCCAAGAGATAAGGAAAGTCTTCAAACTCCTTGATCTTCTCCAAGTAACTCCTCCAGCTCAGCTACACATCATTGGCACGTCCATAATAGCTTTAGGTCGTCGGCCCAAGCCCATATCTTCATATTTAGCCCATTTTTGCTTCAGACGTCTCTTTGTAGCACTTTGTAACTGCTTCAGGAACAACTTCAGAAAACTGCTTCAGCTCAGTTGTATCTTCACTTGTATCAGCTCATAATGAATTCTAAAAACTCATTCAACATACACTAACAGAAATTATTACATCGACGATTCTATAACGAGCATGCATTCCGTCTTGATCCACGTCACGCTAGGCGGTTTTTACCCTGCTCCAAGCTGAAGACAGTGTCGTCTTTATCTAGTCGGAGGTTCACGGCCAAAAAAAACTGTAAGCCTTTTTTCTAACTAAAAAACATTTTTTCAAAAAAATGGCCCCTCTTTTTTTTTACTAAATTTTCTCTACCTACCCCAAGAGACGGGTCTGGCTGAAGATCTCCTGCAGGTTTGTTTCTAGTAGTATCCAAGTATAATAAATCTCATCGAGAGAGAGAGAGAGAGAGAGAGAGAGAGAGAGAGAGAGAGAGAGAGAGAGAGAGAGAGAGAGAGAGAGAGAGAGAGAGAGAGAGAGAGAGAGAGAGAGAGAGAGAGAGAGAGAGAGAGAGAGAGAGAGAGAGAGAGAGAGAGAGAGAGAGAGATTAATAAACCGATGTAAAATTATTTCCGGTTGATCTATCTCTTAAACCGGATTATATATATACATTGTAAATGACACATTAATGAGATAACTCAGATAATAACAACTTTAACAAACTTCTTCTTTTTCGTTGACTTCTCTTTTCTCCATCTTTGATCTTGAATATGAGCTCTAATATGGTATCAGAAGCTATGAATCAGCTTGATTCGACTTCGATTCTGTGATTCCATTATTTGTTTCCGCATAATCGCTGCATCAGTCGCTTTGATTGATACAGTTTTGTTCAATTTCTCGAAGTTTCGAAAATTTTTCACTGAGAATCTCAGTTTTTCATTGAATCTTTGGTGGATTCTCTTTGTTTTTCTGGTTTTCTTGATCGATTGAATCGATTCAACAATGGCGACAACAGAATCAACTTCAAATCTGACGATGACTACAACACGTTTGACGAATGTTGCTTCTTTATCAGATCTGAATTCCAATCCGTTATACGTTCATAGTGCAGATCACGCAGGTATTTCTCTTGTTTCCGAGAAATTAACTGGATTAGGAAACTTCAATACTTGGAGGAGATTGATGTTAATGGCTTTAGGAGCTAGAAATAAGGTAGTATTTGTTAATGGAAGCTTCCCTGAATTAGATGAAGAACATCCATATTTTGGATCTTGGTCACAATGTAACAACATCGTGTGTACTTGGATAGTCAATGCTGTGGATAAATCTATTGGAAAGAGTATTATGTACTTGGATACAGCGAGACAGATGTGGCTTGATATCCACGATCAATTCAAGCAAAGTGATGGTCCAAGAACGGCAGAAATTAAACAACAAATCTTTAATGAAGTTCAAGGAGGTCAGAGTATAAGTGATTACTATACTAAGCTCAAACAACTTTGGGAAGAGTTGAAGAATCATGAAAGTCCTTATAGTTGTTGTTGTGGAAAATTGAATTGTGTGAATATGAAGAGATTGGAGTCTCGTGATGAACAAGATCGTGTTCTAAAGTTCTTGATGGGTTTAAATGATTCTTTTACTGCTACAAGGGGACAAATCTTGATGATAGATCTGAAACCATCTATATCTAAGGTGTTCAACCGTATATCTCAAGAAGAAAGGCAAAAAAATATGAAGAATGTTAATGCTAGTGTTGTTGCTTTTCAAACTTCACAAGTTGGTCCATCTCAGATTGGTCATCTCCAGATGCAGTAGTAGTAGCTTATACTGGTGGATATAACAAATCCAAGAACAGACCGATGTGTTCTTATTGTGGTCTTGCTGGACATACTGTGAATAGGTGTTATAAACTCCATGGTTATCCTCAAGGATATAAACCTCTTTCACATAATGTTTCTAACAAGCCACCTTCTCAACAACAAAGCTATAACAACACATCGATCAAACAACAACAACAATGGTCACCAAAGAAGGATAATGTGGCGAATTTGGCTATTCAAGATAATGGTGCAATATCCATGCACAACCAATAGGGTGTTCATCTAGGGAATATAACTACAGATCAAGTCCATCAGCTTCTAAGTGTTTTGAACAACTATTCTCAGATTTCAGGCAGCACCATCACTCTTGCAGATGAGACAGCTTCTATATCCAAACCCCAACCTCATCTTATTCCCCATACTCAAACCACATCAGGTACCACCTTTGAACCTATACACCTTATATCTAATGTGGGAATTAAGAAAGGCCTTAATTTTGCTGAGAATGCTTGGATAATAGATACAGGAGCTAGCTGTCATATTTGCTATGATCTGAAAATGTTTGATAGAACTGAGTCTATTAGTGATACATTTGTTACACTTCCTGATGGAACTCACATTTCAGTCACCCTCTCTGGCACCATTATCATTTCTGATAATCTTGTTCTTCACTCTGTCCTTTATGTCCCTCTTTTCAAATTCAATTTGTTAAGCATTAGTGCTCTCACAAGAAACAGCACTATATCAGTCTTATTTTCCTCCTCCTCTTGCTTCATTTTTCCTCATAATCCTTTTCTTTCTCAGGAGCTTATTCCGGACTTGACGATTGGGAAGGGTAATCTCCGGAACAATCTCTATGTCTTGGAACCTCCATCTTCTTCTATTTTCCTCAACTCTACTGAGTCTACTTCAAATTCTATCCTCCAAGTATCCACTGATATTTGGCATCAAAGGCTTGGCCATCCATCAAATAACAAAGTTCAAGCTCTTTTAAATCTTTTAAACATTCCTTCTGGAAAAACAGCTCATGGTTCACTGTGTAAAGTCTGTCCTTTAGCTAAACAGAAACGTCTATCTTTTACTTCTTTAAACAATTTGTCAAAACTTCCTTTTGATCTAGTTCATATAGATATATGGGGTCCATTTCATGCTCCTACTTTTGATGGTTTCAAATATTTTCTTACTTTAGTGGATGATTGCACTAGAGTGACTTGGGTATATTTGTTACAAAATAGAAGTTCTGTTTCTACTGTATTTCCAGATTTTCTTCAAATGATAGAAACACAATATAGTACAAAAGTAAAAGCTATAAGATCTGATAATGCCCCTGAGCTCTCTTTCAAAAATCTTCTTAAAGAAAAGGGCATTATTCATTATTTTTCATGTGCTTACACACCACAACAAAATTCAGTGGTGGAGCGCAAGCATCAACATATTCTAAATGTTGCTAGAACCCTTATGTTTCAATCAAATATTCCTTTAGAATTTTTGGGAGAATGTATTCTCACTTCAGTTTATCTCATTAATCAAACTCCATCTCCTCTTCTTAAAAACAAATCTCCTTATGAGCTTTTAACTTCAAAAATCCCTTCTTATAATCATCTTAGAGACTTTGGTTGTCTTTGTTTTGCTTCAACTCTTTTAAAAGATAGACACAAATTCTCTCCCAGATCTTCTTCTTGTGTTTTTCTAGGCTATCCTTCTGGATATAAAGGTTATAAAGTCCTTAATCTTGAGACTATGTCTATTTCTATTACTAGGAATGTGGTGTTCCATGAGACTGTTTTTCCCTTCTTAAAAGATCCACTGTTTCTGAATTTTTTGAGCAAGATTTTTTGCCTTTACCTACTCCGGATTCTATCTTTCCTGCTTCTTTTGACATTGATCTTGAATCTTCAGATTCTGTTATATCTCATCACATTGATGAATATACTCCATCCTCTCCTATTTCCTCTGTTTCTGAACCTTTACCAGAACAAAATCATATACCTGATTTACCACCATATATTCCTTCTCCACCAAATGTGATTCCTCATTCTTCCAATACTGATAATGTGGTTTCATCAGAGAGTCTAGGTTCAGATGTTATTACTAGACCTAAAAGACAAGTCAAAGTTCCCACTTATCTAGATAAATACCACTGTTATCTCCTTAATCATGATACATTTTTTCCTGCTCACCCAACTCACACTACTTCATATCCTATTTCATCTATTTTGTCCTATGACAAGCTAGCACCACCTTACCGAAATTTTGTCCTCATAACCGCAACCACTTTACCTAAAACCTTTAAAGAGGCTGTCAAATCTGTGGAATGGACTGGTGCTGCTAAAACTGAAATGTCTTCTCTAGAAGCCACTGGTACTTGGTCTATATGTTCACTTCCTCTTGATAAACACCCTATTGGTTGCAAATGGGTATTCACTCTCAAATATCAGCCAGATTGTAGTATTGAAAGACATAAAGCACGGTTGGTTGCTAAAGGGTATACACAGTTAGAAGGATTGGATTATCTAGACACTTTCTCTCATGTAGCTAAGATGGGTACACTCAGAATGATACTCGGTCTTGCTGCAATAAAGAATTGGTCTATAACACAACTAGATACCAGTAATGCTTTCTTGAATGGTGATCTTGATAAAGAGATTTACATGACTATACCTCCTGGTTATACTGAATTGACTGGCAAGACATATCCTCCTGACTCGGTATGTAAACTCCATAAGTCTCTGTATGGCCTTAAACAAGCCTCAAGGCAGTGGAACAAGAAACTTTCTGCAGTCATCTTATCAGAAGGTTTTGTTCAGCCACCATCAGATCATTCATTGTTTGTGAAGCATTCTTCTAGTTCATACTTGATAGTATTTGTTTACGTGGATGATATTATGATTGTTGGAAATGATGATTCTGCGGTTGAACAATTTAAAGAAGTGTTGAAGAAGGCATTCAAACTCAGAGACTTAGGTCCAGCTAAATACTTTTTGGGGTTTGAGATTGCTAGAACAAAAGATGGAATTGCAATCAATCAACGCAAGTATGCATTGGAGTTATTAGAAGATTTTGGTCTATTGGGATGCAAACCCTTATCAGTTCCTATGGAACCAAATTTGAAGATGTCAGTAACAAATGGTGAAAGATTACAAGATCCCTCTCTTTTCAGAAGAATAGTTGGTCGACTATTGTATCTGACTCACACTCGTCCTGATATCACCTATGCAGTTCACAAGTTGAGTCTATACATGTCTTCTCCTACCTCTGTTCATCTTCAAGCAGCCAACATAATTTTGAGATATATCAAGAATGATCCAGGACAAGGTCTCTTCTATTCAGCTTCCTCTAAGATACATCTAACTGCATTTTCAGATGTTGATTGGTCATCATGTCCTCATTCTCGACGCTCAGTAACTGGATATTGTATGTTTCTTGGAAACTCTTTGATTTCTTGGCGAGCTAAGAAGCAACCAACAGTCTCAAGAAGCAGCACCGAGGCTGAATATAGAGCGATGGCAGATGCAACTTGTGAGTTAATTTGGCTCACAAATTTACTTCAGGATCTGCATTGTACTCCTACAACTCCTGCCACTCTGTTTTGTGACAATAAATCTGCTTTGAACATTGCCTCAAATCCTGTGTTCCATGAGAGAACGAAGCATATAGAGAACGATTGTCACTTGGTACGAGAGTGTCTGCAAAGTGGCTTTCTCAAGACACTACATGTTAGTTCGTACAATCAGTTAGCTGACATTCTCACCAAGGCAGTTCAACCTCAATTGTTCAAATCTCTATTGTCCAAGATGAGCATTCACAAGATCTACGTGTCATCTTGAGGGGAGGGTATTGGAGTTAACCGGTGTAAACCGATGTAAAATTATTTCCGGTTGATCTATCTCTTAACCCGAATTATATATATACATTGTAAATGACACATTAATGAGATAACTCAGATAATAACAACTTTAACAAACTTCTTCTTCTTCGTTGACTTCTCTTTTCTCCATCTTTGATGTTGAATCTGAGCTCTAATGAGAGAGAGTTTTGAACGGAATAGTGTAGATGCGGAGACAAGAGGAGGGTTTAGCTTTTCACTCAAATCTGATTTTATGGAGTTTTATCCAAAACGCCTACGTTTTGCTTAAACTGTTTTTTTGTTTTCTTTTTTCTTTTTGTTATTTACATGAGGTACAAAACTAGAAAATTGAAATGAAACATCATTTGAAAGTTGTTTTCCTTTTGCTTGACCCGCGCCAAGGAATACTCCAAAAGAATCACCGAATAACCAACCAGCTTTTTTGTTCTAAGACCGTGTTGGATAAATGATGCATTATAGTTACACTTGTTCCGTTCATGGTGGACTTTTCCACTGCTTATTTCGAACTGGTATACCTCTTGAAGTTTGAACATATCAACTTCTTCCAACATCCAAATATTCCTCAATAGAAGTTTAAACTGTTTTTTCAATCGTTATCGGAACAAAAGTGATTTGGTGCTCTTTCTTAAGATGGAGGATTTTTTGTTAGAACGGAACGATTGTTTTTTTTACTTTTCCCGTATATATACACACATCAATCAACTCAGAAAAAGAGATCAATACCGTGGAAGGTGCTGTACAAACAAACAAATTAAAAAACGAGTGTGAGGCGTTTTAAAAACTGGGCCTCAAAAACTGGTACCCATCAGTGTCAATGGTGTTGGCGTTGAGTTTTGTTTCCTTTACTGCCTCCTCTGTACAACTTTGTGTGGCTGTTCTGTTCGTACGACGAGTTCTTGATGCCTTTGGGTCCTGAAAGGGGACTTGTTCCGTACACTCGTTGTTGGTTTCTTGCACCATTGGATGATGTTACTGCTCGTGGGCTGTTGTATGAACCGTTTCTCATGGCGGCAGCTTGAGGACTTCCATAGAAAGGCTGGATGGTCGGGGTGGTGGCTCTGTTGATGATTCCAGTTCGCAGGCTCGAAGTCTTGACCAACATTTCCTAGTTATAAGATTTTGGAAGTTAGAGCATAGAGAATGTTGTTTTTATTACCCAAACAAGTGACAGTGAGATTAACCGCATCACCATCTGAGTGTAATCTAACTTTTAAAAAATGAATAAGAGATGGAGTTGTTTTGATACGTACTCTTTGAGGAGTCTGGTAAAATTTTGAAGAGACCATTCGTGGAGAAGCATTGTTAGCTGTTTGTGGATAAGAGACTCGGCGATGAGTGCCTCCTGTGTCGATCCGTGAAGCTGGTCTGCCACCACCAACAAACCCATCGTGGCTTTTCCTAAGACTCGCAAATGCAGGTGGTTCATGTCCCATGAAGTAATAAGCGCTGTGATGTTCCTCTCTGCATAGAGTAGGCGTTGGAGCCCATTGTTGTCCTTCAGAAGAAGAGTCTTGATTATAGCTCTGGAAAGTGCAGGAGGATTTAGAATATGAATGTCCCATGAATGGGATGTTTGCGGGTATGAAATTCGGTGTCGTTTTCCCGTAAGGAAGCGCGGGATATGACACCCTACTCCAGTCTTCAATAGTAATTCCTTGTTTTGCAGCTAGGTCAAATACTTGTTTCTCCTCAACTCCTAAGCCCATAAGCAAATTCCATAGGTTTCTCTGGGCTTCCCTTTGGTTGTAAATGATTTGGTCCCTCATTGCCATTTCGAACTGTAGCTCGGTATTACCCATCCCCTAAAAGAAACAGCAAGAAATGTGAATCAGTAGTGTAAGAACCTCAGGCTCAAGAAAACAAGACATTGCTTTTTTTATTCTACTCACCAGGAGCTTATACTGATTGAGAATATGCAAATAAGTTTTGTTTCCGTTGTTATTTATTGCTTCATTGAGCATATCCTGTAGTTCACACCGATGCTTTTCATTTTCTTCTATTTCCTGTAAACACAAAGATACGAGTATATGAGTATCGATGGCAAATATTAATTGCAGATTTGAAAAATATGATTAAAAAAGGCTTACTTTCTGGTAATTAACGCCGGCTTCATCATTGTCCCGGATGTTATCAAGTATTACTTGTCGTCTGCTACTTAGAGCTTCAACTACATCTTTCTCTGTCGCCTATAAAACAGAGAAGAGGTTACAGTAATGCAACATAATGACCCCTGGATTAAGAGAAGCTTTATCATCTAACCTGTTTCGCAATGGCATCATCAAGATGCTGAAGTTCAGTGCGGTTTCTGAGGTTCGTTTCCTCAAGTTCAAATAATGCCTTCTGTAAGTTTATGCGTTCCTGAACATTTTCGCTGATCTGGTGGCTTAAACCATCCAACCACGAAAGTTCGCGCTCAACACCTCCTTCAGAAGGTTTGATGCTTAGTTGTGACTCCTTTTCTGCTAGTTGCTTCTTCAGCTGAGAAACCTCACTCTATGAAACCAAAGCTCCAAGTTATGTACTGCTACTACATTCAATTTGTAACAATGCTACTAAATTCCATTCGTATAAAAGTAGATGAAAATAATTAACTTACTTGAAGATTGTCAATCATTCGTTGGTAGTCTGACATATGAATGTCGATGGTACCAATATTTTTCTAAAATGCATGAAAAGAGAAAAGTAAGTACTTCTGGACCAACTAACAATCTCGTGGACTAGAATTATTCAGAGGAACGTTATTGTCACCTGAATGTGTGTCTTAATCTCTTTTGCTCTGTCAGCATATTTCAGTGTATTTACAGTATGATGATACTGACTATCCGCAGGTGATATAGTCGCAACCATTACCGTTTGTGAGTTCCCACTCAGACCATCTTTGAGAATCCGCGTAAGTTTGCTAAAATTATACACGTGTGTGAGTCAAAAAAGATTGACCATTTTCAGGTAGAATGATCACATATGGACACGTACCTGTTTCGGTATGGGACATAAGCAAGACCCTTTTTGTGTTGCTTCCCCAAAGCATTTATGCAATTTGCTAATGCAAGAAGTGAGCGATTAATATTTGCTCCATCCCTCAATTTTTGACCTCCATTATTCGTCTCAGCTGCTCTTTCACTGCCAGCCAGATCTACAAGGGCAAGTTTCCCTCTCACGACTTGATTTTGATTCTTTTGCCTTCTTTTCACTGCAATCTCCAGAACTGCATGGGACCTGGTAATTCACAAGCAAACTCATATAGGTAAGGAGCCAGCACTGGTTTAGTTTCAAGAAAAATTCAAGGACGTTCCTATATGATGCAGGAGATTACTCCAGAATAAAACGCATTGCTGTGAGATCGAGCCATTTGGAAAACACAGGCCTCCGACATTATCAACTTGTTTTGGAGGTAGCATTGCTCACCTTGATGATGTTCCGTTCATCTCTGTGCTCTCGGTTTTTCTTCTACTGTTCCCTAAGTTCAGCAGCTCAAGAATCCGATCAGCAGAATAGACCTACAAAAGAAACACTTTAAGTAAGTCCCCCAGATGCAAACCTCAAAAAGATAGTGAAGATTTACAAGGACACGAATGAAATGGTTTTCCTCAGAGTATTGGAAAACATATTAGGAGCAAAGAAGAGAGATAAAATCCGGTTTTCTTCTTCATCAGTACAAATTTCAAATAGAATTATTTATATATCCAAAACTGGAATGTACAACAGTAATTCCTTCTAAAGGATTTCCATATCCAATTTATGGATAATATTTGTTCAAAGTTAAACGAGATACACTCTTTGGTTTGGGACAAAATTGCTAATATATGCGCCACACCAACACGATATGTATGATCCAAATGATATCATTATGGAAACCTTAAGGTGATCTCTGTATATCAGGTAATGCAATACAACGAATGGTCTTATCGCATCTAAAAGTATGGAGAGTATGGACCTTAATTGATCGCAGGCCTGCCACTACTATCCCCTGCTCTGGATCCTCTCTGAGCTCCAGATGACCAGAGGATCTTTCAAGCAGATCGTAGATAACCTGACTTACAATCGAAGAGGTTATGACAAGAGAAAGCGTAATACTCGTAATGGTGAGAACACAAACAAACAAACAAAAATCAATGATATCAGTCCGGGCCTTACTTCATTGTAGACTTCAAGATATGAGCAAGTCACTTCAAATTCATCTGCGCTCTTGTCACTCTTAATCATATCAAAAATGGTATTCAGGCTAAGAACCATCAATCCAGGATCACTTTGAGTTCCAACCATTGTATATGTTTTGCCGCTAAATTAAAAAAAAAAAGGCATCATTGAGTCAGATAATAAAAAGAGACCATAGACCATATTTTCCTGTGATGCTCTCATCAAACCAGTTAATGTCTACATCTACGAATTCTAAGCCCAAATAATTTTGGTAGCAACGAAACGCGTGACATGAAGTTTCTTGTAGCCTATGCGAATCCAATATATGCTTCATAAAACTGGAGATCATATACATCATTGCATACCTTCCGGTGGAACCATATGCAAACACTGTAGCGTTGAGTCCATGGACAACCCCAGAGATGACAGAAGACATACTCCTATAGACATTCTGCAAAGCAATACAATGTTTAGATTCATAACGCTACATACAAAACCACAAGTTCAGTCACTTACACACTACAAACCTAAACGAATCAAGAAATTTTCTCAACTAGAGATCCGGGGAATCACAAATTTCCAGAGAGACGAACCTTGTTGGTGCTCTCAGGGCCAAATGCATGATCAAAACAATATTTCTTCTCTTTAGTCCGATTCTGAATTCGATCAAGATAATCCTTAGATAAGTCAGGATCCAACACAATCACCTCCTGAAATCGAAACCACACACAAAATTAGGGCGAAATTTTCAAAATCGAAACTATTAAAATCGGAAACTGTAGAAGAAAATCAGAACCAAAACCTTAGCGTTATTCACTCGAACAATGTCTCTTCCTCGTTCTTTCTCCATTAACGGTCTACATTTCACAGCGACCTACCGAGAAACGCCGGACAATTCAAGAGGTCAAGAAATCCACACCGATTAACTGAGAAAAAAACAAAAACGAGAGCTAACCGTGAGTGTGGTGGTCTTCTTCGCAGCTGGAGCTCTAATGCTCGGCATTTCGTCACTTATCCCAATGCGAGGTCAAATTTTCCGGGAACTAATGCAGATTTTCTCGGAAATTAAACAACGATCAGAGACGAACATAAACGGACAGCTAAAAGAAAGCGAAAAGAGAAGACAATTTCAGCTAAGGCCAAAAGAATAGAATTCAAAACTTTGTTGATTTCAAGATTTTTTTCTCTCTGAATACTTCACCGTTTCAAAATTTATGAAGCTGGAAATAAAAATCAATAAATGCTTAGGGAGATTTCTGAAACATTAAACGAAAAATATTTATTTTCAGAAGAGGGAAAAATAAAGATCGTGCGAGAGGGATATAGTGGATGGATCACATGCGTGACGGTGCATTTTGTATAAGATGTACCATGTGATCTTAGACGTTGATTTGGTATCTGAACGATAGATCGACCTGTACATTAGAAGTAGAGTGTTTTGTGGGTCCGGTTTTAATTTTTTTTTTATGTTTATTTGGATATTAAGAGATGATTAATAGCAAATTTAATTTAGTTGAAAAGCATTTTCATTTTTGGACTTTTGTTGCAAATTGATTTTTAACAAATTAATTTGACCAAGTTGTTAACTCTGTACACGACGTGCCATCTAATACCATATGATATATAGACAATTTTTGTTTTCCATCAACGAAATTATATTTTTATGAAATTATTTATTTATACGAACTTGTTTAAAACGTCACGTCCAGCAAATGAAGAATGAAGGAAAATGAAGAATGTGAAACTTTTAAAAAAAATTCTCACTATGTACTCATGTAGAGTTAAACGAGTATGGTTACATTGTCTACATGTAATCGGTCAAGTTAATTATTAATATCGGGTTATTCAGATTGAAACAGTTCGTGATAAAGTTTAACCAGATAAATTTCGAATTGGGTTGGTTGTTGTGAAAATATGGTTTTTAATTCAGCTCTCTTTTTGAGTTTGAATGTAGCCTGGTCTTAGTAAACATAAATATATTATAGAAATCATAATGTTTAGTTTGAATGTAGTGATTTTCCTCGACTGAAATAAGTAAGGATCCTCAAATACTTTCTACGAGTGGTAAAACCATATAACAATTTGTGTTATTTCGCCCATCTTCCACATTATCAAGAAGTTAAATTTAAAAATGAAATATATGTTTTCTTAATATTCTATGCATACTCTTAACCACATAGAAGCATGGGTACTCACACCTAGTTTATATCTAATTTAATATGCATGTTCTATAAACTCAACTTGAAGTTTATGTCTCACCGAAGAATCTTGTCAATTTACATCACTTACAAAGCTTTTCTAATTACAAAGTTACATTTTTACTAACCATTCACTAATTTCATAGACTTTGCTTTGTTAGAGCATGAATAACGGGAGGATTAAAGAAAGTTCATTTGGGGAGATTAATTAAATATTAGTATTTTAGTGTTATTTGCAAAAAATTGGTTGAATGTATTGAGACAAAAGAACCTGTGTTATAACTTATATATGAACATATCACATAAATAATATTAATTTAATCTAAATTTACACTTTTTATTTGTTCATTGTTATTCATGCTCTAAAGTTCAGCTTTTGTTCACACCGGTTAGTGGTTTGTTTGATCAAATAGTAAAGAATAAAGATTGAGTTTCATAATTTATTAAAAAGAAATTTCATTTTAATACACCACTTAATTTTTGTTATCACAAATTTTTTGATGCACAAAATAATGTATAAAAAAAATTCCATTTTAAATCACAAATTTTTAATAAGATATCTACTTTATGTAATTTCACTAACGACACTATACACAGTAATTAATTTTTGTTTAAAATTCACTATAGTTAAAAACTATTTATCTAGACCCAAAAACCATCCAAATTAACCAATCCATAATCCGACCCGTTAACCCGCAAACTAAAAATCCTAAATTTCTAAAATCTAAATAAACTATGAACCCTAACAAGCTTACAATAATGATATTTTTGTGTTATATCATTAAGAGTTATACACATCATTAGATCGAATATAGACCTTAGAATATAAGAGATATATATGAAATACTAACTCCAAAATGTATCTATTTACAACATTAATCCTTATCCCATTGATTCCACCCATCTATAAAAAAAATTCATCACGCGTCTCACCTGTTCCAATTAAAGTTTTCAAAGTAAGATTTTGTATCACACAAAACTTTTTAGTAAACAAAACGAAAGCAGCAATATCACGAAGCAATTGAACCACTGAAATAAGAGTAATTGACAAATTTGGAGCAAAGAAAACATGGTTCTAAGATAAGATGACCGCCAAGATTCAATTGTCCATGTGTTTGTAGCCCAAGTGACTTGTCCATTTGGTAACAAAATAGGATAGGGGGCAATTGTTTCAACACCACTAAATAAGTAAATATCACCCGTTCTGTGGTGCAAGAGACTATAGTGAGCCAACGTTGTAGATTGATATATAATGAGATTTTGTATCCCTGATTGCTAAGAATCTTGAACTAAAATCGTACATGATGACTTCCTAAGTGGAGTATGGTATGCTCGAAAACAAGCACCACATCCACCACGACCTCTTCCTTGATTATATAAGCTCCTCGACTTCTGCCTCCTCTTTCAACTCTTCTGCCACCTGAGCCAGAACCAAATTGTTTGTTATTCTCTCCCTACCATTCGGGAAATCCGATAATCTAAAAACAATGACTCAAATCATGACATGGTTTTCAACAATGATGACACACGGACTTAGACTTCATGAAATATGTAGCAGCAACTTGTGCATTAGTAAAACTTGATGTGTTGGATAGTGATGGTCGAGGTTGTGTCACTGTCGAGAGCCCCACAATCGGAACTTTGTCAATCACTATTCATCACATTTAAATGTTGTCTTTTTGTATTTTTCTGAGAGTAAACCAAATTTTTTGAGTTCGGTTTGTCTAGTCAACAAGTTTGATCGTTTTGTGCTAAACCTTGAACCTTGAATTATCAAGGCCCATGAAAAATTGATGCGCTTAGAGCTTTTCTTCTTTCTTCTCGTATTTGAGCATGTATTCAAACTTTGGATCTCCACAATAACAAGAAAATCCTTCTCAAAATCTGCTAAGTCATCCCACATAACCTTTAATTTTCCAAAATAAATTTCAATTGCTTCACCGTCCTGTTTGCAAAATACAATATAAGCGCGCAACTAGTGAATATGAATGGCATCACTCTCAGAGAAACGTCTCTGAAGGCTTCTCCACATTACCTTTGCATTGTCAAGAAGAGAAACGATGGTCATAGGTTCGGCTCGATACTAATATAGATCCATTCGATTATCATAGAATTTACCATATCCTACTTTTTTCATCTTCTGGTTTGTTGATCATGCGTTCAAGGAAAATAACTTTTGCTTGGTTTGAAGCGATTTCAACATCAATTTCGCTCATTGTTCATATTTTCCTCCATTTAAAAGAATGGGCTTATGCATTTGTCCGGGACTATTAGACGGATGAAGATAGTAAGCAGACATAAGTGCGTTCTTATCAACGACTTCTCCACTAGAATTAGTCATGTTTGTTGTACGTTCTTCAATCATTGTTAAAACATAGAGACTAAAAATTAAGAGAGAAACACGATTTAAAGAAAAGTAAATAATTTAGAGTGAAAGCCGATCAAGTAATTTATGTAGGCTCTAATATCAGAAAAAGTTTTGAAGAATGATCTCTTTATGTTATATTATTAAGAATGGATACATCAATATTTATTTACATCATTAGATCGAGTATGGGCCATTATTCTAACAGAAATGATAAAATCGAAGGAATGATCGAGAATGAAAGTCCACAAAGTCAAAGATATAGCTTCAATATCTACAATATTTACGATTATTCGAGAAGATCAAGTTTGTTCCTTCCCTCACTCCCTCTCTATGTGTTTCTCGAACAATGTTAAATTAGGGTTTCAATTTGAAGATTTGTTCTTAAATGTATGGTTAATTAGGAAAAAAAATTAATCCGCGGTTAACAGACTAAACGAGATAGTTAATGAAAAGAGGAAATTTGGAAAAATACCCTCTTTGAGTTTAAAATTTTGAAAAATACCCTCTTTTGATTTTGTGTTTGAAAACTACATTTTTAAAATATAAATTTATTAAAATATCCTTTATATAGAGAAAAATTGTATTTAAAAATAGAAAACATTTTTACACTGACAAATTTTTTTAACAAATACTAAAATACTTTCTTAAATATTTTTTAAAAAAATTATCCAATTATTCTTATAATTTAAACAAATATAGATTTTGTCTATATTAAAAAAAATTGAACCAATCAAACTATATAATAACAAACTAAATGGTCAATTATGCATTATGAAATTATGAAATGAGAATAGTTTAGCCTAACTTAATAAGTGTACAAAATCTTATATACGTTACTTTTTGATAAAAACTTAATTCTATAATCAAAACGAATTTTTCCGTCTCATTTGTTTAGAACACAAAAATTAGTTATGATTACATTAATTATATGACGAATAGTTATGATTACGAAATTATAAGACGGCATGGTTCATTAACAAAACGAAACAAATAAGTTAGTGTAATATTAAGGTAGTAAATTTTAAATTCAAATTAGTGTAATTTAATTTATTAAATATGTCATTTTTAAACGGAAATGGGAATTAAATAGTCTTATCACATTACAAAAAAAGGTAGTTTTCAAAAAACTTTAGAATTAGGGTATTTTACAAATTTGTAAATTCAAATAGGGTATTTTTCAAAAAACCCCTAATGAAAAACGTCGTTTACAATGTTTTTAACGTCCGTTAATGAGCTTGTGTAAAGTGGATATCTCGTCAAGAGTTTGTGATTTAAAATGGGTAATTTTTTTTGTTGTTATATTGTTTTGAATATCTACAAAAATCGTATATTAAAATAATAATAAAAAAGGGTCAATTAGATAGAAAACAATGGTAGTAGGCAATATTAGGAAAGTAACAATGACAAGACATAATGCTAAATTTACTGTTGGAATTTAGAGTGAAATTACCTTTTAGTCATTTTGCCTATAATCTTATCCTCATCAACAAGATACATCCACGACTAAGATATCTAAAAATCTGATTCTATTTCTTCTTTTCTGTCCATTTTTTTTAATGAATTATCTATCTCCATTTTTGTCTTCACCAAGAAACTGATTTGCAATCAACTGCAACAAGATAATTGACTGGAGCCAGACATAAAACTATACTTCCTTAACCCAAATGGCCAATGTATAAA
Organism: Arabis alpina; assembly: GCA_900128785.1. NCBI lineage: Eukaryota > Viridiplantae > Streptophyta > Magnoliopsida > Brassicales > Brassicaceae > Arabis > Arabis alpina. The sequence goes on from LT669792.1 coordinate 11,751,868, forward strand.
TCCGAAAGCCTAAATTAAGAACTAAGAGAAGAAATAAGAAAGTAAGATTATTTGATGAGGACATATCATGATTTTAAAGAGAAATATGTAGGAGAGATGATGACATAGAAAGATATAAAAGAGATGATGACAGAGAAAATAAGAGAGAAGGAAGGAAGGGTAATTTCGAATTAATGAAAGTCAAACAGTGATTTAAATAGCGCTTTGTCATATTCCTAATTATCAAGTTTTTCCTTGCTACCAAGTGCAATTTCTCTAAAAATAAATTAAGTTGGTGTATTAGAATAGAATTCCCTTCGTTAAATACAAGTTTAGTCGTTACATAGTACAAAACTTTTTTTGTTTTTTGAGAAAAGGGTTTACAATAATACAAAACTTACGTACATGATAACTTTAAATTCTTATATTAATTGTGCAATTTGGAGATCTGGTTTAAGAAAACATATCATTATTCTTTCATTTGTGAAGGTTTTGGGTTCGAATTCGAAGAAGAAAGAATAAACAAAAAAATTCCAAAGACTTGGAGTCAGCGTTGGCATGACCACGGTTACAGTTATTGCGCTTACGGTTTATTAACCATTGGTTACGGTTATTAATTTATTTTAACCTTAACATTAACCATTTAATATACGGTTACGGTTATATACGGTACGGTTACGGTTAGATACGATTAATATTTAGGTTTTAATTATATAACTATGTAACTTTTTAAAAAGTCATGATCGTGGGAAATGATACTAAAATTCTAAAACAAACGGCAACTAATTTATCTTAACCAAGTCAATTAGTCAAAATCATTTATATTGTGTAACGTAAACGACCATATTTTATTTCAAACTTAAGTAAATCTTTGAATTTAACTAAAATATAACATAATTCACAATTTTCTCATCAAATTAGTTAGAAGCCGTGTTTATAAGCATAATTTTATTACCACGATCTTTTTTTTTTGTTACAATTAATAGTTTTTCTAATCTTATTTATTTTTATTGTAAATTTGATGTGTTTTAATATTATTTATATTAGTTAGAAAATAATCAATTTAGCACATTCAGTTTTAATATTTAGTTATTATTGAATTAACTTTTTCTAATTTAATATTTACTATGTCATATTTATCATACATAATTAATTATACATAATTTATTTTTATTTTAAAATGGTTACGGTTAACCCACGGTTTTAATATGGTTACGGTTAAATAACCGTTACAGTTAACGATTACGGTTTAACCATAACTAATCAACTTTTACGGTTACGGTTACGGTTTTTCAACCGTTTAATACGGTTACGATTTGGTTACGGTTTAAAACGGTACGGTTACGATCCGAAATACGGTTACGGTTAGATTTTGGTAATGCTTAGGTTTGATCTTTAAATTTGAAAAATGAGCACCGTGAGACGTTCGTGAGATTAATCTAATTTACGGGGTGAACCTATCTCATTCACCCCCTCTCTATTAACGAGTCACAATTTAGATAATACATTGATTAAATTAAATCATTAAAATTAAATTAGTTGTGGGGACCACTCATTCTCTCTCTTTTCTCCCCCGTAAATCGTGATTTATTTTTTGATAATTAATAAATGAATTAATATTAACTAAATAAAATAATTCATACTCTCTAAATAATAAAACAATTAGATTAAACTAATTAATCCTAAAAAAACTAAACTCTAAACCCCAAATACTAAACTCTAAACCCACATATTAAACCCTAAACCTAACATACTAAATCTTAAATCTTAAACCCCAAATACTAAACCCTAAATTCAAATATTAAACCATAAACCCCACACATTAAACCATAAACCCAACATACTAAACCTTAAATCATAAACCCAAACTACCAAACCCTACACCTAAATATTAATTTAAATCCAATTGGGGTTTAACACTTGGGGTTTAGGGTTTAATATGTTGTGTTTAGGGTTTATAATTTGGGTTTAGGGTTTATAATTTGGGTTTAAAGTTTAGACTTTGGGTTTAGTATATGGGGTATAATATTTGAATTTAGGGTTTAGTATTTGGGTGTAGGGCTTATAATTTTTGTTTAGGGTGTAATATTTGGATTTAGAGTTTAGAATTTGGATTAGGGTTTAAAATGTGGGTTTAAGGTTTAGTATTTGGGGTTTAGGGTTAATTTTTTAGAATTTATTGATTTAATCTAATTGTTTTATTATTTTGATAAGATGGATTATTTTATTTAGATAATATTAATTATTTGATTAACTATAAAATAAATAAATAAATAAATAAAAGAGGAAGGTGTTGATTTATTAAGGAAGAAAAGAGAGAATGAATGGCCCATAATTAATTTAGTTTTAATGATGTAATTTAATCAATGTATTATCTAAATTGTGATTGGTTAATGGAGAGGGGGTGAATGAGGTACCAAGAATTGTTCTTCGGAAAATACCCTAATACTATTACTAGTGTCAAATACACCCCCACAATTTGTTTTAATTTAAACGAGTCAGTGCAAAAAAGATCACTGGTCGTCTCTCTCCCTGGACACAGCCCCTTTTCCAAAACCCTAATTTCCCAAATTCAATCCATGGCAGAACCAGCTCCAGCATCATCATCTTTCACTCCTTACATTCACTCACAAACCCTAACTCCTCACAATCGCGCCGTCTCCTCAGTGAAATTCTCCTCCAATGGCCGTCTCCTCGCTTCAGCCTCCGCCGACAAAACAATCCGCACATACTCCATCAATCCCTACGGAGACTCCATCGCCGAGCCCTTACGCGAATTCATCGGCCACGAATACGGTATCTCCGATGTCGCATTCTCTTCTGACGCGAGGTTTATCGTCTCAGCTTCCGATGATAAAACCTTAAAACTCTGGGACGTTGAAACTGGTTCGCTGGTGAAAACGTTTAACGGACACACTAATTACGCCTTCTGTGTAAACTTCAATCCTCAATCGAATATGATTGTCTCTGGTTCATTTGATGAAACTGTTCGGATCTGGGATGTGAAATCTGGAAAGTGTTTGAAGGTTCTTCCTGCACATTCGGATCCAGTTACTGCCGTCGATTTTAATCGCGATGGGTCTCTCATTGTTTCGAGTAGCTACGATGGGTTGTGTAGGATATGGGATACAGCGACTGGGCATTGTGTGAAAACCCTAATTGATGATGAGAATCCTCCTGTTTCCTTTGTTAGATTCTCTCCTAATGGAAAATTTATCCTCGTTGGTACTCTCGATAACACTCTGGTGAGTTCTTCTTGCTGATTCATCTCAGGGATTTGATGTTTGCTATGTGAATACTCGATATTGATCTTGAGAGAAGCATGAGGATTGTGCTAGTGTGTAACTTAGATTCTAGAATTGTGTGTGGATAGAAAGTATGCAAAATTTACTACCCTATATAAATTTAGCTTTTTTATACTAGTTCCGTTATTGATCAAGAGACTAGTGTTTTTAATGATCTAGCTTGGTATATATGTGGATCTATAGGGTATTCAAGAAGGATATAAATTCTCATGATTTGTTATTAATGCATTATTGATCTCTTGTTAATTTTCAATTTTTTTAGAGGTTATGGAATATTTCTTCGGCTAAGTTCCTCAAAACCTACATTGGCCATGAGAATTCAAAGTACTCCGTTACCTCTGCGTTCTCTGTCACAAATGGAAAGCGAATCGTCAGTGGATCCGAGGATAAGTGTGTATACATGTGGGAGCTTAACTCCAGGAAATTGCTTCAGAAACTTGAGGGCCATACTGAGCCCGTCCTGAGCGTGGCTTGTCACCCGACAGCGAACTTGATCGCATCAGGCTCACTTGACAAGTCTGTAAGAATTTGGACTCAGAAGAAAGCATGAAACAAGACTCTCTTTCTCTCTTCAAAAATCCATCCATGTAGGTATGTATGTATAATCATCCATTACTCACTTGTTAAAATGATCTTGTGTTAGATTGATATTAACTTCACTATGTCAAAATCCTATCTTTGTCTGGTGTAGGGGAAATGTGAGGCAGTTGTACAAGTTCTCGGTGTGAATTATAACTATTTTGAGAGGTCTAAAGGCAAAGCCAAATTCCTTGAATCCTTTAAGTACAAATGGACTTGAGAGATCGAGCAAAAATCGTCATTGTAGGTTTTCGAGCCATTGTATCAACCAATCTGTTGTCCATGCTTCTCTGTGTACCCACAATAATACAATTGGTTTTAAAGTATTTCAGGAATGAAAATTGTTCATCATATTGGTGGGTCTAGCTCATGGGTCAAAAGTACATATAAATGACTGACTAAATGTATGGTAGTTTGGTTGGGCCATGATGATGAAGCTTTATGGTCCCATTTTTCGATTTTCTCATTTTTATTGCAAGTCTTTGTTTTTTCCTTCAAATTTTAAAATGGACCACCTGAAAATTTGAACCCACTCTCTTATTGCAATTTCAAAACCAAAACAAAAAACAAAAAAGATGACTTTGTTATATCTTTTTGCTACACCAGTGGGGTGCTTTTACAGCGTGTCTTTCTGTTTACATGATTCAACAGAAAGCAACAGAAGCAGCACTTCCTATAGACCGAGTCATGTTTGTGTCTCTCCCAAAACAGACAAAGATCAAAATCTAGCTTTAGTTCTTGAGATATATATGCATGTTTGATGTTTCTATAAAACTTTAAAATAGTAAAAATTGAATTCAAGATTGTGATAGTCGATGTGTCATAATCTTGTAGAAGTTAATAGCCTTTGCGAAGAGGGTAGTCGATGAGTCCTAATCAGAGGAACATAACTACTCGAGACATGGAACAGAAAACAAACCATAGACCATTTGGGTTTGTTCATTTTAAGGCTCATGCTTTTGTTAAAGTTTTATTTTTAATTAAGGTCTAACATTTTTATTTGTTTAATTGCTAACATAATATTTTTGTCTAAGTTAATAATATATTCAAGCTTTCAACAAACGAATCTTCTTGATACACACACATCCAAAAGTATATCTTACCAATTAGCACAGAAAAAAGAGTAGATCTTCTCTCACACGTGCTTGCAAATTCTAATCATTCGAATTTCGAAGTATATATTAATTTACAAAAAAGATTCACTGTTTTATTTAATAATCTAGTGCAGGAAATGGGTTGCATATGAAAAAAAGAAATTTTTTTTGGTCCGGGTCTATAAAGAAGACAACAAAAATTCACCTAATATGAGTACGACTTATTCCAGTGGCTAAACAAATATGCTTTTGAAAATTTGAAAAATTTGACGTTCAATAATCCATATTATCTTATTCAAAAACTTGGCTTTTACAATTACTATATTTAATACGAGATCCAAAAGAAAAAATTAGTTAGATAATCTTGTGAGACATAAATAGGAAAATAAAACACAAGTTTGTTCACTGCCGAAACCATTATTGTTGTTGATCAGTGACATGTGATGACTGGTAAAAGATGAAATGATGCACAAAGGACTCTGTTTTTGCTGACTAACTACCTTCCACACTCAAAATTACGATCTTGTACCTACCCGACTCTCGAGGCTCCATCTCAGGGGTGTTCTCGTCATTTGACAGAGACCGGCTCTATGGGTTTGTTGTTCACGCCTTGGGGCTTGGGCATGGTCGTTGTGGTTCCGAAGGGTAGAAATGAGGTTACAAGGATCTTAAAGGGGTGTTTTGGTTATTTAACTGCTCTTAGCACGAATATATCCATCCACAAATAAGGCACTATAGGCTTATTTTGGATTAAACAAATAATAAAAAGTCTGCAATATGGTTGAACTGAGTTATAGAGATGAACTATTTCATCCGGGTTAATCGAGAAAAGAGAGGCCACGTGTGAAAAAATAATATTATTTTATTTTAAATAAAATTTATATTGTGCATAGATATTCATGCTCTAAGACCATCATTAATGGTCACACTTTGTAAGTGTTTTTAACCATTATAAAAATTATTTTACCACTATTCAAGATTCATTAATTGTATTTTTGGGTCTGTGTCTAAAACTTTTTTAGCAAGTTTCGTAAGTATAAAATTCCATTTTAATTAAAGACACTAACAAAAGTTCTGCATTAATCATGCTGTCCAAGTTTAGTTAATTAAGGTCCCTAAGTTGACTATACAATCAAAACCGGTCATTATCTTTAATTATTTCGTTATTGGGTTTTTACCTTTCTTTTTAACTTTGGTCCCTTTTATCTTTAAAACATCGTTATGACTTTATGGTTCGCTTTGAGTAGGCATGACCACGGTTACAGTTATTGCGGTTATGGTTATTTAACCACCGGTTACGGTTACAAATTTTTATAACCTTAACCTTAACCATTTGATATACGGTTAAAACGGTTACGGTTAAATACGGTTACGGTTGTTACGGTTACGGTTATATACGGTTATAAGTATTTGATAATTATATTACGGTTAATAATACGGTTATAATTATGTTTCTCATAACCGAATAAAAAAATAAGTGAAATTTTTAAAAAATGTTGTTTAACTTCGTTTATATATTGAAAATTGGATGGTATTGAAATCAAACATAGTATGTTTGATTCTTTGAAGATGAAACTATAAAAAACCTATAGCTAATAAATGATCTTATAATTTTTTTATACAACCGATGAAAAAATTTTAAAACATTTTTGACTTCACTTGTATTAGTTTTTTGAAATATATTTGAACTTAGAACTTCAAATTTTTGTTTGCCTCCAAATATTTTGATTGCGGTAACAATTTAGCATATATTTATAATTAGGCAACGGTTATTTTAATTTTAAAATCTTGAATTTAACTAAAAACTTAGCATTAGTTTACTACTTTTCTCTTAAAATTAGTTAGACTCCATGATAATAGGCATGCTATCCATCCACTTTGACTTGGTTTGCATCCACATTCCACGATCTTATTATTTTCTTTTACTTCTTTTAATCCTTTTATTTATATTAGAAATTTATTATGCTTTAATATTACCTATTTTTGTTGTAAAATGATCAATTATATAATTATATTTAACACATTCCTTTTTAAATTTTAGTAAATATTTTTTTCGAATATTTTATGATTGGACTCGTAAGTTTAGTTTTAATTTTAAAACGGTTACGGTTAAAATTTTACGGTTTAAACGTACGGTTAACCGACAGTTTTATATGGTTACGGTTAATTAACGGTTACGGTTAACACATTTTTTTAACCATAACTAATATGCTTTTACGGTTACGGTTACGGTTTTCTAACCATTTTTATACAGTTACGGTTTGGTTACGGTTTAAAATGTACGGTTACGGTCCGAAATACGGTTACGGTTTGATTTTGGTCATGCCTAGCTTTGAGATTATTTTTTTGCCAAAAGAAGAGTTTGCATTATTGGTTGGAGTAGATAGATATTCATATCATAAGCCTGTTTATTATTATGTCCGTATTATGCATTTGACGTTATAACTTAAACGAGGTATTAATACATCAGATGATTTGGTAACATCACCTTTCAAAAGATTCAGAAATAGAAACAACAAGGCTCCAAAACATATTAATGAACCTTCTCTCATTACATTATCCTCCTCTTTTTTCCACTAATCCTATGTTTCATGCATATATTTCTATATATATCTATAACGTCAATGATTTTCAACATTTTTTGTTGTCTTCTAAGTTTTGATTGTGTGTGTTATTTTTTTCAGAAAGAATTATGTATAGAAATGCAAGTTTCTAAAAATCTCCCTCACATTGGATTTATAATAAATCAAGTAAAATCCAGAAAAAAAAACAAATAAAAGAACACGCCATTTCTATCATCTTCTTCACTTAAACCAAACCCAAACTTACACAGAAAGAGAGAAAAAAAGAGCCATGAAACTTCTTCTTCTCCTCCTCCTCCACATTTCTCATTCTTTCACCGCGGCTCGACCAACCACCGAGCTCCATGCTCTTCTCTCACTCAAAACCTCCCTCACCAGCGGCGAACAATCATCATCTCTCACCTCATGGAACCTTTCGAAAAGCTTCTGTTTATGGGCCGGTGTCACGTGCGACGTCTCTCTCCGACACGTGACTTCCCTCGATCTCTCGAGCCTTAACCTCTCTGGTACTCTCTCCTCCGACGTAGCTCATTTACCTCTCTTGCAGAATCTTTCCGTCGCTGCTAACCAAATCTCCGGTCCTATTCCGCCGGAGATCGCCAATCTCTCCGAGCTCCGTCACTTAAATCTCTCCAATAATGTCTTCAACGGTTCGTATCCCAATCAACTCTCTGCAAGATTGGCGAATCTCCAGGTTTTGGATTTGTACAACAACAATTTGACCGGAGATTTACCAGTTTCCATCACTAATCTGACACAGCTCCGACATCTTCACCTTGGTGGGAATTACTTCACTGGCCGTATCCCGGCGGTGTACGGAAGCTGGCCTGTTCTTGAATACTTAGCAGTTTCCGGCAACGAGCTAGTCGGAAAAATCCCTCCGGAGATCGGAAACTTAACGACTCTTAAAGAGCTTTACATAGGATATTACAACGCTTTCGAAAACGGTCTTCCACCAGAGATTGGTAAACTATCGGAGCTTGTTCGGTTCGACGCTGCTAATTGTGGTTTAACCGGAGAGATTCCACCGGAGATTGGGAAGCTACAGAAGCTCGATACGTTGTTCTTGCAAGTAAACGCGTTTTCAGGTCCATTAACTTCAGAGCTTGGGGTGATTTCGAGCTTGAAATCAATGGATTTGTCTAACAATATGTTCACCGGCGAGATTCCAGCGAGTTTTGAGCAGCTTAAGAACTTAACGCTCTTGAATCTCTTCAGGAACAAGCTTTACGGTGCTATACCTGAGTTTATCGGTGACTTGCCGGAGCTCGAGGTTTTGCAGCTATGGGAGAACAATTTCACAGGTAGCATTCCTCAGAAATTAGGGGAAAATGGTAGACTAGTGATTCTTGACCTCTCATCCAACAAACTCACCGGAACTTTGCCGGTAAACATGTGCTCCGGTAACAGGTTAATGACACTCATCACTCTCGGGAACTTCTTGTTTGGTTCCATACCGGATTCGCTTGGCAAATGCGAGTCTTTGACCCGGATCCGGATGGGTGAGAATTTCCTCAACGGGTCCATTCCTAAGGGGCTTTTCGGCTTACCTAAACTATCGCAAGTGGAGCTTCAAGACAATTATCTCACTGGAGAGTTACCAATAGGCGGAGGAGTCGTCTCTGTTAATCTTGGTCAGATCAGTCTATCAAATAACCACCTCTCTGGTCCATTACCGCCGGCTATCGGAAACTTCTCCGGTGTCCAAAAACTACTCCTAGACGGTAACAAGTTTGGTGGACCGATTCCGCCAGAGATCGGTAGGCTTCAGCAGCTATCCAAGTTAGATTTTAGCCACAATCTGTTCCCGGGTCGCATCGCACCGGAGATCAGTCAATGCAAGCTGCTAACGTTTGTTGATCTAAGTCGTAACGAGCTCTCAGGTGAAATCCCTAACGAAATCACAGGTATGAGGATATTGAATTACTTGAATCTTTCGAGAAACCATCTCCTTGGTTCGATACCTGTGACTATGGCATCAATGCAGAGTTTGACATCCGTTGATTTCTCTTACAACAATCTCTCTGGGTTAGTTCCTAGCACTGGACAGTTCAGTTACTTTAATTACACATCGTTCTTAGGTAATTCTGATCTATGTGGTCCGTATTTGGGTCCTTGCGCAAAAGGAAGTCACCAGCCTCATGTTAAACCTTTATCTGCTACTACGAAACTGTTACTCGTCCTCGGATTACTCTTTTGTTCGATGGTGTTTGCTATAGGGGCCATAGTCAAAGCTCGGTCCTTGAGAAACGCGAGTGACTCCAAGGCCTGGAGATTGACTGCTTTCCAGAGACTAGACTTCACTTGTGACGATGTCTTGGACTCTCTCAAGGAAGACAACATCATTGGTAAAGGCGGAGCGGGGATTGTCTACAAAGGCGTGATGCCTAACGGCGACCTAGTTGCGGTCAAGAGATTAGCTACAATGTCCTATGGATCTTCCCATGATCACGGATTCAACGCTGAGATTCAGACGCTAGGAAGGATCAGACATAGGCACATCGTGAGGCTGCTTGGGTTTTGCTCTAACCACGAAACGAATCTCCTTGTGTATGAGTACATGCCCAATGGTAGCCTCGGAGAAGTTCTTCATGGGAAGAAAGGAGGTCATTTACATTGGGATACACGTTACAAGATTGCTCTGGAAGCAGCTAAAGGTCTTTGCTATCTCCACCACGATTGTTCCCCTTTGATAGTTCACAGAGATGTCAAGTCCAACAACATCCTCCTTGATTCCAACTTCGAAGCTCACGTCGCTGACTTTGGTCTCGCCAAGTTCTTACAAGACTCCGGCACCTCTGAATGTATGTCCGCCATTGCAGGCTCCTACGGCTACATAGCTCCAGGTAATTTAATCAAACACTTGGTGGGTGGGATTCAAATCTTTGAATTCATTTGTTTTTTTTTTTGGTTGGTTGCAGAATACGCGTATACATTGAAGGTAGACGAGAAAAGCGATGTGTACAGCTTCGGTGTTGTTCTTATGGAGCTCATCACCGGGAGAAAACCCGTCGGAGAGTTCGGAGACGGTGTCGATATCGTTCAGTGGGTTCGAAGCATGACGGATTCAAACAAAGAATGTGTGCTTAAAGTGATCGATCTTAGACTCTCTTCAGTACCTATTCACGAAGTAACGCACGTCTTCTACGTTGCGTTGCTCTGCGTTGAAGAACAGGCGGTGGAGAGGCCGACGATGAGGGAAGTTGTCCAGATTCTCACTGAGATTCCAAAGATCCTTCCTACGAAGCAACATGCGGCGGAATCAAACGTGACGGAGATATCTCCGGCGAGGAATGAATTGTCGCCGGAATCAGGAATTATGCCGGATCTTCTCAGTAATTAGAATTTACAGTGATGGGGGCAAAATTGTCCTTTTTCTGTCGTCTCGACCGTTCCGGTATAAATTTTTAAGCAATGAGATTTCACGAATATTCAACTAGTATTATCCTCTATCCTCTGGTAGGAATTTTGAATATACACATTTTCTCTAAAGTTAATTTCAAGAAATTTCGAGTTTTGAGAACATTATGCATATTACACCAAAAATGCGGTATTCTTCTCTTAGAAAACATTATTTGGTTTAAACTAAATAGTGTTGACCAGTAGCTCGACGTTGGAAAAATGAAAGATTTTGCTGTGGATAAATTTATATTTTAATGTGATCAACCATGGACCTCCATTTAGTTCATTGTAAACGTTCTAACCCGTTATTATAGGGCTTGTTACATTTAAATGTACTTTAGCAAATTTCTCTTAAAAAAAAAAATACTTTCTACCAATGACATACTTATTTGATGGCTAAAGACTTTAGTAACCTTGAAAATGACAAACAAACATTTTTTACTTATTTATTTAACAACTCTAAATTTACTTCTCCTTCTCATTCGGTTATTATCTTTCCATCCTCACAAGGTTTTCTCATCGACAAAAACTCAAAAATATATGAATCTCTTTGTGAAGCCAATCGATTTTCCAGTAGCTTTCTAATTCTTTGATTCGATCTTGTTATTTAGTTTCGTTCAATAGCTTTCCAATTTTTTTCCAGATCTGGAGATAATATCTTCATTCTCTCCTTAAAAAACATCTCTTTTTTCTTTTCTTATATTTGTTGCTTTTAAAAATTGCTCTCATATGAGATGGAGATATCTCTTCATTATGCCATCCAAAATCTCAAGATTTCTCTCTTGATGATCACTTCAAATCTCTAATCTCAAATTCAATTTGTGTTTTTGAATGGGTTACTGATTTCACGTACAATAAGACTTTCAATTGGGGTTCTATTGATGGATTAGTTTGTGTGGTTCTTATTAGTTTACAAAATATCTTGTATAATTTACAATGGACAAAGTTTTGTGGACAAGCTAGCGTGGACAACATTTTCCGAGTCGTGTAGGAGATTGCGTGTTTATGTATGGATCTTTTGAGAACATTGTAGAGTTTTTATTTCATGTGTATGTACATAATGACTGTAATTGATCTGGAATTAAGCTAGTTTGTTTGATCATCTCTCCATCAAAGATCAATGAAAATCTTTCATCGGTTTATAGTACGTGTGAGTATGGATTATGCAATATTTGTGTTTGATTGCTTGTGCTTGATTAATGGTCATAGCATGTCCACACAAACTTGACATTACAAGGTCCACAATAATGTGTCTATATTACAATAATGTTTCAAGATAATCCATACGTAAAATCAACAATTCATCCACGACAATCCATCCACGACAATCCATCAGCGATAATCTGTCCATGATAATCCGTCCGCGATAATCCATCCACAAAAACAACTTAAATCGAAGTAGAACAAAGATAGAAAGAGGGCATCCATATTCACATACATCGACTCAAGCTTTCACAGAAATTAAACCAACACATAATTTCGTTACTAAAAAATTAGACAGAAACTCAAACCCAACAATCAAATTCAAGGCTCCATTACTCCAAATATCTAAAATTGTGACAATTCATGATGTATATCAAGCAAAGAGAACAAACCTTTTGTTTTTTGTTTGTTTCAACAAGATATCTTTCTATCACTTGATTTGTGTCAATGTCTTTGTCATCCATGTTCAAAATTAACCTCATCCTCGCCTCCTTTATCTTCTTCTCTACTTGATTTTCACGGGAGTAACTACACCACGATCTCTCCAATCAAACTCCTCTGGGTGATTCTCGGCATGTAGAATTGGAGCCTTGTTAGCATCCTTAGAAAGCTCAAACCCACTTTGAAGCCACTACTTCGTGAAAGAGACTATGACAATCGAAGTAGCTCATACATGACAAAATCCCAACTAAAGATAAGTGAAAGGGAAGAAACAAAACGAAAGAAAGAAAATAGATTTATGTAACAAACATATCGATATGAACAAAGTAAAGTAATAGTCTTTGCCTAACAAGTTTAATCATAACCGTTGATATAACAACAAAAGATACAAGATAAACGGTCAAGATTATAATTACTTTTGTGTCTGCAAGTAGTTATAAGTTGAACCAAATGTACTTTTGGGATTTTAAAAAATGCACAATGGAAAAAGTAGGGCAACCACATAAAGTATCTATTAGTAAAATAAGTTTCTGAAAAAGTACCTATAGGAGTAAAAATCTCTTATTATATTATAGATTTCGAGAATTAGTTTAGATTTCTATTCCAAATTTTACCTCAGTTATACAAGAAGAAAAAAACTAGTGGTCTCTCGTTATATTGAATCTGAAATCTTATTCCATTTTCTTTAGAGAAGATTATATAATTCATAGTGTTTCCTTTTTAGTCGTTAGAGAATCCATCAAAATAAGCATCTATTATGTATACTTGCACACCTTTACTTTACTCTTTTGGAGTGTAACTGATTGTGGCACAAAAAGACATTCCATGTGAGAGGGGAAACTAAGGTATGAATGTGTTAGGGTGGGACTGATGATCAGTTATCGTGAGAAGGGAGAAAGTGAAAGCTCACTCACATTTTCCCCCAATTATTGCATATGTATGCGTAGTGTCTTAATGAGTCAAATGGTCCTAAGGTCGTTTTTCCACACTGTTACCTTGTCTTGAAGCAAAAATCTAATTTACACTGAAGCATTTATGACCTCTCTCTGTATATCTTCCATTAATATAAGCCACATTATATTCAACTTTGATTTTGACCCATCAGATATCAAATCCTTTTGGTGTTGTTGCTTTCCTAAGTTTCCTTGATATCTACTAGTTTTATTTGATAACCATGACTATTGAGTTACAAAAGATAAGAAAAAAAAACCAATAAGAATTTCTGTCGTACAGCCGAAAATAGTTGGCATCTCCAACCCTACACCAAATCTCATTTTTTGGTGTAAAATATTCTCCAACCCAACACCATTTCCAATACCAAAAATGGTGTTAAACTTTTTAATTTTATAAAATGATCCTTTATCTTTTAAGTTCTTTTAAAATCGATTGTTTTATTTACAAAAATAAGAAATAAATAATAAATAAATTTTAGATATATAAATTTAAATTATATAAACTTTTAAATTTATCATTATTTCATAAAATTTGTATAAATTATAGTTTTTGTTGTATATAATTAAAAATTAAAATATAAATTACATAAACTTTAATAGAAAATATAATTATATTGATTAAATAATCAATTTAGAATACATAAATTACTAAAATTAAAGATAAAAACATCAAATAATTTACTAAAATTAAAGATAAAACATATTAATTTATATAATTTTATGGAAATTTAATAAAAATAAAAGAGAAAGGATCAAATTGCAAATTTTAAAAATATGAAGTACTATTAACAATTAACAAAAAAATTGAAAAGAAAATATACTTAGAATATTCTTTTTGTGTAAAAAATGGTGTAAATCATTGGAGTAAACTCACCACCAATTTGGTTTTACATCATTTTTTACACCAAAATGGTGTAAACTATTGGAGATGATCTTAGATTATTTTGGAAGATTTAAAATGAACCGGATCAACCCATTTAAATTGAACTTGATTTAACCAAATTGATTTCCATCAATAATTCATCCCAGATCCGTATTAGAACCGATTCGAATAAACCGTACCACCCCAGATTGAAAACTGCATCAGTGCATCTGGAACTGAACCGAAAATACTTGACCAATTTCACTAAACCAAAACCGAGTCAAGAAGCTAAGGTTCACGGTTTTGTACAATGTCACACACTATATTATAAAGACGATCTAGGAGAAGCTTCTAGAAGCATCTGAAAAAGAATATCCCAAGCACATAGTAATATATCTCGAGAAGATCTAGGAGAATCATCTAGAAGCATCTAGGAGAATATCCCAATATATATATCTTATTATATAAAGGAGAGTTCTTCAAAATTGTAATTCATTAGATGATGACATGTTTCTAATAGTAATCGAGATGATGGCATGAGTTATATTTTAAAATTAATTAAGAAAAATTAAAATTAAAAATGGTAAACTAACAAAATAATTGTTAAGTACCTAACCAAATTGTAAAAAGGAAAGTTCTTAAAACAATTAAAATGGAAACACACACAATTATATAAATAAGAATTCTTCAAAAATGTAACTCATGAGATGATGACATGTGTTAAATTTTAAAATTAGTTAAGAAAAAGTAAAATTTAAAAAGGTAAACTAACAAAATAATTGTCAAGTAACTAATCAAATTGTAAAAAAGAAAATTCCTACAAAAATTAAAATGGAGAACACACAAAATTAAATGTTAAGTAATTACCAAATTGTAAAAAAAGTAATTTCTAATAGTTCAAATTAATTAGAGAACAAAATAACTAACCAAACTGTAAAAATATTTTTTTTTTACAAATACTAAATATGAAAAACATACAAAATAATTGTTAAATAATTAACCAAATTGTAAAAAAAAAATTCATAATAGTCCAAATTAATTAAAACCCAGCAAATCTTTTAATAGTGTGAACTAATTAGAAAAGTAAATAAAATTTACAATAGTCTAAACTAATTATAAAAGAAAACTAAAAATAAAAGTTGAGAGAATATAAGTCGTGAAAAAAGTAGAAGGACAATATAAATACAAAAAGTAACTTCTATCAATATTTAAATCCATATGATATGGATTAAAACATGAAATTAAGGTAACTTTGACATCTAATTATTTAGGATCTATATTTGAATTGTATTTCAAAATATTTTAATAATTTTACGGATTACTAATTAAAATTTAAATACTCCCTCTGTTCCTAAAAGATGAATTTTTTACAAAAAAAATTTGTTCCAAAAAGATAGAGTTTTTACAGTTTTCTATGCACTTTTACAAATTCCAAAACAAATACTGAAATACTATTGGTTAAACTTTATTGAAAACTGTAAATCGTAGAAATCAATGCGTTTTCTTAATAACCGTGCATTACCTTAAACATCTATTAATTAGGAACAGAGAGAATATTTTTATGTATAATTTTAATGTGATTAGCCGTGTATAAACGCGGCTTTTAATCTAGTATATATATATATAGGAACTGTTACGGAGATCGAGGGAATAGTCTATTCGCTTTCTCGGTAAGAATATACATAGAAGAAAAGTTAAAGAAACCCTTGACGGTTAGGGTTATATAGCGAGAGAGAATAATCAGTAATTACAAAAGTCTAAACCATCAACACTTTTGTTGACCAGCCATAATTTCTTAGGTGTGGAACAGTTCGGAAATTTAACAATTAAAAGCGTTAATAATTAAAATCATGATCGCAATTATACAGTAGTATCTATCATAAGATTATAATATTACTTATGTGACGAATTATATATCAACTATTGAATTAACATGAGTTGCATGGATGATGGATCTAATTAGTTCCATTCAGATATCTAAAAAGCACAAATATCAATCTAAGTGGCGGTCGTCGTAGTAAAAAGGACACTGATAAATTTACTTGTCTCTTGATTTTTTTTTTTTTTTTGTCGTCCATAACATTTATAACAAAGATTACATGATCGTCCACTTTATTACATAAGAAGAACTAGTAATTCTAGATGACTTAGCAAGATGGTCAACTAGACAGAGGCTATCCCTAGAAGTATAAGAGAACTTCAAGTTATGAGTACAAGCAACCGAAAATATATCTTTGACATAAGTTATGATAGAGCTAACACAACTTCCTTTCCTGATTTGCAACCCGTGATTGAGAGTATCATACAAGGGTTTTGCATCTCCTAGGAAGAGTATTCCTTTGTATCCTAGGACCCGAATTTTTATAATTGGTTGACTGATATATGAAAAGATAATTTAAGAACAAATTTAAGAATTACAATACCAAATTATAAAGATGAAAAAGAATTGTAGAGGCGAGACGGATCTCTTTCCTTAAATCCTTAAACGCCTCGTAGTGTGACGGTTTCATAGCGATCAGATTCCCATGATACAACTGCGGTTGTTTCTGTCTTCCATCACCGAAGAACATAACCTATCGAAGCAAAATTCTATGTGTATTCTCAGACACAAAAAATCAAAAGAAAAGAAGAGATCATGAGAGAATTGTTTTTAGAACTTTGATATGTTTCAATCTCCTTTGTATCGAATGAATGTTTTTCTCATTATATAGAAAAGTCAGAGAGGAGAGGGACGTTTCTTCAGCTTGTCAACAAAGCTTAATTCCCAACGTATTATCATTGATTTCTCATCAATGTCAAATCCGACCATAACTACAACTTTATTTTATACGTTATTTTGGCATCCAATTAAAGAGATATTTTGTGATTATTTTAACAATAAATTAATCACAATTCTGATTTAAATTTGGTCCATACTAAATAGGCTAATGGGCCAAAATTTATTAACCAAATGCTAAACCAAAGATTTAATATCAATTCCAATTCCAAATCCGATTTCAAATCTAGTACGATTTGATTTGGTACACCGTATACGCGCGTGATTTGTAATTTTTTTCTCTCTTATACACCGTAACTTTTGTTATGACTTTTCTATAAACATACAAGAGGACTTTCACCTCATGTATCGAATGTGGTATATTTGTTAATTTTCATATTTAGCCAAATATTCAACATTTACAAGCTCTCCAAGTCATCGATTTGGACCAATATTTATCATTCAAACGAACGTTGTTTTTGACAAATGAATATACTATCTCATAGTGGTCATTACAATGAATCCAACGATTCTAAGTTCCGGTCATTCCGACAACTAAATTGTACGGAAAAGTCATCGGAATATTGGCCAACGCCATTGTCAAAAAACAAATTCCAACAATCATTTCCCAAACTGCCATTGTTAAGGCTTCAACTTCTGCTTCTATAGGTGAATTGATGGATGTGATGGAAGTAGAGCCTTGAAAAATCTGTCTTTGGTTTTTGTACAGGCACCAAGCCACTCCGGCTTTGTTCTGAGCTGAATTCCAAGATGCATCTACAAGGCAATGATAAGAAAACTCCATATGTCATCAAAAGTTGGGTTCATCATCCTTTCATCCTCTGTCTTAGAGGGATGGCTGAAAAGATGGTCATTGCTAGCCTCAGCCAAATCTTCCATTCCATATATGCTCTATTGATAGCATGAGGAATACTTTCTCTATAGTTCCGAAAGAACAAGTTGTTCCTCATTTTCCATATATTCCAAAGTATGAATGGAAAGAGGTGAAATTGATACGTTCTCTTGAATTTAATTTATATTGCCAACATTGACATTCTTATTTGACGTATTCGAAATGATCACATTTTAAACTAGATTATTTAATGGCTATATTTACAATAAAAGAAATCCGCCGAGTCTCGATCCAACCTCTTTTGGTTAAAAACCCATAAAATATTTTAACGCGGTGAAAAGATGTCATGATCATCTCATGATTACGAGTTAATAACAACTCATCTATCAGCTGAACTAATAAAAAAATTAGGGAGGCCGATTTGAATTATTTGAAATCTTTAGAGGATGTTATTGGATCCATGATTTGAAGTCAACTTCGTAAGCTTTAAATTTTTGAAATTTTAAATTCTGATGGAGTTTATTTGGGTGAAATCTAAAAATCTCTGTAGTATCTTTAAAATTTGATTTTTAGCTATTTGTTCACTAAACTCTATTCTCGTATGATTTCAAATCCATTAAAAACCAAAAAGTTCCAAAATCTTTTAAATTTGAATAGTAGTGGATTTTAATTATAGATTTGAAATCTTCTATTGAATAATAGAAGATTTTAAAATTATAGAGACATGATTTTACAAATATCATATCCAATAACACCGAATTTTAAAATAGGATTTAGAATAATTAATTGAAAAATAGTAGATTTTGGTTAGATTTAAAATCTGCTAAAATCCATCATTGAATAACACTTAAACTTAATATCTAATATATTATTAGAGAGCTAACTATGCACCAGAATGACAGTTGAATTTTTTATAACATCGTATTTTAATGTTGTCTTTAACTAATTTTAATTCTAAAACGATAAATCTAACAACAGGTTTAAAATTTTATTTTTTAAATTTACTCAATATATCTGAAAAACAGTTTTTTTAATAAAAAAATTCTAACTGATAAATTCGATTCGAAATTATTTATTTTATGAGAATATTCATCTCTATCTAATCGATCATCTCATATATATATATATATATATATATATATATACATTTCTCTAATTTTGATAGTCAAACCCATCATCACGTTTTCTTTAGTTTAGTCACGTAGGTCTCTTTGCTTTTCTTATTGTAGTTTTCGTTCTCCGTACTGTTTTTAGCCATTGTCAAGTCAAATTGGTTATTTGTTTTAAATGTGTTCATGTTCCTTTAATCAATATCTAACGTACTTTGTGTTTATGTGGTTTTAATGTAAAACCCGCCAGGACTGTATTCCTAAACGTAATACCTGCCAGGTGTGTTTTTCTAATTTATATGTTTTGTATGATTTTCTCATATACTCTTTCTTTCTGTTTTGCAATTCTAACTAATACATATCATGTTTTTTCTATTTGTTATCTTGGATTGCCTCCTTTGTCGAGTAATACTAACAGATCGGTTTGTTGTTATGGAGCTACTTATGCTTTCGTAGATCTATGAAAAAAGGTATGAAGCTATGTGTTTTTCTAAGGTTTTCTATATAAATCTCATATATTGTTTTGGATATCTATGAATATATGTAAACGATAAGTAGGTCTCTTATCTCATCAATCCTTACATGTATCGTTTTATAATTGATTAGCCCATAATTAGTTGGTTCTTCGTTAAAACACTCAGCGCAGTTTTGTTGTTTCTTCTTATAATATATACTACTGGTATTAGGTAAAGGTTTAGTCGAACATTAATATTCTCCTTCGCTTGGTTTTGTTTTCATTAGTGAGGTATGTTTTCTTACTGTTTGATTCTATAATTGTGCTTTTTTTCTCAGGATTTTTTTCTTCATGTATCACATATTTAATTTGAGTTTCAATTGTGCGTTCCTTTTATTGGACTTTATTGTTGATAGGGTTTTGGTTTGCAGGTTTCTTTGTTGTCAAGGTATGACGTTTTTTGTAGCTCAGTTTTATTGTTGATCGATTTTAATTCAGGTCCTTATTCTTATTGATAATGTCTTTTCTTTCTGTAGCCATTATATGTTGTGTTCTCTTTGTCGTTGAGGATTTTTGTTTTGATATTACACAAGACTTCAAAAGGCATCAATAGCCATTTAATGTGCATGGAGGTGCAGACTTGCTAGAGGAAAGCTTAAAATATTTAACATGGTTGGATTCTTTGCTTTATAACATTTCATTGCTGTCTAACACAATGTGCATGAATATCCTTATTCAATTGTTTACTCCCGTGTTTATTTCGATTTAAGCAGCAAGAGAACCTGATGCTAAAGAAGCAAAGTATAATTTGGATCAGAGAGTTTGCATGGAATTTTCAATTGGATTAGCTGGTAGATTAGCTTATACCTTGCATTTTCATTTTTTCTTTTCGCAGTATCTTTAGATTAAACTAATTTGTAGGCTGTGGTATGCAAAGTTTGTTGCTAAATTTGGATTGCTTTGTTATTTTTTTACTGGTAAACACACAGATTTTGAGAAGGCAAAGGTGCAAAAAGTTTCAAGAGGCCTTGCATACCATGCGGTAGCAATGAACAAGAGCCTCTTTGGATACTTATCTCTGGCATTATATTGCCGCGACATAGGAAACTGTCTAGGCGACTGTCTTTGGGCGTTAATGTACATGGAGGATAACGTTTCTCTTTTCTGATTTCATCTAAGTTTTTTTTTAACGTTTATAGCTATGAATTGTGGATAACGCCTCTTAATTTTGGTCATACATACATTTAACTGATCTTGTGTTTTTCTTCCGGCTTCCTCTCAGTTTGTGAGAAGGTTGAAAGCAAAGGACAGTTTCAATCATTTTCACTTGCTGTTCGTATGTGACGCAAGCAATTTTCACTTGATGTTGCTTTTGCAATGATTATCGATAAGAGTTAGGGACAAACATTAGAGAAAATTGGTTTATAATTATCAAAACCGGTTTTCATCACAAATGTTTAATTGTATGTTGTTGTGTCGAGGGTAACTTTGAGTCTTTGAGATTGAAAATAGTGATCACGGACAAAGATGGGAACCTATTTACAACGAAGTTTTTCAAAATATCTGACCTTCTAATTACATAATTTATTAGTTATTATAGGTCTGTTCGTTTGCCTGCCGCGCGCGACTGCGGCTTGCAGCTGCGTCATGCAGCCAGACGCTGCGATTGTTATTCGTTTGACAGCCGCAACGTTTGGCCGCAGCGTCTAATCGCTGTTCGTTTGTCTGCCACTGCGGCTGCGTCTCAAATTTTAACCGCAACGCTAATTTTTAAACGCAGACGCATAATTTTTCTACGGCTAAAAATTTATGATGCAAGACGCAGCCGTAGGTACCTGCGGCTGGCAAACGAACAACATTTGACCGCATAATGCAGCCGTAAGCCGCTGCGACTGTCAAACGAACAAGCCTTAAAACTTTTGTTTTACGGAGACATTTTTTATTATTTGTTGGTTTTCTATTTGAGCTATCAATACCATTTCCATCAATACCATTTCCACAAACTTAAGGGCACACACGTTACCTTTTCTAAATGAACAAAGCACACAACAAATAATACTAATAAACCCAAATCCCTAAATGTTACTTGCGTCACAAGAAACAGAAAAGAATTGTGAAGTCGTGAGAGTAAGAGAGGAAACACAAACATAAATAAGAAAAATAAATCTCAGTTTTCTAGATTTCTCATTTATCGTTGACTTGGCGAATATGTAAGGTCTAGAATGTATAATTTGCATTGCGAAAGTTTACACTTCCATATAGGGTTTGGTATCCCTCACATTGTAATGAATATAAAAGGTTAAATATTCTATGTTCATTTGTGAGGACACACCTATTCGAGTTTACACCACAAATATAGAGTTATACTGGATTCACCATGAAATTAAACATTATGATTTTTTTATTTGGTTAATTTTTTTTAGTATCACAAGTATTTTTTGTTTGGTTAAGTAACTTGGTATACCAGGACGCGAACCCGAGCTGGAAATATATTTCGAATATTACTGAATTTTAAAGCTATACTAGGCCCGAATTGAACTAGACCCGAATTTTATTTTTCACATCCCTAAACTCAGAAACCCGAATTACCCATTCTGAATCTAACGAGTACTCGAATGCCTACTCATATGTTAGGGTTTAGACTACATATTAGGGAGTTCTCCTTAAAATGGTCAGGTTTAGTAGAATCGATCTTTTTAAATCACTCAATCTTTTACATAAATTCGTAAGGGTTTAGGCTCCTATACTAAGATTTAGTGCCACTTAAAATCGACAAGTTTAGTAAAATTAATCATTTTAAATCATTCAATATTGTACGTACAGTTCTGATTGTTCAGGCTCGCATATTAAGGTTTAGTCACCTTCAGATTAACGAGTTTAGTCAATTGACCATTTAAATCATTCAATAACTTACATATTATAGGCTCCCATATGGTTTAGTGTCCCTTAAAATAAACAAGTTTAGTTAAATCGACCATTTTAATTCATTTACTATTTTACATACAGTTGTGAGGCTTTACGCTTCCAGATTAGGGGTTAGTGCCTCTTAAATAAGCAAGTTTAGTCAAATCGATCATTTTAGACCATTTAGTGTTTTACACAAAGTTGTAAGGGTTTAGGCTCCCATATTGGGGTTTAGAGCAACTTCAAATTGAAAAGTTTAGTGAAATTGATCTTTTAAGTCATCCAATATTTTACATACTGTTGTAAGGATTTAGGTTCCCATATTAGGGTTTGGTGCCCTTTCAAATTGAAATGTTTAGTCAAATAGACTATTTTAAATCATTCGATATTTTACATACAATTGTTAGGGTTTAGGCTCTCATATTAGAATTAAGTGACACTTAAAATCGACATATTTAGTCAAATTGATCATTTTAAATAATTTAATATTTTATGTACCGTTGTGAGGGTTTAAGCTCCTATATTAGAGTTTAGTGCCCCTTACAATCGACAAGTTTAATCAAATCAATTATTTTAAATCATTCAATATGTTACATAGAGTTGTGAGGGTTTAGACTCTCAAATTAGGGTTTAATCTCCCTGAAAATCGATCATTTTAGTCAAATTGATCATTTTAAATAATTTAATATCTTACATACAATTTTTAGGGTTTATGCTAAATCGATAAGGTTTAGTTAAATCGATCTTTTAAATCATTTAATATTTTACATACAGTTGTGAGATTTTAGGCTCCCGTATTAGGGTTTAGTGTCCACTAAAATTGATAAATTTAGTCAAATTGATAGTTTTAAATCATTCAATATTTTCCATACAGTTGTGAGGATTCAACCTCACATACTAGGAGGGTTTAGTACCCTTTAAAATTGATAAGTTTCGTCAAATCAATCATTTTAAACCATTCAATATTATATACAGTTGTAAGGGTTTAGGCTCTCATATTAGGCTTTCGTACCCATTAAAATTGAAAAATTTAGTCAAATCAATTTTTAAAATCACTCGATATTTTACATACTAGAGTTTAGTGCCTTTTAAAAATAGAAATTTTGTCATATAGATTTTTTAAATCATTCAATATTTTACATACAATTGAGAGGGTTTAGGCTCTCAGATTGGGATTTAGCGATCCTTAAAATCAACAAGTTTAGTTAAATTGATCACTTTAAATTATTCAATATTGTCCTTTCAAATATAGGATTTTCTTCGAATCGACCATTTAAAATCATGCAACTTTAGATATTAAATGTACAACAAAAAACGAGAGAATCTATATTAAAAAGATATATTATTGATAAACTATATGTTATAAAACATAATACCCGCGCACGCGCGTGAATAGCATCCTAGTTTTCTTTTAAAAAGAAGAAGAAAAAGAGATAGAGGTGTGTTTTTCTAGAAACCAACTTTTTACCTTTAGAGTACTTCCAAAAGTCTTATTGGGTCCTTAAAAAAGTAGCTAAAAGATTAAAATCATTGAAGAGAAAAAAATCCATACACAAAATTTATTCGAACCTCTTTATTAATCCTTTTAATTGATTTTCATTAATTTGTTTGACCAAACTTCCTTTTAGACGTATATAGTATAAGAGAAATTCCCTATATATAATAATAATGTATCTTGTTTTTAATGAAGAAAATTGATCTTCTAGAACGAGTAATTAATCTATAGTTAACTTATTATTTTCTTTATATAAATTTAAGTTGAGGAATTTACACACCGTAATTATATAGACATGTTTGTATATTATATTCTTACGAGTTACGTTAGTATATTGCTCGTACATATATTTCAATCACGATTCAATAACTTTTCAGAGTTTACTTTATATTGGGAAAATTTTAAAAGAGGAAGAGATGGCCTACGCTACAAGACCACTTCCTACCAATGGTGTTGAAATCTGAACAAGAATTTTCCTTTGTTAACCCTTTAGCATCAAAGTTCAAAACTTTTTTTTTTTTTTACTTTTTAAACAATAATAAACTCTTATAAAAAGACATATAAACAGTGTGAAAACTCAATAATTAGAATGGCGCATGACTTTATTTCTCCAAGTGCTTTGACTTTTGAAAACTTTTATTTCCAATCTCAACTCAAGTCAATCTTTTTTGTTCATCTAGAAGCGTCGGTGTGTACGTTTCTTTCTTTTCAGTACTACAATTAAGGGTTTTTAATGAAAAAAACCCTCAAGTATAGTTTGATCTTTTTTAAACCCTTCAAGTATAAAATTAATGATAAAACCCCTCATGTATTAGTCTGTTAATAAATAATCCCCTCCATCTACACTGACGTTAAAATTTTAAACTATCTGACATTAAATTATAATTCTACGTTTTGGCTCTAAAAATCGACACGCAATAAACCCTAAATGTCAAAGGTCGATTAAGAGAGATTAAGAAATATTTGGTTGTTCAGATTAAAACCAAAATCGAGCATACTGCAATTTGCTTAAGAAGATATAATTCGTCTTTAACTTGCAAGATGACGAGGTAATATTTTATTCATGTTTACGCTTTCTGTTCTAAACTAAACTTAAATTGGATTTTACACAATGTTATTGTTTTGAGAATTTCATGTTGCAACTCAAGTGCTATCATATTTTGATTTTTTTCTTCTCTCTAAAACTGCAACCAAAGCAGCATATCTTGTCTCTGAAACTAACATTTTCTGCAGGGCTCAACACAATTATTAATGGTCCAATACTTCCTAAGTATTCTAGAACTTAAGTCCATCGATGAGAAGAACTCTTGAATTTGGGATTTTGCGCAAACATCATGTCGTTTTTTTAGAGATAAAACGTAGAATTATATTTTAATGTCAGGTAGTTCAAGATTTTAACGTGTGTAGACGGAGGGGATTATTCATTAACAGACTAATACATGAGGGATTTTATCATTAATCTTATACTTGAGGGGTTTAAAATGGATCAAACTATACTTGAGAGGTTTTTTCATTAAAAACCCTACAATTAACAACATATCTATAAAGAAATTATTTCTAGTTTAAAAACCTGATTTCTCTCTCGGGCCCAAGCCCCATGCGCTTCCATCGACAACAACCACCGATTTTCATGGACATCCAAGCTTCCCTCTCCGTCGTTGACCTTTTCATCTAAGAAGCTATGCTACTCACCCTCGAGACCGCGTCCTCAATCAACCAGAGATCCTTTTCTCTGGTGATTCATGGACTCGAGAGTTCCGCACGCGTCGCGTCGTTTGCTTTGTACTTTTTCTCCACCACCTAGATCTGTACCGCCGAAGAATCGTCTATGGTTTAAAGCCAACGCCGCATATCTCTATGTGGGGACAAGGTCATCGACCTCAATTCGCCTAAAACCACCGGATCTGTTTCTCCTGGAGCCGTACAAACCTCCTCAACCGCCGGAGTTACCAAATCCACCGGATCCTCTACCAATCCACCAGATCTGTCTCTCGAGGTGACTCATCGACTTTCATATATGCTTAACGAACCAGAGAATCACCATTCCATCAACTTACTTCCTCACCTCCATCAACGACGGGTGTTAATCCCACCACTTCCTCCATCACCGAGATCTCAAGGCCAAACTACTGGTTTATCCAAGCTTGGTTCGTTTGGGACTCCGCCAGATTTGAACCTACCGCAAGCTTTCGTGTGGTGGTGATTCTCAACTATGATTGCTTTTCCGATGCTCCCAGAAATCAAAATCCGATCTACCACTGTAAGTTGCGCCTTCATCGATTTCATTAATGGGCTTGGTCGTAGAGGGCTCGGCCCATTTAAGGGGTTGTGTGTGGATTTAGAAACGGGTCGTAGTTAAGAATGTTAAGGAGTCTAGTTACCTACATTGTTCTAGAGATATCATTGTTGTATTTATTCTTGTGGTTAGTTGTGACTAGAGCCAAATTATGGCAGCTAGAGCTAGAGTCTAAATCCAGGAATGCTTACTCCGCGGTGAGTCGAACTAAAGTCCATGCGGCTTTAGACGAAGAAAAAAGGATAACATCGGTAAAATCCGAGTCCTTTCCATGGGTTGGAGCCACATCATTAGGTTCCATCGTTTCCAAACGACATGTTTTAAACTTTTCTGAAAGATTTGAATGTTTATATTGTAGTTTCTTATTTGATTTGTATGCCCGTGTAACCAAATTCTCCTTTTAAACTAATGAAGAAGTTCTTGTTGTTAAAAAAAAATCTATAAAGAAATTACAAATTCAGAGGTTAAATATTTTTTTCTAATATATTTTAAGATGAAAATGCAAGTTGTAGAAAATGCTTTCAATCAAATAAAGTTTTTTTATAAAAAAATCAAATAAAACAGTAAATTATTATAGGGAAATTGGCATGTATAATAGGTTTTATGTCTATAATTAAAAATCTAACACTAAATAAAAAAAATTAAGTGAATAACATTCAACTCAAATAAAATGACAGTTCTACCCATCATCAATTTATAACTATTATTAAGAAATTAAAATTACCTAAACCTAATTTTTTTCCCTTCTCTTCCTCTCACTCACGCCTTTTTTTTCCTTTTCTTCTTCTTCAATCACCTTTTCTTCTTCTTCTTCTTCTCTTTCTTCCTCTTCTTCTTATTTTTTTTTGTTTGTTACACACACAAACATCATAATCGTTCTCATCTCTTTTGAGTGATCCATAAATTCAACTATCATAGATCAAAAATCTGTAGGTATGGATTAAGATTGTATTTTCTTCTCGTTGTCCAACGTTAAACTCCTCATTATGATCTCATCTCCTTGTCAATTTGAGCCGCTGAAGATCGATAGATTTAATTATTTTTAGAAATCAAATAACTATGTTTCTCATAATAGTTAACTATATATATTATTTTCATTATACAAACTATAACACAACGTAGCTACTCTTCTGATAATAGTTCGCTATGTATGTTATTATTTTTCATTATGCAAACTATATTGGACAACTACATTCTGAACATATAGTTAACTATTTTTGTTTAAATAAGTAATTATTATAACAAGGTTTTCATATAGTCCACTATGTTATAACATCGGTAGAGTAGACAACTATATCATAAAAATAGTTAACTATATTTTAAAATTATAACTATTTCTTGAAAAATAGTTAACTATATTTTAAAATTATAACTATTTCTTGAAAAATAGTTAACTATCTCTGGAAAAATAGTTAACTATCTTCGCAAATCATAGTTACAAAAATATAGTTAACTATCTTTCCATATCAATAAAATATGTAGTCTCGAAAATAGTCAACTATGTTATTAAATAGTTTCGTAGGGCTGTTTTTTTACCTTTTTTTCAGAGAGTAGATCTACTTTTTTTCATAGATAAAAATCATTGATGAGAAGAATATATTGTTTAAGGAAAAAGATTTTCAGGAATTATTTTTAATGTCAATAATTATCACATTTATTATGGGCAAAATCGTCCATTAATTTATTCTCACAACTATTCACCTAATTTTCTCTCATATGGTGTTAGATACCTAATTTTGCACCAAAAACCTATTATTGAGCTAATTAACCCCTTTTATTGCCGGAGATTTGCGATCATGAAAACATAGATATCGAATAAAAAAGCTAGAGCCATCTATGATCAATCACTGTTTTTTTCCTTTCTTATAATTCTATATTGTAATTTAATTAGTTTACCGGATCCGGGGTAAAATTTCTTCAGTTTGGCAATTTTGCTCACCTACCATAACGAATTTTTACTCTTATACATAGTTTTCAATCTACTTTTGGTACACATTCTTTCGTTCTGAGCTGCAAATAAATATAAATATTATTGTTTTTTATAGAAAATGTTTACGATTAAAATACATAAGGAAAACAAAGTGTGGTTTGCTTAGGCGTAAACCACGTAATTAAGCTGATAAAACCAGCTCTATTATCCATATAAAAGGTAATTAATGTACATTACGTTGAATAACATAAAATCGCGATCACACAA
The DNA here is from genome assembly GCA_900128785.1 of Arabis alpina. Lineage (NCBI taxonomy): Eukaryota > Viridiplantae > Streptophyta > Magnoliopsida > Brassicales > Brassicaceae > Arabis > Arabis alpina. The sequence continues at coordinate 11,780,331 of LT669792.1, forward strand.
GTGAAATAGGACGGGTGCTTGAACTACAAGATAGGAAAACATATTTGTTAGATCTCCAAGGTAATCGGCATAGCCGATGACCGCTACTCACGAAACTACATGATCTTTTGTGGGCCATGCAAAACCTCTTTCAAAATTGACGATATTGTTCTTTGTTTGTAATAAACTCTAAGAAGTTGACAAACATGGTGGATCACCTAACGACTGGCCCGGGTTTTTGCCGAAGGTAAGGGAACTGGCAGTACTATGGGGATCACTTCGAACTCATCTACCGGCAATGAGAGAGGAATAAAAAAGCAGATTTGCTCGCGAAGACGGCACACAATGGAAACACAGTTTTTGTTTTTGGCACTTCTATACTTTACTGATTTATGGATACATATACAATGTATTAGTGATGAAGTGCATTTGTGATAAAAATAGAACAGAAAACAGAAATCATTTTGTTTTTTCTTGTTTCTTCGATTCAACTAACAAACACATACTCCATCCATTCCTTAAAGATAAATGTTTAAAGTTATGTATACTTATTAAGATAATTAGTTATAAACGCATTGATTTTTAGGATATACAGTTTCCAAGAAAATTTAACCAATAATGTTTAAGTATTTGTTTTGAAATTTGCAAAAATGCATAATAATCAATAAAAAATTTATCTTTGTGAAATTTTTTTTTTTGTAAATTTTTTATCTTTATAGAATGGAGGGAGTAATAATTATTATATCAATGCAAAATTAATTTATCAAGAATAACTTAGTATAAATTAATTCAATGTAGACGGTCTAGTGGTTTAGTGTCCCCACACAAAAAATGAAAGTGTTCTTTGTTCGACCGTTTGGGATGTAAAATATATCTCTTCTCATCCTATTTCAAATTTTTATTTGATGAAGATGTATTTATCAGAGATTTTGGTCGGGCTCAAAAGAGGTTATGGGGGTCTTAAAAGGTTCTAAAATTTCCTTGAAAAAATAGTGTAAATTACTGTAAAATCTCACGATTATAACACCCTATATATAGTCAATATATCATTAAAAAGAAATTAGAGAAATTTCTTTAAAGACTTGAGTACATTACGATAGTCTTGCTTATCTGCTCTGCCATTTCTTAATTCCATTATTGTATAGATTTCAGGGTTATAATAAATTTTAATTTCCGAAAGTTACTTTTTGATTTTTGGTTTTTTAATTAAAATTTTCCACTTTTTGACATATTTTCTTTCAAAGACTTTTTTGACATTTTCATCGCATGAGACTACCATCTCCTCCAGGCTCCAGCTATTATATAGTCTCTCATATTTCTTTTCTGCTTTTTGCCCCTATTATTACACATCTATTCACACCATCTTACCCACCAACATATATAATCTTGATTCTTGATCATATAAGGGGATAAATACAGCCATATATCAAGAAAAAGACCAAGAGATCAAGAACAAGAAAGCAAAACACTTTACCAAGAGATGGGAAGAGCACCTTGTTGTGACAAGGCGAACGTGAAGAAAGGCCCTTGGTCTCCAGAGGAAGATGGAAAGCTCAAATCATACATCGAAACGAGTGGTACAGGAGGAAATTGGATCGCTTTGCCTCACAAGATTGGTATTAATAGTTTCTCCTTTTTATTCATGTACTTTTATAGATGTATACTATCTTAAAAAATACAAAATCGGACTGCTCTAGATCGAAACTCAAAATAATTAATCTCCAAAATCTTTGAAGGAGTTATGTTTTATTTTTGCTAGAAGCGTCAACAGTGGTCAACCATAATAATTTTGATATGGTGGCCAACCACAATGATATATATATTGTGATTTTCTTTCTGATCTCTTTAATCAGATTTCTCTAAGGAAGAATATATATAACTAAAGATGCATTTTTTTCTTAACTTTGTTTCTTGTCTGTGACATGGATTAAGGTTTGAAGAGATGTGGGAAGAGTTGTAGGCTAAGGTGGCTTAACTATCTCAGACCAAACATCAAACATGGTGGCTTCTCCGAGGAAGAAGAAAACATCATTTGTAACCTATATCTTACTATTGGGAGCAGGTACTATTCATATACATTACTCATGTATAAATGTTAAATATCATATGGAAGCTCTTATTAATTTAGTTATATAATGTACGAATTCGATAAAGGTGGTCTATAATCGCTGCTCAATTGCCGGGACGAACAGACAACGATATAAAGAACTATTGGAACACAAGGCTCAAGAAGAAGCTTATTAATAAACAACGCAAGGAGCTTCAAGAAGCTTGTATGGAGCAACAAGAGATGATGGTGATGATGAAGAGAATGCAGCAACAACAAATCCAAACTACTTTCATGATGAGACAAGACCAACCAATGTTCACATGGCCTCTACAAGAGCTTCCTCATCATGATCAGGTACCAACTCTTGTCATGAATAAAAACAACTTGTTCTCCGACCAAGAAGATGTTAAGCCATCGATCATCAAGAACATGGTCAAGATCGAAGATCATGAACCAGAGAGAACAAACGCTTTTGATCATCTCTCCTTCTCTCAACTTTTGTTAGATCCTAGTAATAATAACCACTTAGGATCAGAAGAAGGATGCTTCATGAACTCGGTCACCTACACAAACTCTCCATTGCTAAACACACATCAATGGTTCGGGAATTTCCAGGCCGAAGCCATCGACTTGTTTTCGGGAGCAACAAGTACTTCGGCAGATCAAAGCACAATAAGTTGGGAGGATATAAGCTCTTTTGTTTATTCTGATTCAAAGCAATGTTGTTAATTAATTATTCCATCTATATGATAATTGGGGTAATACAATACAAGGTGAGGGTACGTACATGGGATGAGAAGAACGAACAATCAATCTATATCGTGTAAATATATTGATATATATAGCTCTAGTTTGGTGGGTTTGAAACAATATGGATTCGAAATTTTAATGCAGATGTCGAACTCATATTCCATATAACTAAAACAGATCCTAACGAACTAATCGCATATGGATAGACGAAGTTTTGTTATTGTTATTATTTATTTTTAAAATAAGATACTTGTAATGAGCATGTATCTATATATGTAGATGGGTGCATATAACTGGGACATGTGTTTCGTTTCTACGTATATATAATGTTTTTTTTTGGGGTCAAAGACGTATATATAATGATTAATGACAATATTTAGATGTAGTTTAACCTATTTACGTAAAGATCTAGATGTACACATTAGTGATGCTTTTGGGCTCTTAGGCACGTACATATGGTCCGATGGTTGGATCATTGATTGTATGTTCATCTCATATGAATGTATATATATATTAAATTCCTACTTTTTTCAAATGATTTTTGTTCAATTTAGGATTCCCCCGGATTGGTTATGGTTATTACCTGGATTGTGGATTGTGCAAAAGCAATTTAGCTGGAAACCATTAATGTTAATAATAAGAACTAAAATTTGTGGATTTATAAAGATACAAACACCTAATATTTGACCCAAAAAAAAGGTTTTGATTACCAAATAAGTGAATGTGTGCAACTCTCAACTTCTCAACGACATGTATTAGAATGTTAATGGTTATTTCCGGTTTAGCTATCTATTAAATCGGATTAGTTTGTATATATATATGTAACCGAGACTGTTGACTAGAGTCAACTCAGAATAACAACTTTGAACAACAAACTTTTACTCATGATATTTCTCTCGAATCTATTTTCAACAATCTCAAGTTCTGAGTTCAATTTCGTCTAATATGGTATCAGAGACTATGAATCTGCTTGATTCGAGCTCGAATTCGTCTTTCGCATCATCATCTTCATCTTCATCTTCCGCTTCATCGATTTCACTGTTTTTGGTCAATCTTTGAATGATTCAGTTTCCGTCACTTTCTCGCTGTTTCTCAGCGATTTTCTCATTGATTCTTGAAGAAAATCATCTTCGAGAACTTTTCTTTTCCTTTGTTACACATATCTATGTATTTTCTTAGGAGATTCAACAAATGGCGCCGAATAATTCTTCATCGATTCCTCATACGACTTCGTCTTCACCAATATTGACGTCTTCATTGACAGATTCGAACTCAAATCCTCTGTACGTTCATAACGCCGATCATGCTGGCATTACTCTTGTAACTGAAAAACTAGCTGGTTTAGGGAACTTCGATACTTGGAAAAGATCGATGTTAATGGCTTTAGGAGCTAGGAAGAAGGCGGTCTTTGTTAATGGTTCATTTCTGGAATTAGAAGAAAATCATCCAGACTTTAGCTCTTGGTCTAGATGCAACAACATTATATGCACTTGGATAGTGAATTCTGTGGATAAACAGATTGCTAAAAGTATCATGTATCTTGATACGGTTGGTCAAATGTGGCTTGATATTCATGATCAGTTCAAGCAAAGTGATGGACCTAGAACTGCAAAGATAAAACCACAAATCTTTTATGAGGTTCAAGGTTCTCAAAGTGTTAGTGATTACTACACTAAACTCAAGCAACTTTGGGAGGAGCTAAAGAATCATGAAACACCCTATACATGTTGTTGTGGTCACTTGGATTGTACTAATATGAAACGTTTGGAGACTAGAGATGAACATGATAAAGTTTTGAAGTTCTTGATGGGGCTAAATGAATCTTTTCCTGCAACGAGGGGTCAGATTTTGATGATGGAACCAAAACCTTCGATTTCTAAGGTGTTTAACTTGGTTTCTCAAGAAGAAAGGCAGAGGTCAATGAAGAGTGGTATTTCTAATAGTACAATAGTATTTCAAGCTTCACAGAATCAGATGGGATTACCTACAGAACTAGTAGTTGCAACATACGTCAATGGCTACAACAAACCAAAGACTAGGCCTATGTGTTCTCATTGTGGCTTAGCTGGTCATACAATAAATCGATGCTACAAACTACATGGTTATCCGCAAGGTTATAAGGTTCCTTCAACTGTGAACTCAAGATCTCAATCTCAGCAGACTGTTTACAATAATTCTTCTAAGACATGGCCACCTAAGAAGGATAATGTGACTAATCTGGCTATTCAAGAGACTGATTGTGTTACATCTACGCACAATCAACAGGGCAATTATCTAGGGAATTTCACTCTAGACCAGATCCAACAACTTCTAAGTGTTTTGAACAAATCTCCAAATGTTCTAAACAACAATTCTCAGATTTCTGGTAGTACTTTCACCCTTGCAGATAGGACAACCTCTGTTTCTAAACCTCAGCCTCACTTAATACCCCACACTCAACCTTCATCAGGTACTTCTTTTCAACCTCTCCACCTTATTTCAAATGTGGGAATTCAGAAAAGCCTTAATTTTCACAGCTGGATCATAGACACATGAGCTAGCTATCATGTATGCTTTGATCTTGCCTTGTTTGCCTACACTGAACCCATTTCTAATACCTCTGTGACACTCCCTGATGGAACTCATATTGCAGTCACAACTTCTTGAACCATTATCCTTTCTGAACATCTAACTCTTAGCTCTGTTCTTTATGTGCCCCATTTCTGAAACACCCCAACTAGGACACTAAGTCCGCGATGGACGTTCCCACTCGAATCACTAGGTGATTCCGAGCCACTTAGTTCATTTTAGGGCCCATTCCTTAGACAATCCATTTTTGAGATTCATTATATGATTCCTTTGTAAAACGCGACAATAAATAGAGTCAAAGCTAGGATAAAACCGAATATTTATTAAGAAATAATCGATACAAGATAAGTTTGCATTATGTTATTACAAGTAATCGATCCTATTCTATTGATATATCATGGTTTTTACCGATTTTCGACCATGATATAAGTACTTTTATCGAGTCTTTTCGTTGTATTTCGAGTCTTTTTAGTATCTTAACAGATTATTGCACGTGAGGAGCTTATTTGGTGAATACGGTGCATTTTGGAGCGTAAACGAGATTGGAGTCAGATTTGCAAGTAGAGAATCTGATATGAATCAACCTGTCGATCGACACACATGGTGGTTGTCGATCGACATCAACGTTACAGCCTGTCGATCGACACACCATGTGGATGTACAAAACCACATGTCTTACCTGCTGATTGCCTTGAGCTCATCAAGAACGTATCTACTAGCAATAGTACAAAGAAGATCGACGAGGAAAGGAGAAGAGAAGCTGGTCAAACAGGTGGAGCTGAGATTGCTGAGGTTAAGGCTAAGATAGATTCCATGCATAACCTTCTGGTGAACAAGAAGTCAGTTCATTTTGCACAGGAAGTTGACACTTTCTATCAAGATGAAGATAGAGAGCAGGAAGATGTTAACATCAACCAGAATGGCTACCAAAATCAGCGATATGAGAATCAATCAGAGAACAAGGGCTACAACAATTACAATCAGAAGAGTTCGTTCTCAAGAACTCCAGGTTCTCCAAGCTATGCTCAGAAATCGAATTTTTAGAAACCATTTGGTAACAACAGCAACCAAAGGACTTATGGATCTTCGTCATACCAGCAAATTCCCTCTAAATCATCTGACAATGACGTAAAGGGGACGTTTGAACAGCTTCTTGAGGGGCAACAAACACTAATGGTAAATCTCAATGGGAAGATTGACGGGCTCTACACAAATCTCAATGGGAAGATCGGCAGTCTCTGCACTGATCTCAATGGAAAGATAGAAGCCCTCAATATTCACATGAAGAAGTTGGACACTCAGGTAGCTCAGACTGCAGAGAACATGAGAAGACAATATGGTTTTCTTCCTGCCAGAACTGATACAAATCCTAAGCAGCATGGTGTAGCAGCTATTACAACCAGAAGTGGTAAGGTTATCGAGCCAGTGCTCAAGAAACGACTCTCAATCGAACAGTTGGACGAGCTTGAAGACGTTGAGGATCAAGAGTTGTTTGTCCCGGATGACCTGTCGATCGACAAACACAAGGAGTGTCGATCGACAGAGGCAGAAATTGCTAAGGAAAAAGCAAATCCGGAAGACCTGTCGATCGACAGACACAAGGAGTGTCGATCGACAGGGGCTAAACAGAGCTGTCGATCGACAGACCCAACGGTTGTCGATCGACAGGCACCCCAGACGGACCAGAACCAGATTCTGCCTACTGAAAGAGTGTACAAACCAAAGATACCTTATCCTAGAGGTCTTAAGAAGTCTAGACAGGAGCTTGAGGAAGCTAAGTGTAAGGAAATCATTGTCAAAATCATAGTTGAGATGCCATTGGTCGAGGCAATAAGAACTTCTCCGGTCATTCGACACGTGAAGAAATTGGTCACTAAGAACTTATGCGTTGAAGAAGGGGTTGCTATGATCTCAGAACAAGTGAGTGCTATGATTTTGAACAAGGTTCCAAAGAAGCTAGCTGATCCGGGAAGCTTTGTGTTGAATTGCCTCATTTTCTCGGATAGGTTTCTGCGGTCTTTGTGTGATTTGGGTTTTAGCATCAACTTTATGCCTCTTTCAGTTGCTTTGAGTCTTGGTATGACGGATTTCCAGCCTACAAGGATTTCTCTTATCCTTGCCGACAGATCAGTTAGAGTTCCAGAAGGGGTACTGGAAGATGTTCCAATCAAGGTGGGCGACTGTTTGATTCCTGCTGATTTCGTGGTTTTTGCAGTATTGTGAAGAACCTAAGGACCCAATTATTCTTGGACGTCCATTCTTAGCTACTGCTGGTGCTATGATAGATGTAAGAGGAGACATAATTACTCTAAGTGTGGGGGATTTAGAAATGAAGTTCGATATGGACCAAGTAATTCAGAAACCTACCATTGATGGCCAGACATTCTATGTGGATACATTGGATGATATCACTCAAGAGATTTTTAACGAAGATTATCCCACTAATCCTTTGGAAAGGACTTTGGTAAATTCTATGGTTGAAACTGGACAACTTGACGATGCTTCAAAAGGGTATGCTAAGTTGATGAATGACAGTGAGTTAGTAAAGCAAGTGGTTGCGAATGTGGAACTGGTTGAAGTTTCTGAGAAATCAGAAAGGGTAAGTGACTGGAGTGAAGAAAAAGCTCCAAAGATAGAACTCAAACAACTGCCAGCAGGACTCAAGTACGCTTTTCTTGGCCCTAATTCCACTTATCCTGTTATTGTTAGTTCAACTTTGAATAATATTGAACAAACCTTGTTACTAAGTAAGCTGCGCAAGTATCGCAAAGCTGTTGGGTATTCTCTTGATGATATTGCAGGGATTTCTCCAGACTTATGCATGCACATGATTCACCTTGAAGAAGGGGCAAAGACATCTGTTGAGCATCAACGAAGGCTGAATCCGAACCTTCAAGAAGTGGTAAAGAAAGAGATTCTGAAACGATTGGAAGCTGGGATCATCTATCCTATTTTAGATAGTCCTTGGGTTAGTCCGGTTCATGTGGTTCCTAAGAAAGGTGGGGTTATAGTGGTCAAGATCTCTGCATCTATTCGTCCTTGGTAAGCTGATATTGCCAATTATCTAGCTGCAGAAGATATGCCAAGTGATCTTAAGGGTTATGAAAAGAAGAAGTTCATCCGAGAACTTCGTAGATACTATTGGGATGAACCTTATCTCTACAAGTTTTGTTCTGATAGTATTTACAGAAGGTGTATTACTGAGCCTGAAACTCAAGACGTGTTGTTCCACTATCACGGGTCTGATTATGCAAGACACTTCGCTTCCTTCAAGACAGCCTCCAAAGTTCTTCAAGCGGATTTCTGGTGGCCTACGTTGTTCAAAGATGCTCACGCCTTTGTCAAGCAGTGCGATGCTTGTCAACGAAGAGGGAAAATCAGCAGGCGACATGAAATGCCTCAGAACTTTATACTGGAAGTAGAGGTTTTTGATTGTTGGGGCATTGATTTCATGGGACCTTTTCCATCATCTTATGGAAACTCTTACATCTTGGTTGCTGTGGATTATGTATCCAAATGGGTAGAGGCTGTTGCTAGTCCAAAGAACAACTCGTGGGTGGTTATTAAGCTGTTTAAAACCATCATTTTCCCCCGATTCAGAGTTCGTCGAGTTGTCATTAGTGATGGAGGAACGCATTTTATCAACAAAGCTTTTGATCGTTTGTTGGCTAAGTATGGAGTTCAACATCGTGTAGCTAGTCCTTATCACCCTCAGATAAGTGGACAAGTTGAAGTTTCCAATCGTCAGATTAAGGAAGTTTTGGAGAAAACTGTCAATGCTACAAGAAAGGATTGGTCTGCAAAGCTGGATGACGCAGTCTGGGCCTATCGCACTGCGTTCAAGACACCACTTGGCACTACTCCTTTTCATCTACTTTATGGGAAAGCTTGTCATCTTCCGGTAGAACTTGAACACCGAGCAGCTTGGGCAGTGAAGCAGTACAATTTCAACATCAAACCTGCTGCAGAAAGGCGTCTGGTTCAGTTGAACGAGTTGGATGTGATTCGACATCATGCTTACGAAAACTCCAAGTTATACAAAGAGCGGACTAAAGCATATCATGATAGGAAGATCATTTCCCGAACTTTTGAACCAAATGATCAGGTACTCCTGTATAACTCTCGTCTCACTTTGTTTCCTGGAAAGTTGCGTTTTCGTTGGTCAGGTCCATTAAGGAAGTTCGACCACATGGAACTGTTGTGCTTATCAGTCAGGAAGGCCAAGAATTCACTGTGAATGGCCAAAGGGTGAAGCATTATTGGGCGAAAGCCGAAATTCCGGATGGGCACATTGTGTCACTGGATGAAGCACCCGCTGTCTAATTTCAGACACAGTCAAGATAATGACTGAAAACAAGCGCTTAGTGGGAGGCAACCCACTCGTAAGTTTCTGTACAAAATTCCTTTTTATTTTCATTTTCTACTAACTTCCGTTGCGTTTTGTTTCATTAAAAAAAAAAAAATCGGGATAGCCTGTCGATCGACTAACCTTATGGCTGTCGATCGACAGGCCCAGCGGAGACACCGAGGTAAGTCGATTATAAACGCTCGACAGCCACTTATCTCTCATTCACTCAAAACTCAACATCTTTTTCTCTTAACTCTCTCAAATCTTCATCATTTTGAGTGAATTTTGGTTCTAATTTGTTCTAAATTTCCTCCTCTTTCCGTTTCTTTCATTACTTTTCTCGATCTGCAAAAGGTATGTACCCCAAATCTCTTGTTCTTGGTTTCGTTTTGATGGAGAATTTAGGTACAACTTGGTTTGATTTTGATTGTTTCTTGAACTGGGTTAATGATAGTATCGTTTAGGAATGAATTGCGATGTATTTGAGTATGCGAATTAGGGAATTGCAGGGTTTAATTGTGTTAATCGACTGTTTGTTTTTACAGACTGTCGATCGACAGGTCTGTTTTCACCGACCAGAATCCCCTAATTTCTCTTTCGTGTGTTTGTGTTTGATTGTTTTGCAGATAGCTAAGAGATCAAGGACCAGTAGTGTTAACCCGTGGCCTAAGCAGGAGGGAGAGAAGATCCCAATCAATCGACAATGGAGAGATTGTGCAGAAGTCGTTCTCTCCAAACCCGAGGTTGTTAACAGGCGGATTTCAGAAACTTGGGATGATTATGATGCCCTCTTTTACAATCAGTGGTTGAGTGTGACCATGCAGCCTACGCGTATTGCGGATCGATATGCTTTGAGGGAGTTGGGTATTTATGACGAGGTTAAGCGTTTGCTGGAACGCGGCGGTTTGGGTCACATCACCACCACCCATCATAACTTGCATCCTGATTTGGTGTGTCAGTTTTTCGTTACGATTCGGGTTTATTACCCAATAGATGCTTTGCCTACAAGAGGAAACGGGACACTGACTTTTATGATCGAAGGGGTCCGATACAGGATTAGCCTCATGGAGCTTTGTGATATATATGGGTTTCCTTCAGAAAGGGACAACGTCATCTTACCCCCTGCGTTTTCAGAAATGAAGGCTTTCTGGCATTTGTTTGGAGCTGGCGAGTTCTCAGGAAACTGAGCCTCTCATACAGACATTCGCCATCCTGTCCTCCGATATATGATTCACCTACTCTCCACACTGTTTTGTACCGGAACGAGCCCGGTAAGGTTCGCCATGACGAGCTTCTGGCTCTTTACTATCTCATCTCGGAGGACATTACTTGGCAGTCCTATGGTGATCTTCTACAGGATCTCAACTGGGGAGCTATTCTAGCTGAGCGCTTGTTGGAGCAGAAGACCACCCCGTTCACTCTTAAGATGAGTAATCCATTTCGCGCAGGTAGCCTCATCACTCCTATCATGAAGTTTTGTGGCGTTGACTGTGAGCGTTACGCATCCCATGCTCCATGGACATCATGCACATGGTAAGTGCCACATGGATTGGAGGTGATCGCCAGTGGCTCATCCGCGATGATTCCAGGAGACAGTTTCAGGTCCTTCTGCCGTTTCTAGAGGTGACGGATATCAGAGTTAGCCCTGAAGCACTTCATTTCCTACCTGATCAGCGTCAGCCCGTTGTCCGTAGACGCACCACTCACAGAGTTTCTGCTCGCGGCAGAGGTGCTTCTTCTTCCTCCGCTTCAGCTGCCGCTGGTTTTTCTTCCTCCGCTCGTCATTTAGCGCCTCCTCCTCAGGTTGACATGGATCCAGTTCAAAGATGGATCGTGAGGAGCATTCAGACTCTTTGGGATGCGTTTGCTAACTTGTCCCGCTGTGGTTGTGTTCGCCCGCGTTCACCGACTCCTCCGCCCGCTAGTTCACCACTTCCAGATGATGAGGATTCAGAGATCGACGCGTATGATGATTAGATTATCTCTTTTTTCTCCCAGTTCACTTTTTCTTTCTTTTTCTTTTCACTTGAGTCAATTTTTCCTTTCTTTGAGTCAGTTTGTTCTTTGTTTCTGTTTGATTTTTTTAAGATTTGTGAGACTTGCTGTTTGCGACTCTATGCTGTGCTATTTGATCGTTTTTTGACGCCGTAACAGCCTTGATTTCAGAATTTCGACGAGCCTGTCGATCGACACACCTGGTGGTTGTTGATCGACAGCCCCGAGAAGCCCTGTCGATCGACACATCTAGTTGTTGTCGATCGACAGGTCAACAGAACAGGTCCAAATTTTCTCATTTTTACAACTTTACTGACTTTTTCTTTTTCTACTTACCGATGTCTGATTTAATAACACTGGGGACAGTGTTGTTCAAGTCTGGGGGAGGTAGTTGCTAACATTGTTTTTTATTTTGGAGTCAAAAATTTGTTTTTATTGAGTCAAAATGTAGGGAATAATGATATTTGTTAGGAATAAAACTTAGTTTTTGAAACTTTTAGCTGCTGCGATGAAGCCTTTGGATGAAACGAATTCAAAACCAGATGATAGTACAGGTTCCCCTCTTATCGCAATTTGCAGAACGAAGTAGATCAAACTCCAGACTAGCACACTTTATCTCCATTTCGCTATATTCTCTTTGATGATATCACGACAGTAATCGATCCAACATTCAGGACTCCTTATTCTCTTTACCACTCTTTGTTGATCCTGAATGGCCAGCTCATTTTTAGTTGGTACCCAACCCCTAGCCTTAACCTTTTGTTCAAACCTCATGAAGTCTCTTTCCCTTAGTTTTATGTGCAGGCATGTGTATAAACTCTGGAGAGAAAGAGGTCCGACGCAGTTTTTCATTCACAAAAATTGCACAGAAAAAGGAATTGGTAGGAGTACTTGAGAGAGCAGCAGCAATGTTAAGCATTCCTTGGGACTTAATACACAACAATGGTAATTAAGAAAATCCCAAGGAATGAGAAGGTTGGATGTGGAAAGTGGAACGTGTTATTGAATGAAGGTGTTTGGTTCCTGATAACGTTTTGGAGGAGGGAGTGCAATGTGAATGAGAAACTGTGGGCATCAACTAGATCTGACTCTATCTTGTGATTATGCATAATGTCTGCATCCACCAAATAAAATCCGGTAACCCTAAACACTCTTTAGCTCCACTTAAACACAAAAGCCTTTAACATCACACCTAGCCCTTTTACTTGGTTGATATCATTGGAGAGAATTCTATCATCACTTCGATCGAGTGTGCGACAGTTAGGGGAATGTGAAACTGATGGGTTTGCACGTTAAGATTTGAGGCCCAACCTATGATGATTGAGATTCGTGACTGCCAAAGGTACTTTGTTTATATGCAGCAAAAGAATCAAGAAAACAAAAGCAATGTTTCCAAAGATAAGTAAGTTCTCGCGATTTTCAAACCTCGACTTCAGTTTTAGTCTCTAGTTTGCTTGAAGGCAAGCAAAAGCTAAGTCTGGGGGAGTTGATATATTATGATTTTTATCGGTTTTCGACCATGATATAAGTCCTTTTATCGAGTATTTTCGTTGTATTTCGAGCCTTTTTAGTATCTTAACAGGTTATTGCACATGAAGAGCTTATTTGGTGAATACGGTGCATTTTGGAGCGTAAACGAGATTGGAGTCGGATTTGCAAGTAGAGAAGCTGATATGAATCAACCTGTCGATCGACACACATGGTTGTTGTCGATCGACAGCAACGTTACAGCCTGTCGATCGACACACCATGTGGCTGTCGATCGACAGGTAATTCACAAAGGCCGACCTAATACGTTTTAGCGAAGGAAATTTGCCAGTTAATGGGCCGAAAGTTGCAATAAACCGTCATAAAAGTCCACCACGAGTTTTTCCTCTATAAATAGTTTATTTTAGGTTTTTAAATCATTACTTTAGATTTTACTTAACAAAGTTTAGAGAGCTTTAAGAGAGATTTTAGGGAGACAAGTTTACTACATTCTTTGAGATTCTTCGAACCGTATTGTACTTATTCTTATACTCTTTTTATATGCATTATTATTCAGCTATGATTTGCTTTGCTGCCATGTCTGAGTAGTTTGCTTGGTAGGTTTAGGGTGATTCGAATGAAATGATGATGAATTGTTAGGTTAAACCCACTTGTTAGGATTATCTGTTAGGTTCTTCACCTAGATTGCTTGAACACTGATTTAGGATTCGCGACCCTGAATTTGGATATCTTAGGTTGATGGATTGACATGAAAGTTTAATTGATTAACCAGAACTAGATCTTAGGTGAGCAGAATTACTTATTCGCAAAGAAATTTGGTTTAGGGATTTTGTGAACTAATTGGACTTGAATTTAAAGCTTGTTTAAATTGATTTAATTCGCAAAGAAATTTGGTTTTCTAGGGTTTAAGCATAGTTAGTTTTCGCAACGACTGTTGGTTAATTATATTTTAGTGTTCCAATTTCTAGAACAATTCTTAATTAAATCCTGATTTTTGTTTAAACTGCAATTCTGATTCATCCTGAGAATTACCCAAAAGCCTAGCTCTTTGTTTAATTGAATTTTAAATCAACAATCTTTCCTGTTACCAATTGATTTTGTTATTTATTTTACATTATTTTACTTAGCCCAATTCGAAGTCAATATTCCTATCGTTTGATTTGACTCCCAGTGATTCGACCCCTACTACAATTGATCTCTTAATTTGAGAGAGTAGCTCAGGGTAAATTTGAGCATATCATCTATCCGATAACACCACCTATCGATCTGGCCACGAGTCTTCACGCGACTAAGTATGATCCTTCTCACGATCACCATCGTTTCCTGAAATCAAAAGAACATAAGTAACCCATCGTTCGCTTAAGCAATCAGATCAATGCATATGCCGAGTCACCAAATCCGTTAAGATCCCCAAGCGACTCGCCTTACCACATATCATCCTCAAGCCTAAGTCCGAATCCGACCAAGACTAAGCCGATCTAAGATATCATCGAGTCTATCCTAAGAGAGCCTTTGCCCGAGCAAGACTTCCCCGAATCACCGGTGGTCTCGACTCCGAACATTAAGCCATATATCCGCACCAACCTTAGGAACGCGTACCGAAGAGGCGCTTTACCGCGTCTCCTCTTCTAGAGACTAGGTATTCCGGTGAGATCTCTCCCGAATGACCGCCGATCCTTAGCCGTTAGAAGCTTTCTCGGTAAACCTTCTGCCTTGATGATTCTCTCGGTGTTTCTCTCGGTGTTTCTCTCTTTCGAGATCTCCCTTATAGTGTTTCCGGGAATTTTCCCTTGTGTGCGTGATCCTCAAAAACCGACCCCAAGGTCTTTTTATATAGGCGATGGTTGAATGGCAGTTACCCTAAGGCAACCGTTCGCCAAAACCAGCGAATGGGTGCGAGTGGGTCTATGAACCCTTTCGGCCTTAACTGCTCAACTGCCCATAACCTCTCAACCGCCCATAACCGCCTAATCAACCAGTTAGTTAACTCAACTGTCGAACACTCTTTTCAGCTAAGTTGAGCTTCTTGGCAGCTGGTCCAGCTGAGTTGGGTTTCCCGGCAGCTAGTCCAGCTTCCCAGCAACTACTCCAGCTGACCCAGCTTGCTATTCCAGCTCATTTCTTTCTTATTCCGAATAAGTCCTCCCAAAAATTAGATTTAGTCCTTTCGTGGACCATTGACCGAACTTCCTTAAGATTTTCCTGAAGCCTTGCCCCATTTCCGACCATGGTCCAATCTCCGCGAGCTTATCGCGGATCGCGGAGATCGGAGACGTTACAAGTCTCCCCCACCGGAAGGGGATTCGTCCTCGAATCCGGCTCAAGGTTTTGTTTCTCAAACCAGTTAGGAAAATCAGCTTTCATCCTTGCCTCCGTTTCCCATGAAGCATCCTCGGTTCCGTTGCAATCCCATACAACTTTTATCATTGGGATCACTTTCCTTCTTGTTCCTTTATCCATTTTGTCAATAATTTGAACCGGTAGTGCTTCGATGGTAAGGTTTTCCTTGAGTTCCGCATACACTCTTTGAACCACCACGTCTTTTTCCGCTAAACATTTCCTTAGTTGCGAAACATGGAAGACATTATGGAATGCCTTCATTGATTCCGGCAAGTCCAACTTGTATGCGACTACCCCAACTTTCTCGAGGATTGTGAATGGCCCGAGGTACCTTGGATTAAGTTTTTCCTTCTTCGATGTTCTAGCCCTTCCCTTAAACGTTATTGTTTTCAGGTAGACTAGATCGCCTACCGCAAAATCAATATCTTTCCGACGTTTGTCCGCGTAGCTTTTCTGCCTATCTTAGGCTTCCTTCATTTTTATCTTTAAAAGCTTGATCATTTCTGTGGTTTCCTCCACAATCTCCGGCCCGATCACACTATGTTCTCCCACTTGGGTCCAACATAGCGGTGTGCGACACGGACGTCCATACAATGCTTCATAAGGCGACATCCCGATACTATCTTGGTAGCTATTGTTATAAGAGAACTCCGCCAAGGGTAAGTACTTTTCCCATGAACCACCCCAGTCCAAGATGCAAGCCCTCAGCATATCCTCCAAAATCTGGATCGTTCGCTCCGACTGCCCGTCTGTCTGCGGGTGGTACGCGGTGCTCATGTTGACCCTGGTTCCTAAGGCTTTTTGGAAAGTCTTCCAGAAATGAGACGTAAACCGCGAATCCCAATTAGAGACTATACTTGCCGGAACACCATGTAACCGGACAATCTCACTGATGTACTTGGCCGCGATTTCATCGGCTTCATCCGTTTTCTTGATCGCGACAAAGTGAGCCATTTTTTTCAACCAATCCACTACTACCCAAACCGCATCCTTCTTGTTGCGAGTTCTAGGCAGTCTCGTCACGAGGTCCATCTTGACATGGTCCCATTTCCATTCGGGAATAGGTAAGCTTTGCAAAAGTCCACTCGGAACTTGATGCTCCGCTTTAACCAATTGACACGTTGGGCACATAGAGACATACTCGGCTACATCTTTCTTCATTCCAACCCATTGATAATACCGCTTCATGTCCCGGTACATCTTGGTAAGACTTGGATGGATCAAGAACTTAGATTGATGCGCTTCCTTAAGTATTTCCTCCTTTAGCCCCTTGTCGTTTGGCACACTGACCCGACCATTAACCATAATTATCCCATTGTGTTCGAGGTTTGGTACTCGGTCTTATCATTTTTAACCACCTTAATCAGATTCTCATCCTTCTCTTGGGCAATCCTGATCCGCTTGGTCTGCCGAGCCCAATCCTAATGTCTCCACCTCGAAGGACAAAGCATTAAGATGCAATGATCCGATCATGTTCACCAATATTTCACAGTCTTTCCTTGCTGCAACCACCGACCGCTTCCTATTCAAAGCATCCACAACTAGGTTAGCCTTCCCCGCAAGGTAGGCGATGTTCAAGTCGTAATCAGCGACGAGTTCCATCCACCTCCGTTGCCTAAGACTCAATTCCGGCTGAGTGAAGATGTACTTCAAACTCTTATGATCGGTGAAGATTTGCAGCTTAGCTCCATACAAGTATGAACGCCAAATCTTTAGTGCAAATACCACCGCCGCCAGTTCCAAATCATGGGTCGGATAATTCCCTTCATGCTGTCGCAATTGCCTTGAAGCATAGGCGATGACCTTGCCTTTTTGCATCAGAACACACCCTAGTCCCGTAATCGATGCATCCGTATACACTGTATAGGGCTCGTCATTTTCTGGTAAAGCTAGCACCGGTGCACTCGTCAGCATACTCTTTAACTCGGAGAAGCTTTTCTCGCACTCTTCCGTCCAAGTAAACTCTTTCCCCGTTAACCGAGTCATCGCTTGGGCCAAACTCGCGAAACCATTCACGAATTTTTGATAGTACCCAGCTAACCTAAGGAAACTTCGGATTTCTGTGGCGTTTCAAGGTCTCGGCCATTCCTTGATGGCTCGGATCTTTTCTGGATCCACCGAGACCCCTTGTTCCGACACAATGTGTCCAAGGAACCCAATACTCCGCTGCCAAAAGCTACACTTACTTAGCTTCACGTAGAGTTTCTTTTCCATTAATCGTTCCATCACTTTTCTTAAGTGACCTTGATGCGTTTCCTGATCCTTTGAATAGATGAGTATGTCTTCGATAACGATGATCAGAAACTCATCCAAACAATCGCGGAATATCCCATTCATCATCTTCATGAACGCTGCCGGGGCATTGGTTAACCCAAACGGCATTACCACAATCTCGTAGTGGCCATCTCAAGTCCCGAATGCTGTTTTCCGAACATCCGCCGGATCAATGGGAATTTGGTGGTAACCCGAGGCCAAATCCACCTTCGAGAACCATGTTGCTCCCTTAAGTTGATCCAACAACTCATCTATCCGGGGTAGCGGGTACTTATTCTTCACCGTAACCCGATTCAATCCCCAGTAGTCGATGCAAAGCCTGAAGCTTCCAGCCTTTTTCTTTACAAACAAAACCGGCGCGCCCCACGGCAAACTACTCGGCTTGATAAATCCTTTATCCAATAACTCCTCCAGTTGTTTCTTTAACTCGGCCATTTCCGCCGGAGCCATCCGATAAGGTGCTTTGGAGAGAGGAGTCGTTCCTAGTTCAAGTTCAATCATGAATGGGTCGGACCTATCAGGTGGTAAGCCTTTCAAGGACTCAAACACATCCGCAAAATCCTTTATCACCGGAATATCCTTTAACTCCGTATCCTTCCCTACTTCCATTACCGAGATAGTGACTAGGTATGCTTCGCATCCTTTCTCTAGCATTCGTCCTGCCTGGATTGCCGAGACCACTAAACTTCCCGGAGTCGATCTTATTCCTTGGAACTCGACCTTTGCACCTTCCCTTTTAAACCGCACTCGGCCTCGATGACAATCCAGGGTTGCATTGTATTTGCCAAGCCAGTCCATGCCCAAAATCACATCATGATGCTTAAGTGGGACAACGGCTAGATCGGCGATCATACTTTGGCCCGCTATTTCCACTGGAATGTCTCGGACCGTGCCTAAGGAGTACATGATCTGTCCGCCTCACGATGCCGCGGCCACTTCCTGGTTCCATTTGGAACATTTCTTTACCGATCATCGCGGGGGACACAAAACAATGTGATGTTCCGGTATCGAACATTGTGTGGGTCGCTACACCACCAATGTCTAAGGTCCGTATACATTCACCTAGAATGCTAAGTACCTACTTGTTCATGCATGATGCCTACATGCCTACATGCTGAATTTGATCAGATTAGGTAAGACACATACTAGTGACCGCGTTGAAGTTGCCGGCCTCGCCAGCTTCCTTTGATAGCTCATACACTCGCGGGGTTACAGTCTGCCTTCTGGCTTGCGACTCATTGCCTCTGCGGTTTTCCTTAAGTCCCACTTGCCTTTCTACTTGTAGCTTCGGGTACTCTGTCTTGAAATGCCCGACTTTTCCACAGTAGTAGCAAGTCCTTTCACCTGAGCCAGTCGCCCTTGCGGACCCTTGGTCCGGCTGCTGACAGTTTTGGACCCTATGTTCCTTACTGCCGCATCTAGCACAAGCACCGCTTGTCCTCCAGCACTCACCACCGTGCCTTCTTCCACAAGTCCCGCATTGGTGGCGACTTCTCGATGACTTTCCATCATCCATTTGATCATACTTCCGTTTCTTATCCGCGGACTTGTCTCCGCTTGAGCGGGACCGATTCTTCTCGAGCTTATCTTGGTTTTCCTCCGCAAGACTTGCCTCCAACAAGGCAGCTCGCTCCACTAGCTCGGACACAGAACCAAAGGTGCGGACCTTACAGAGAGTCCGGAGTTCAACCCTTAAGCCCCGAATGAAACGGCGGACTTGCACCGACTCGTCTTTGAGTTCCCTGCCCACGTATCGCCTTAGGCGATTGAATTCCTCTTCATATCCGCGGACCGATCGGTTCCCTTGGGTTAAGTCGAGGAAATCAACCTCTAACTTATCCCATGCTTCCGTTGGGAAGTAATTCTTGTTGAATTCGGCTTTGAAATCCGCAAAGGTGACAACACGATCACCCATGCATTTCTCCACCGCAATCTGGACGAGTCTTAGCCGAAGATTCGGCTTCATCATTCTCAAGAAATTGCAACCCGTGCATTTTTCCAATTTCTGCGATCGGAACAAGATTCTCGATTGCGTCCTTCCCATCCACATGTCCGGATGGGTTCGCATCATCAGTCCGGGCAATGCCCTTTTCCTTCTTCTTTCTCTTGATTGTTTCCTTTGTCATCTGCCCAACAAAACCGATAAGTTAGTTCATCATACTAACTACCATATTCCAACAATGGGTAAAACAAGCCTAAACTCCGCGTGAGACTCGGTGGCAGTTGAGTGGTGTTCCCTAAACCCGACATCTAACCGTCATAGGAGCAAGCATGCTCTGATAGCAACTTGAAACACCCCAACTCGGACACTAAGTCCGCGATGGACGTTCCCACTCGAATCACTAGGTGATTCCGAGCCACTTAGTTCATTTTAGGGCCCATTCCCTAGACAATCTATTTTCGAGGTTCGTTCTATGATTCCTTTGTAAAACGCGACAATAAATAGAGTCAAAACTAGGATAAAACCGGATCTTTATTAAGAAATAACCAAGGATTCGATATAAGATAAGTTTGCATTATGCTATTACAAGTAATCGATCCTATTATATCAGATAACACTACCCATCGATCCGGCCACGAGTCTTCACGCGATTAAGTGTGATCCTTCCCACGATCACCATCGTTTCCTGAAATCAAAGGAACATAAGTAACCCATCGCTCGCTTAAGAAATCGGATCAATGCATATGCCAAGATGCCTATATCATGCGGTCTAATGACTTAGACGAATTCGAGACTTGGCGCCGAGGTTCACCGCATCCGGTTGGGTCGAGTCACCGAATCCTTTAAGATCCCCAAACGACTCGCCTTACCATAGATCATCCTCAAGCCTAAGTCCGAATCCGACCAAAACTAAGCCGATCTAAGATATCATTGAGTCTATCCTAAGAGAGCCTTTGCCCGAGCGAGACTTCTCCGAATCACCAGTGGTCTCATCTCCGAACATCAAGCCATAGATCCGCACCAACCTTAGCAACACGTCTCCTCTTCTAGCGACTAGGTATCCCGGTGAGATCTCTCCCGAATGACCACCGATCCTTAGTCGTTGTAAGCTTTCTTGGTAAACCTTCTGCCTTGATGATTCTCTTGGTGTTTCTCTCGGTGTTTCTCTCTTTCGAGTTCTTCCCTTAGAGTGTTTCTGGGAATTTTCCCTTGTGTGCGTGATCCTCAAAAACCGACCCCAAGGCCTTCTTATATAGGCGATGGTTGAATGGCAGTTTCCATAAGGCAACCGTTCGCCGAAACCAGTGAATGGGTGCGAGTGGGTCTATGAACCCTTTTGGCCTTAACCGCTCAACCGCTTGTAACCGCCTAATCAACCAGTTAGCTAACTCAGCTGTCGAACACTCCTTTCAGCTAAGTTGAGCTTCCTGGCAGCTGGTCTAGCTGAGTTGGGTTTCCCGGCAGCTAGTCCAGCTTCCCGGCAACTACTCTAGCTGACCCAGTTTGCTATTCCAGCTCATTTCTTTCTTATTCCAACTAAGTCCTCCCAAAAACTAGACTTAGTCCTTTCGTGGACCATTGGCCGAACTTCCTTAAGATTTTCCCGAAGCCTTGCCCCATTTCCGACCATAGTCCGATCTCCGCGAGCTTATCGCGGATCGGGGAGTTACAATTTCAAATTCAACCTTCTTAGTATTAGTGCTTTGACTCGCAATAGCACTATTTATGTTCTATTTTCTTCTTCTTCTTGTTATATCTTTCCTTATAATCCTTTCATTCCTCATGACCATAGTCCGGACTTGATGATTGGGAAGGGTAACCTTAAAAACAATCTCTATGTCTTGGAGTCGTCTCTTCCTGCTTCTTTTCAACTTCTATCTTCACATTCATCAGACCAAGTTATCCTTCAAATCTCTAATGAAATTTGGCATCAAAGACTTGGTCACCCTTCATTTCAAAAGATCAAAGTTTTATCTCCTCTTCTTCATATTCCACTTGAAAAACATATCTTCAGAAACTTTGTAAAGTCTATCCTTTAGCAAAACAAAAGCGTTTGTCTTTTTCATCTCATAACAATCTTTCTCCTTTACCTTTTGATTTGATTCATTTGGATGTATGGGGACCATTTCATATCCCTACACCAGAAGGTCATAAATACTTTCTCACCTTAGTTGGTGACTGCACTCGAGTTACGTGGGTGTATTTGATAGCAACTAAGGGTTATGTATCTACTATTTTTCCTGAATTTCTTCAAATGATTCAAACTCAATATAATGCTCAAGTAAAATCTATCCGTTCAAATAATGCTCCTGAACTTTCTTTTAAATCTTTGTTAAAAGCCAAAGGCATTATACATTTTTTTTCTTGTGCTTACACACCACAACAAAATTCCGTGGTTGAACGTAAGCACCAACACATTTTCAATGTGGCTAGATCTCTTCTTTTTCAATCTAATGTGCCTTTGGAATATTGGAGTGATTGCATACAAACTGCAATCTATCTAATCAATAGAACTCCTTCTCCTCTTCTTAACAACAAATCTCCTTTTGAGCTTCTCACTTCTAAAATTCCTTCTTATGATCATCTTAGAGTCTTTGGTTGCCTTTGTTATGCTTCCACCTTGTTAAAGGACATATACAAATTTTCTCCAAGATCCACAAAGTGTGTTTTTAATGGATATCCTTCTGGATACAAAGGATATAAAGTTCTTGATGTTAAGACAAGAACCATTTCCATAACTCGAAATGTTGTTTTTCATGAAACAAAATTTCCTTTCTCTAAGGATCCTCTTCCTGATTCTGATCTTTATCATCAGGACTTATTACCTCTTCCGGATCCTGAGTCTATTTTCCCTGCTTCATTTGATATTCATATTACATCTTCATATCCTTTACTATCAGAAACAACCAATGATCCTATTCCATCTTCACATAATGTTCCTGATTCAGATTGTTCGGACTCTATTTCTCCTTATTCCATTCCTCCATAAAATAATTCTACTTCTTCTAATGGTGATCCTAATAGTGATACAAGTGATATGGTTTCAGCAGGGAATCCAGTTCACAATCCAAGACCTAAAAGACAATCTAAAGTTCCTACTTACCTTGATGAATACCATTGTTACCTTTTACAAGATAACATTCCTTTTGCAGCTTATTCCTCTTTCACAACTTCATATCCTATTTCTTCTTATTTGTCATATGACAACTTAAACCCTTCTTACCGCAACTTTGTTCTTTCAATAACCACAACAACCTTACCTAAAACATTCAAAGAGGCTGCCAAATCTGTGGAGTGGACACAGGCTGCCAAATCTGAAATGAATTCTCTAGAGATTACTGGTACATGGTCTGTTTGTGAACTTCTTGATGATAAACACCCTATTGGTTGTAAGTGGGTGTTCACCATCAAATACAATCCTGATGGTAGTATTGAAAGACATAAGCCGAGGCTTGTTGCTAAAGGGTATACTCAACTTGAAGGCTTTGATTTTCTTTATACTTTTTCTCCAGTTGCTAAACTCAGTACCTTGAGAATGATCCTTGGTTTAGCAGCTATCAAGAACTGGTCAATTTCTCAACTGGATATTAGTAATGCCTTTTTGAATAGAGACTTGGACGAGGAAATATATATGACATTGCCACCAGGTTACACAGAATTAACCGGCAAGATCTTTCCTCCAAACTCTGTTTGCAAGCTTCATAAATCCTTATATGGGTTAAAACAAGCATCTCGTTAGTGGAATCAGAAACTTTCAAAGGTTATCTTGGCAGAAGGTTTTACTCAAGCACCTTAAGATCATTTTTTGTTTGTCAAACATAAACATGGAGTTTACTTGGTTATCTTAGTTTATGTGGATGACATTCTGGTGGTTGGGAATAATGATTATGCAGTTACTGCATTCAAAGAAGATTTGGGGAATGCTTTCAAGCTCAGAGATCTTGGCCCTGCAAAATATTTTTTGGGATTTGAGATAGCTAGAAGTCAGAAGGGTATCTCCATTAACCAACGAAAGTATGCTCTAGAACTCCTTGAAGATGCTGGATTACTAGGCTGCAAACCTTTATCTGTTCCTATGGAACCAAATCTCAAATTGTTTGCGTCTGATGGTGAGGTACTCTCAAATCCTTCTATTTACAGGAAGCTTGTAGGACGACTCCTTTACTTGACTCACATTAGGCCATATATTACTTATGCGGTTCACAAGTTGAGTCAATATATGTCTACTCCTACTTCTGTTCATCTTCAAGCGGCTACAAGGATTCTGAGATACATTAAAAATGATCCCAGTAAAGGCTTATTCTACTATGCATCATCTGAACTACGTCTTACTGCTTTCACTGATGCTGATTGGTCCGCCTGTCCTGATTCTAGAAGATCTGTTACGGGTTACTGTATGTTTCTTGGTGAATCTTTGGTTTCTTGGAGAGCTAAGAAGCAACATACTGTTTCTCGCAGCAGCACTGAAGCTGAATATCGTGCAATGACTGATGCAACTTGTGAGTTGATTTGGTTGACTAATATGCTTCAGGATTTACATTGTCCTCCTATAGGACCTGCAAATCTTTTTTGTGACAATGAGTTTGCTCTTAAGATAGCTTCTAATCCAGTCTTCCATGAGAGGACTAAACATATAGAGAATGACTGCCACATTGTCAAGGAAAGATTGCAAAGTGGCTTCCTCAAAACATTACATGTGAAGTCAGGTAATCAGTTGGCGGACGTATTGACAAAAGCTGTGCAACCAATGTTATTCAAGGATTTAATATCCAAGATGGGAATTCACACTCTATATTGTCCATTTTGAGGGGAGGGTATTAGAATGTTAATGGTTATTTCCGGTTAAGCTATCTATTAAACCAGATTAGTTTGTATATATATGTAACCGAGACTGTTGACTAGAGTCAACTCAGAATAACAACTTTAAACAACAAACTTTTACTCATGATATTTCTCTCGAATCCATCTTCAACAATCTCAAGTTCTGAGTTCAATTTCGTCTAATAACATGACCTCTCACTCCCCTAGTCACTAGTCTGTTTTTTGTTTCCTCACAGAATCAAATGATGATGTCATCCAATAATTCTCTCTTCCCTGGTGAGTTTTGCACATTCCTTGTCTATATTGAGAAATTCCAAAATGGACATTGTCGCTTGAAATATATATGTTTTAAAACTAAAATTTGCGGTGTATTATTTTCCTTAAAACATTTGTTTACATTTTTATAAATATATTTAATTAATAAGTTTATAATTTTTCTCTTACTTGTGGGAAATTTTCATCAAATTCTAAGACAAATTCAACTTATAAAATCTTAGAAAAATAGAGATTTAAAAAACACACCTGCCAATACACCCAGTCCTGAATACACCATATGCTTTTTTCTTCTTCTAAGCAAACACACATATATGTATATATATGGGGTTTGAATGGTTACATATAAAAATTTGTACTGCTGCATTACAAATGTGTACTCTCCCTTGTGTAACCAATCAGTAAAGTGACATTACACAAAATTTATCACTGTTTTTTTATTGTACCACCATATCTAGTCAGTAAGTACTTCTATCAGTTGTATTATCATCTTTGTATTGCTACTTGTACCTTCAAATTTTTTGTACTACCATGTGTTACCAATCGAACCCATGATAATTTATATGTGGACGATGTCATTGTTACGTTACTATTCTTTAAAATTATTTCTTTTTGTTATAATTCACTCAAGTTCTTGATTTCATTGCGATAATATATATTGTAGTTGCAAGTGTAAAAACCTTTTTCATGTGTAAAGCCTATTCTTTAAAAAAGAAACTTGTAATTTTTTTCGTTAAAAAAGTGTATTATTAGAAAAACTTATGTTTTTATGTTTTTTGTTGTCACAGTACGCATTTCATTATCGATTACATAAATACATAAGTACATTGTCTGCCTCATGAAATCAATAAAGAATTGAAGTGCCACGAAAAGTTTCGACTCCTTGTACGTACAGTCCTCGTTAAACTTATGTTTATATGTATAGTATATGATATGCACTACAAGAAAACAGGGTAAGAGTGACTCCCAAAGTAGTCACAGTTTAGTCGCAAAAGCAGAATTTGTGACTACTTTGCGACTAAAAACAGTAGTCGCAATTGTCTCGTCGCAAATATAGTTAGTTGCAAAGTAGTCGCAAAGTAGTCGCACTTTTGCGACTAAATTGTGACTAACTCAATCAGTCGTAAATCTGCGACTACTTTGCCACTAGTTATCGGGGTCGTATATTTGCGACTAATTTGTTATTCTTTATATTTTGCGACTACTTCGTGACTAACTAAATCAATCGCAAAAATGCGACTAGTTTGCGACATCACAAAGTGGTCATATCTGGTGACTAATGTGTTACTATAGTTATGTTCGTGTTAATCGCAAAATAGTAACGTAAGCATCACAAATTAGTGTTTCTAGTCGCAAATCAGTCACAATTTATGACTGTTTTGCATATGTGTATCACAAAATATATACTGTAATGATACTTATTTTGTTCGTAACTGAAATTTCTGAAATTTTTAGAGGAATGCATACAACATGAAACCTTTAAATACAAAACAGAATGTTAATCATTTAAGTTCTAGCAAAAGATAGTTAAACATTTAATACATATGCATTGTTTTGCATAATTTAAGTAGTACAAAAGATGGTTCTAAAACATAGTTCAAAAGATGGTAAAGATGGCAAGACATTCTGGTTTACTTGGGTTGGTTGAGGAGCTGGTGGTTCTTCAAACAGAGCAGGCACGTCTAGATTCTTGTTTTTTATCAAATTGACAAGCTTGTCGAAGGGTACGAGGCGAGCATCAGACTGACGTTGAGCCACATCCTGTTAAAATAATATGAAAGTGGAAGTGTGAGCTCTGTTTATTTGCCACATTGGTATAGAGTCAAAAATATAGAAGATGTCTAGTACCTTTCCAAGTGTTTGGAGAAATTCTTCAGCTGATCCAACTTTAATTTCAAAATAATAATAACCAATTCATCTTTACTCTTTTACTCAAGGATCACCAATTTCACATCTTCTCACGACCACATAACCCACACTAGTTCTTGATTTGTCCACATCAAAAGAGCTAGGTCCTTAAAAAAATATACAAATCACAAAATTACATGCAAAATTCTAGTCACAAAATGAGTTCTGAAGTGTAATAATTCATAATTATAAGAAATTTCGGGTTTAGTAGGGTATTTTGAAACCACCTTAGTGTACGGTCCATGATTAAAATTAGGTCCATACCTCATTAAGATATCAAGGCTAGGGTTATCTCATTGTTCAACTTGATGTTGCATGTGTTAGAGTTACCGAAAAAGAAAACCAAGAGGAGGAAATAACATACACGAAATCACAAAGTTAATGCCATCGGTGAAGAATTTAATAAGCAATCTAGATTCATGTTGTAGTTCCATAAAGAATAAGCAATCTGTTTTTTTAGCCATTTAGATGGTGATGATTTGTTTCTTTTTGTTGAGGGATCCTATATGTAAGAACATAAATCAAGGGGAGAAACATTAAACACGTTGATTAGGAAACTTAACAAACAAAAAAACAGAAATAATTATCAAATAAAATTCTTTATCCTATTTATTCGATCATAAATACAATCAGCTCACCTATAGATATACGACTAGTACTATATATTTAAATAGTAGTATCAAATTAAATACATAATAAACAAAATAGAGGATTTCATATCGATCAAAAAAATCAAAAGCCTACAAAAAAAAGAAGAAATTACCATATTCATTGTGTTTCTCTTCTTCGTCACTATGAGAATGTGCTTTCAAGATTTCTCGTCTCTTTCTTTCTTATTGCCTTGAAGACTCTTTCATCCTTCTTCTTTTATTTTCTTTTCTGTAGTATCAGAACTCGCATATTGAATCGATCAGACGAATATAAAAACAATCACAAACGAAACAGAACAAAAAAAAATCTTATACACACACAAAAGACCATACCTTATGAATCGAACCAGCTCCGCCTGAACCTTGACCGCTTTGAAGCCAACCACCGGATCTGGGCGAACCACCTCTGCCTTTGAATCTCACTCAATCTACATTGCTGACTCGATCTGCACCGGTGGCTTGAGCGACCCTTCGACACGACTCTTCTCCGGCTGTAGTTTTAACATTCTTTCCGGTGGTCTTACCACGACCTTTTGTATCTTTGCCTCCTATCGGTGCCATTTAGAGACAGAAATCTGAGGAGTCGAAGAGATAGGAAGATAATAGAGACAGAAAAACACGAACCCGTAAAAGAGAGAGACTGAAATCGAGGTTTGGGGATGAAGAGAGACATATCGTAACAGGAGAAAGAGGAATTGATTTTTCTCTAGATCGAGAGAGAAATCAGAAGAAAAAAAATAGGGTTTGCTCACAAATAGATTTGGGGATTTTTTCCGAGACTGAAGTAATAAGTTTTGGTGACAAGTTATTCACAAATTAATGTGAAGCCAAAATTTTGGCGGGCTAAAACCCCGCCTAAAAGCCCATTTTTCGATTTTTGGCCCAAAAATTTTAAAATCCGCGTCCAATTTTTTTTGCGTCTGTTGCAAAGTAGTCACACATTGTGATTGTTTTGCGACTAACTAAATTTAGACAAAAATCTATATTCCAAATCCTAAACTTTTACAACTCAAATCTAATTTATAAAATAACTATCACTTTTATAAGTTTTTGTATATATATTTCAGTATATTGAGTAAATTAGTGTGAAATGCATAAAATTATCAAAAATCAAACACTTTAACTAAATTTATAACACAAACACATTGTTTATAATATAATGTTATACCTTTGAGGTTTAAAGAAAAAATGTTTTTAACTTTCTTTACATATTCTTTTCGTATACACAAAGTTATAAATGTATTAAGACTTACTTGAATCTATGTAATAATTTTAAAACAAATCTTTAAATAATCCAAAATAAGGATTTTTTCATAACCATTGCGGATAGTTGGAAAGTAATTACAAATAAGTCACAAAGTGTGACTGTTTTGCCACTAACTCTTCAAATGCTATACATTTTTAACTCCATCATAAAATATATGTAATAAAGATCACTATGTTCATAATTTTTAATGTATATGTTTCAATTTGTAGTTAAGAATAGTCACAAAGTAGTCACACACTGTGACTTTTTTGTGATTATCTAATTTTAGACACAAATCTATACCCCAAATCCTAAACTTTTACAACTCCATAATCTAATTTATGAAATAACTATCACTCGTTTATAAGTTTTGGTGTATATGTTTCAGTATATAAAGTAAATTAGTGTGAAATGCAAAAAATTATCAAGAATCCAACACTTTAACTAAATTTATAACATAAACACATTGTTTATGATGTTATACCTTTGAGGTTTAAAGGAAAAGTGTTTTCAACTTTCTTTACACATTCTATTCATATACATAAAGTTATAAATGTATTGAGACTTACTTGAATCTATGTAACAATTTAAGACAAATTTTTAAACAATCCAAAAGTAAGGATTTTTTCATAAACATTGCGGAAAGTTGGAAAGTAATTACAAATCAGTCACAAAGTATGACTGTTTTTCCACTCACTCTTTAAACGCTGTACGTTTTAAACTCCATCATCGAATATATGTAATAAAGATCACTAGGTTCACAATTTTTAATGTATATGTTCAATTTTTAGTTAAGAATAGTCAAAAATTAGTCACACATTGTGACTGTTTTGTGACTATCTAAATTTAGACACAAACCTATACCCTAAACCCTAAACTTTACAACTACAAAATCAAATTCATGAAGTAAATATCACTCATTTATAAGTTTTTGTGTATATGTTTCAGTATATAGAGTAAACTAGTGTGAAATGCATAAAATTATCAAAAATCCAACACTTTAACTAAATTTATAACATAAACACAATGTTTATGATGTTATTATCTTTGAGGTTTAAAGAAAAAATGTTTTCAACTTTTGTAACACATTCTTTTTTATTCATAAAGTTATAAAGGTATCAAGACTTGCTCGAATCTAGGTAATAATTTTAAAACAAATATTTAAACAATCTAAAAGTAAGAATTTGTTCATAAACATTTTCAGGATAGTCACAAGTTAGTCACAACCTATGACGGTTTTGTGACTAACCTATTATAGTCAGAAGCATATATCCTAAAACCTAAAGATTTTTAACTCCAAACTCGATTTATAGAGGAAACTATCACTCCATTATAAATTTTAATGTATACGTGTTCAAAAGATTTAGTAACTTAGTATAAATTGCATAAGTAATTGACAAAGTTGGTAAGTACTTACAAATCGGTCATAGTTGTGACTGTTTTGCGACTGATTGGCATAATAGGTTAAAAAAATGAGTTTTAAAGCCATTTAATCATTTTCAATTGTTTATCTTGGTTTATTAAAATTTCGTATATCTAGGTATTTAGTATAAATCCATAAAACAGTTAAATATTGGAGATGCCCACATTCGAACCTTTGTAAATATGTGCTTGAGGATAGGTCTCTTTCCACTAGGCCACTTTAACCATCTAGTAATTTTCATAATATGTATTAATTATATCTATTACAAACATTCATTCTAATTAAAATCACATACCTATTATTCAAATATTTTAGAAACATAAATATATTATTCAAAATACTTACAATTTGCTACTTTTTGCGGTGTAACAAGTCAGTTGCAAATGTGTGACTGTTTTCTTACCACCGCTACGGAGTTGAAAAGCAGTCTTAAGTTAGTCGCAAAATTGTGACTACTTTATGACTCCTCTAGTTAGTCGTAAATTTGCGACTATTTTGCGACTGAGTTTTCTGTTGTCGCAAAATTGTCGCAAAATAGTCGCTAAAGCGTCCCTCTTATTTGTGACTGAAAAAACAGTCACAAGTGGTAGTCTCTCTTTAGCTGTTTTCTTGTAGTGATGGTAGAGAATAATTGATGGGAAAAGGTAATGTATAAAGAATAAGTAAAGAAGAAGAAGAAACATTGTTGATCTAAACAACGTTAAATGGTGTTTAACGAATAATTGATGTTAATAAATAATTATTTTTGTTTAGTTTTCGTATATTCACTTGTACATATGGACAAATTGAATAAATATATAAATGGTGTTTTCAAGAGTATTACAAAACTAGTCTCCGAAAGACAAGCCATTTGAATGTTCCAAACATTCTCTTCAAACAGCAAAGTGACAAACTGATTATGCGCCTTTAGTTTAACCATTTTTTTTCCTGGATTTATTAATAAACCATGCGACTATGATCAACTCAAAAAGTAAATACCATACAGTTTATCCAAAAATAAGAATCTTACAGAGTTTTTTTCGGTAAAGCAATTTTATCACTACACCTAAGAAATGTTGAATTAAGTTTGAAGTTAGCTTGAGCTAGAAGTAATCCTAATCCAAACCGAGTTATGGTTACAAAAAGATAAGGATCAAGTGTGTTTAGGAGTTATCTAAACAAGGAGTAATTCCTTATAGGATTATGATTAATCTATATATATAAAAAGACATTTTCTCTCTTCTCATGAAGACACATCATCTTCCACCTCATTGCCACATCAAATGTTTATTTAGAATTTATTATTTTTAATTAAAAAAATTATCTACATGCAAAAACAACATTAATTATGCATTTGTTAATATAAGAATTTGAAAAGTCATTATTATAGTTATCTATATAATAAAATGTCTTATTTTAACAAAGAAGAAATTTAAATGTAGATAGAGGAATGAAAGATAATAAAAGTTCTATACAATTACATAAATCATGTAAGTTATATCATGTAAAAATTAGCAATAAAATATTAATCGAGTTGCTCATAAGGACAACCATCAAAGAAGAAACCGAAGAATATGTGAGAACTTCATCATCTTCTTCCAAATAACTTATTTATCTTTTCTAATGGTTGTTTCCTCTTTTCTATACTTCTATTAAAAAAAAATCTAACGTAGGGAACACAACTTCAGTTTGACAAGTACGTGACTAGAAATGTACATAAGGCAAATGGTATTTATTTCATATAACATGTTGGGTTACGAAAAATATTGTGGATGATATTAGATCGATCAGGGGATTAAACGAGTTTGATATGGTGAAATTTGATGTTCCTCTTTCTCAAAATATGGAGCGAGCTCAAGAGATCATAGAGGTTTGTTTAGTCCATACTTCGTTGAAATTCTTCCATTAAAACTGGAAAAACTTTGATGTTCATTTGAAATAATGTTTCCTTTTTTATGTTTTGCAAGAATACATGAAGACCGGATGTTTATTAGTGCTAAGCAAGAAGGACTGATAAAGAGCTTACCTACTTGAGGAACATTGCTCAAGATTTACCCTTTCATTTCGTCCTCGATGTAACGTCTTTTTAGCTGTCTTCCTCATTTTGTACAAGTGTAATATAGAATTAAGTTTCAAGAAGAATTATTCAGATGGTTCATGATGAAAGCATGAAAGGATGATGATACTTGCAAAGCATGAAAGGATGATGATACTTGCAAAGCCTAAAACTAGATGATAACTCTTCTTTTCATGAAGATAAAATTAATTCTTTAGTAGGGTAAGAAGTTTGAGAAGAGTTTGGGAAAACGGAGAATTAGTTCTTCAGTAGGTTAAGAACTTTGAAAATGGAGAAATAAAACCTCGAGACTAAGTTGAAAAGCAAAAGTAGAAAATGGACTCTAAAGCCAAGAACAAAAGCTTCTCACTATATGCCTTTTAACTTCACAAATTTCATCTTTTAAAACTTTTTCTCATTCTAATATAAGTTATATGGACTGTTTTTTTTTTTTAGCGAAAATCAAAGATAGAAAAATCAACAATGAAATTAGTCAAACTAACTTCATTATGAAAACCTTATGAGCAAGATGATAACATCGAGATATGTACAAATGAAGAAAGATAATGCTTGAGAAGAATATGCCTTAAGATGAACATCAACTTCGTTCTTGGTAGGATCTCAGCAGATCCATGCTTACCTTTTCTTATTTCTTAACCAACGATTAGAAGAATGATTTACACAAATTTCAAATGAGCATGTTTCATTTTTGGTAGAAAATGAGTCTTTCATGGTGTAATGGAAGGTTTGCATCAACATTGGAAGGACATGGAGGTTGCGAAAGTGATCACGAACGCAGAAAATTTAATGAACTAAAGCAAAACCATAACTGAAAATATAGTTAGAAACTCGGCCTGCGCGTAGCGCAGGCTTTAAAGAAACATTTTATCTCTTCTCCTTAAGACACATCATCTTCTACATTATTATCACATCATATTTCTAAACTAATTTTTATAATATTAAATTTAATATTAATTATACATTTGGATTTAATATTATGATAAAAATATGAAAAGCTATCATTGATATTCTAATTTGGTTCTAACATACTAACAATAATATGAGAAGTTATTATTCATATTCTAAATTAAACAAAATAATAAAAACTTATCTATATAATTTTTTTTAAAAATAAATAGAAGATATAATATTGTAATTATTATAAAATATAAAATATCAAATCAACCACATCATTACCACATCATATCTTTATAATAATTTTTATAATTTTTAATTTAATACACATATTAATTATTTTGGTATAAACAATATGAAAAGAATATGAAAAAATCTCATTCATATCCTAAATTGGTTTTTAACATGGTAACACTAATATGAAAAGTTATTATTCATATTTTAAATTAAACAAAAACAATAAAAACTTATGTTATATATATAAAAAGACATTTTCTCTCTTCTCTCTAAGACACATCATCATCCACATCATTACCACATCATATCTTTACAATAATTTTTAATTTAATACACATAGTAATTATTTTAGTTTAAACAATATGAGAAGAATATGAAAAGTTTTCATTCATATCCTAAATTGGTTTTTAACATGCTAACACTAATATGAAAAGTTATTATTCATATTTTAAATTAAAAAAAAACAATAAAAACTTATTTGAATGTAATTTACTTTAAAACAAAATAAATTAAAATAATATGTATTGGAATTATCATAAAAACTAAAATATAACTACGAAGCAATTAAGTTGATTTAGAGTTAAACTCATAAAGAAAATATAAGTTCGTAAGTTTAACATCTAATAAAAAAAATACGAAAGAAAATAAACGAATAATTGCAATTATACATAACTAAAATGAAAGAAATAGAATAAGAAAAAATAATTTTAATATAAGGCATGTTCAACTCAAATATGCCACTAATATTCACAGCCCATAAATTTACATACGACCTACTTAATATTCAAAGCCCATCGCGACATGAATGCCCATCGCAACATGAATGCCCAACATACTTCTAGGTTTCTTCTTCTCTCTTCAGTAGTAGTCATAGAACAACCGTTTAAGCTAAAGCGACGTTTAATACCTTCATTAATGACCATATCCACGACTCTATCCCCCTTGCCCTTCCTGTAACGCCTCCGTAACTCCTACAACCCACTCTCCAAATCATTATCGTTGTCTACTTACTGCAATTCACACCACCACCTTCAAGCTCTACTATATATAGATGCATAAATACAAGCTTAGAGTCTCATTCACCTACTTCCCTCTCATTCTCTCTTCTTACTCATTCTTTCACATTTACAAACAAAATGGCTGCCTCATATGTTCCTTTCTCCTCCCCTACGTCAAGACGCCCTCTCGAACGTGTCCTAGCTAGGCTGTTCGGCTTTTGGGATGCCCGTAACATGAAGAAAGGAGGGGAGCTCATGAGCATTGATATGCTCCTCATCGACGACAACGTATTCTCTTCCCATCAGAAGCCTCTACAATTCTTAATTCACTTCCACTCTTTGCGTTTAGACATGACTTTCGTGATCTCCATAGAAAGAATTATCCACACGCTTGATTTACACATGATAGCCGTTATATTCTAAGAAATCCATCAGCCCTAACATATCTTCTTTCCCTTCTCCATTGGCGAATTGCCTGCAAAGCCTTTTTCACTTTATAAAATTGAGTTTTACAAATCTATAACCTTAGTTCCCATTCCTTTATTTCATGAGACGACCATGCAAGGTTCAATCCCCGTACAACTCCTACCAATGTTTGAATCAATGTTGCATGAAGGATCCGTCTATGTTATCAACGCATTCGAGGTCACACTGATTCAAGCTCACTGATTTCCACCTCTCAATCCGGTTCACATCAACCACGTCTTTAGTCTGTATATATAGAAATAACTATTCATTTCCATTTGACCATCTCCGAAACCAATCAGATATTGTGTGGAGCTAGTGGTGAACGACGGGAGCAACACTTCTGTTTTCGTTGCTTTTGACAAAGACAATGAGAAACTCACTAGAATGCATGCTGCCCATCTTGCAACTGAAATAGTATGCACCAAACCAATACGAACCATGGAAATCATTATCATTTTCATGAACACAAAACTCAACTACGCTATTATAATGAACCATGGAGACACATAACAACTCTCGCTCTTAAAATTGACAAAGGTAGGAGAAGAATAAACAAACCCCTAAATCTCAAGAGGTGGTCGATTACAACTACTTCACTCCACTTACTCTTTTTCAGGTTACAATGGCGTGCTTGCCCTTTTTTCAAAACAATATTTCTCTTTTACTCTATAGAACTTTTATCACCTTGTATGCCTTCATCATGCTCAAGTTTGGGCCTAAGATTAATTAAGTTTGGTAACATTATTTTATATCAATTCAGAGAATCAGAATATATTGCGTATTTACAAAATTAGCTTCGTCTAAGAGGACGAACTTAACTTTCCTCTTTTCATGATATACAAGAGCATTTATATTCAAAAAATAAATACAATCAATATATTAAGAAAGTAAAACCATAAAACAAAATCTAGGAATTAACATATGTGAAACAAACCCGCGCGAAGCGAGGGCCAACCACTAGTATTGTTATATAAGAAGCTATCAAGTTGTGATAGAACTTAAGAGTTTTGTGAGATTGAGAAAGCTTAAGTTTTGTGTTATTTTCTTAAGCAATAAAAGAGAGTTATTCTTTTATCTTTGTTCTTATATCTTTCATACACATACTTGAATACAAGAATTGGCATCAAAGCTTAAGGTTGTTGAAAGAATGGGGGACCTTACCGTCACCACCAACAAAGCAAAGGAAGGAGAAGGATCTCCTTCAATCGTATGTCCAATGCTTACTCCAACGAATTATACCGTGTGGTCTATGAGGATGAAAATTGCACTTAAGGTGCATAAGGTGTGGGAGGTTATCAAAACAGAGTCAGCAACGACGGACGCCGACAAAGACAACATGACCATCACCTTGCTATTCCAATCTATATCGGAAACACTTATTCTACAAGTAGGTGAGCTTGACTCAGCTATGAAGGTTTGGGAAGCAATCAAGGCGAGGAA
This sequence comes from Arabis alpina, assembly GCA_900128785.1. Taxonomy (NCBI): domain Eukaryota; kingdom Viridiplantae; phylum Streptophyta; class Magnoliopsida; order Brassicales; family Brassicaceae; genus Arabis; species Arabis alpina. The sequence goes on from LT669792.1 coordinate 11,816,479, forward strand.
GCAATCAAGGCGAGGCATGTAGGAGCAAAGAGAGTTAAAGAAGCTAGGTTACAAACGTTGATGGCTGAGTTTGATCGATTAAAGATGAAAGATGATGAGAAAATTGATGATTTAAATCACATCAATATCAGCTGCGTTAGGAGAAAGTCTTGAAGAATCAAGGTTCATTAAAAAGTTTCTTAAAAGCCTCCCAAGGAAGAAGTACATACACATAGTAGCATCTTTGAACAAGTGTTAGATCTTAACACCACAAGTTTCGAAGATATCGTTGGACGCTTGAAAGCATATGAGGAACGTATCTTCGAGGAGGAAGATACACAAGAGGAACAATACAAGTTAATGTACGTAAACTCAGAGGGTCAAACAAACCAATCCTCTCGAGAATACTATAATGACTTTAGAGGAAGAGGTCGTGGTGGAAGATCGTTCTTTAGAGGACGTGGTCGTGGACGATTTGGCGGAAGATATGGTGGAGGACGAGATAAATCGAGAATAATTTTTTACTAGATGTGACAAGATCAGACACTTCGCTTCAGATAGCCCGGATCATTTGCTCAAGTTACAAGAGACTAAAGAAGATGAAGGTGATGATACACAAGATGCTGATGACCTCATGATGCATGAGGTAGTTTACTTGAATGAAAAACATTGCTTACCTAGCAAGTTTGAGACGAACACATGAGAAGAGAACATATGGTACTTGGATAATGGAGCTAGTAATCATATGACAGGGGATCGTAGGTACTTTAATCAAATTGATGATTCTGTCACTAGAAAAGTTCGATTTGGAGATGATTCTCGTATTGACATCAAAGGTAAAGGTTCTATTGATTTCATTGATGTTAATGGAGAACCAAGAGTGATGACTGATGTCTACTATATCCCGATTCTATGAAGCAACATCATAAGTCTAGGGCAAGCTACATAATCAGGTTGTGACATACGATTAAGAGGAGGATATTTGACTATACGTGATCGGTACGGAAAACTACTGGTCAAAGCTAAGAGATCAAAGAATTGGTTGTATAAAGTTCGGATGGGAATTAACGAGTCAGCTAAGCTTCATCTAACAGAGATAAATGAGTCAAGTAGATGACATGCAAGGATGGGCCACATAAATTGTGCAACTTTGAAATCTATGTTTGACAAAAAGGTTGTTCAAGGAACTCCAGATGTTAATATTGGACAAGAGGTGTGCAGCTCGTGTTTGCTTGGGAAACAGACTAGGCGAGTATTTCCACAAGCAACCTCTTATAGAGCAAGCAAAGTACTTGAGCTAGTACATGGAGATTTATGCGGCCCCATAACGCCGAATACGATCAGTGGAAACATGTTCAAAAGGTTTAAGAGTCTAGTAGAACAAGAGACAGGGATGAGTATTCAAACATTCAGAACATATAGAGGAGGAGAATTCACTTCTTAGAATTTCAATTCTTTTTGTGATGAATCGGGGATTAGAAGGCATCTCACTGCTCCGTACACACCACAGCAGAATGGAGTGGTTGAGAGACGCAATCGAACTCTAATGGAGATGACTAGAAGTATCGTGAAGCACATGAATATGCCAAACTATCTGTGGGGAGAAGCTACAAGACATTCTACTTATCTTCTAAACCGAATAGCTACACGTTCTCTTAGAGATGTTACTCCATATGAGATGTTACGGGGTAAGAAGCCAAATATTGGACACTTGCGTATTTTTGGATGCATCGGATATGCTAAAGTATCCTAACCACACTTAAAGAAGCTTGATGATAGGTCTAGTATGCTTGTACACCTTGGAACCGAACCAGGTTCAAAGGCTTATATGTTACTTGATCCTAAGAAACAGAAGATAGTGGTCAGCATGGATGTAGTATTTGATGAGACTAAAGGCTGGAATTGGAGTGTAGACAACTCAGAATAAGAAAACGATGGGAGTTTTAGCTTCAATATTAGAGAAATTGGAAGTCATGACACACTAGAAAATGCGGAATATAGTGAAACATGGCATGTTCGTGGAGACGAATCCGATGGCACTAAAGAGAATGACAATGTCTGTGAGAGTAAGACATATAATGGAAAGAATGATGGTCAGGATCAACCACTTCTTAGAAGAACTACAAGACTAAGCACTAAGCCAAAATATCTAGGAGATTACGTATTGTACACGATTAAGGAATGCTTATTGCTTGCAGAAGAAGAAGGAGAAGTATTACTTCTTTGCTTAAACGATGAACCGAGAAACTTCCAGGAAGCTAGTATATCAAAAGAGTGGATTATGGCGTGTGAAGATGAGATCTTCTCAATTAAGAAGAATCATACATGGGACCTTGTGGATCCACCATCAGGAGTAAAACCAATTGGTTTGAAGTGGGTTTTTAAGATTAAGAGAAACTCAGATGGTACTATTAACAAGCACCAGGCTCGACTAGTTGCTAAAGGATATGTACAACAACATAGAATTGGTTATGAAGAAGTCTTTGCTCCTGTAGCTCAACTTGAGACAATGCGGCTTCTTGTCAATCTTGCAGCTTCAAGCGGATGGGAGGTACATCATCTCGATGTGAAGACCGCATTTCTTCATGGAGAGTTGAAGGAAACGGTGTATGATGCCACAAACTATAGAAGGAACATTGGTTGTCTTCGATATCTGTTGCACACAAGACCAGATTTATCTTATTGTGTGGGAGTTTTGAGCCGTTATATGCAGGATCCAAAGCAATCTCATGGTGCTGCAATGAAACAATGTTTGAGATACTTGAAAGGGACGACTGGTTTTGGTTTAACATTCGAGTTCAAAGGTGCCAAGGCTCATTGGGTATAGTGACAGCAGCCACAATGTTGATCTTGACGATGGTAGAAGTACAACGGGACACATATTTTATCTCGGAGAAAGTCCAATCACATGGTGCTCTCAAAAATAAGATACCGTTGCATTATCCTCTTGTGAAGCAGAATTCATGGTGGGAACTGAGGCAACAAGACAAGCTATATGGTTACAAGATTTACTTGGTGAGATCATTGGAGTTTCATGCGAGAAGACGATCATTCGTATTGACAATCGATCGGCAACTGCGCTCACTAAAAATCCGGTGTTCCATGGCCGAAGTAAACACATTCACACCAGGTATCACTTTATAAGGGAATGTGTTGAGAATGGGCAAGTAGAAGTCGAGCATGTTCCAGGTAATGAGCAAAAGGCGGACATCTTAACAAAGGCGCTTGGAAGAATCAAATTCAAAGATATGAGGGATCTCATTGGCTTGAAATATTTGGATGAAAATGACTTCAAACTTAGGAGGGAGAATGTTGAATTAAGTTTGAAGTTAGCTTGAGTTAGAAGTAATCCTAATCCAAACCGAGTTATGGTTACAAAGAGATAAGGATCAAGTGTGTTTAGGAGTTATCTAAACAAGGAGTAATTCTTTATAGGATTTAATTTCTTATTATATCTTATTCACATATTTCAAAATTTTCATATTCCTATCTAAATTAAGTTTTGAATCGTATTATTTTGTTTTAATTAAATTACATCACGTATTTCAATTTTTTCATATTCCTATTTAAATTAGTTTTTGACACTTATTATTTTGTTTTATTTAAATTAAATCACATATATCAAAATTTTCTTAATCCTATTGAAAATAGGTTTATTTTTACTATTTTATAAATAAAAATATCATTATTCTACCTAAGTTGATTTTACGATCATCTCATTACTTCTTATATATATATATATGATACTTTCCTATTGATTGCATAAGGGTTTTTAATGAGAAAACCCCTCAAGTATAGTTTGATCAATTTTAAACCCTTCAAGTATAAGATTAATGATAAAATCCCTCATGTATTAGTCTGTTAATGAATAATCTCATCCGTCTAATAAATCGTTAAAACTTTAGACTACCTAACATTAAAATAAAATTACACGTTTTGGGTCTTAAAAAACGACATACAATAAACCTAAATGGTGAAAGTCGATTAAGAGAGATTAAGAAAGATTGGTTATTGAGAAAGATTAGAAACAAAGTAAAACGAGGGTAAACTACGGTGGTGTAGATTAACAGGTGATGTTGGGCAGCATTAATTAAGACATGCTGGTATCAAAAGATGTTGCTGGATTTTCTAGCGGTAGCGGCAAAAAAAACGTATTGCTGCGTCACCAAAATCAATTTAGCCATAGCTCTCCACAGTCTTGAGCCACAAGCAACTAATATTTTAATGAGGTTTTTTTGGCCGTTGCCGCAACACGCAGCGTCAATAAAAAAAACACAGCCTCAATTGTTAATGGTCCAACTCTTCCTAATTATTCTAGAACTTAAGTCCATCAATGGTAAGCCTTAAACACTTGATATATAGATTTACCCTACAAACATGAACAACAAGTCGAAATTGACTTTTGCTTAAATCATAACCAATCAAGACCTTTAGAAACTGACACTTTGTTGATTAGAATCGACTTACCTAAGGTTAGTTGTAGCAAAATCAATTTACAGGAGAACCCTAACTTTTAGTTTGGGAGTTGTAGCAAAAATCAATTTCACAGAAGAACCCTAACTTTTAATTTGGAGAGATCTCTTGAATTTGGGGGTTTTGTGCAAACATCATGTCGTTTTTTTTTAAGATTCAAAACGCAGAGTTTATATTTAACGTCGGTAAATTAAAGTTTTAACGTGAGTGTAGACGGAGAGGATTTTTCATTAACAAACTAATACTTGGGGGTTTTAACATTAATGTTATATTTGAGGGGTTTAAAATAGATCAAACTATACTTGAGGGGATTTTTCATTAAAAATCCATTGCATAACACATAAACAAATTATTCTTTTTCTGTTTTTTATATTTTTCTATTGTAAGTTGTTTTTTTTATAAGTTCTTCTTCTTCTTGATTTTCTTTTGTATAATGATTTCTTATCCATGTTTCGTTGGTCTCTATTATAAAATTTGCTTTTGTGATGATTTGTACTGACTTTTTTTGTTTTGCTTTTGTTTTGTAGGTTTCGTTAATTTATATCAAGATTAAGAAGGTATTTTATTTTACTTTTCTGTTTTTTTTCTTTTAGAATTTTTAAATTTTTTTTTGTCGATTATTGATCCTTCCGGTTTATGTTTTTTGGTGTTTGTATAACTCCCTATGATTCAACAAGGTATGATTTTCTTATTAATTTTAGTTATATAATGTTTGATGTTTCGTTATTTCAAATTTGTTTATTTTAATTTAATGTTACTTATTATATTTTAGGGTTCTGCATTATAATTTTCATATTTTCACTTGGTTTAATTTACCAATTGGTTATTGTATTGATCTAATCTAATTTTACTTATATAATTGCAATAAATATTGTAAATGTTTTTGGTCCTATTATTGTAGACTTAACATAATTTTTTTTGCATCGTATCAGTTTAGATGTTTATTGGCTTCCATGTAAGTAAGTTTTGGGAAGAAGGTTTGCTTGATGAGCTTATAAAAGAATGATCTTATAATAATGGGTCTTCTATTATTTGATGTAAAGATTAGCATATTTGTATATTATATCAATTCAAATCTTAAATTATTAATGTTTAACTACGATTTGGTTTTGTTTTAATATAGAAAAATACTATTCAAGGCTCGGTGTATCATTTACTTCTTAAAAATACGATCAATATATATTCGATTTATATATGTAATCAAATAATATAAAAAATAAATATGAGAATACAATAGATAAATATTTGGTATAATTCTTTATATAGGTTTCGTATAGACGTTCTCAATTTTATTTTATTTACTTTATGCAATGATCTAATTTTGTCTTCTAGATTTTCATGTTTGATTATTTTTACGGGGTATAAAATATTAAAAGAACAAAATCATTCAAATATAAACAAATATAATTTCAATAAAAAATAAGAAAAACGTATAATTTGAAAATCTTATTATATAGCATGATGCGTCAAACTTTAATGGTAAACCCAATAACAAAAAAAATCAAGACAAAATTTAATTGTAAATCAATAATTGGTTTTGCAACACTATTTTTATTTTATTTACTTCAACGGTTGAACTGATTTTGTTTTTGACAATGAAATATAATTTTAAATAGGTTTTTACGATATTTCATAAAAAACCCGCATATATGCGGGTCCTTTACCTAGTTGTTATATAAGAAGCTATCAAGTTGTGAGTTTTGTGGATTGATAAAGCTTAAGTTTTGAGTTATTTTCTTAAGCAATAAAAGAGAGTTATTATTTTATCTTTGTTCTTATATCTTGCATACGCATACTTGAATACAAGAAGAAAGACATGTCTAAGAATCTTAGTGTTACAGTACATGCTACTAAAAACAAAAAATGCGACTACTGATTAACTAAAATAGTAAATACCATACAGTTTATCCAAATTAAGAATTTCAGAGTGTTTTTTTCTATGATGCAGTTTTAGCACTACACCTAAAGAAGACATATGTCTAAGAATATCAGTGTCATAGTACATGCTGCTAAAAACATAAAAAATATGGCTAGCTATATTTTTGGGTCAATTTGGTTAAAAAAAAAACTCTATGGAAAGGTAGCAGATGGCCACAAAGTTCCATGATGGACCGGGAGATAGAAGTCTACGTAGACGATATGATCGTGTTGGTTTATACTTACTGTTGTTTCTTATAATATCATCAGTTTATTTATTGGTACACAAATATCATTATTTTTAATTGTACTATTCTTTTTTATCAGTATTTATCTTTGTATTGCTATTTGTACCATCAAAAATTTGAACAGATTTATATTTTCAATTAGACTTAGCATAAAAATCCAACTAATTGGATAGAGAGATAGGGAGAGGTAGAGAAAGAAAAATGTAAGAATCAGTTAGTTTGTAAATTATAATTTTCTTCAGTTAGTGTTGTTAATATCTCTATAGTTTTGTTTTTTTTGTTTAGCTAGCTATATTCATATTGAGAATTGGAGTCAAAACCTTCCGAAATTCTGATAAGCATCTCTCTAAAAACTTATGTCTTCTCTATAAAAACTCAATAAATTTTCATCGTCCGACAGTTCCAATCGCTATTCCAGTGATGGATTTCGCTCCTTTCTCTTTCTAGATGTGTTTTCCTTTACTCTAGGGACCCTTGTTGGTTTGGATTTGTTAGCTAGAGGTTCTTTTCATCCAGGTCTTCGATCCTTGTGGTGATTCTTCTTTGCTTAAGTTGTTTGACGGTGGTTTGTGGCGTTATTTTTGATTCACAGATTTTGCTCTAACCCTTGGATTGTATTTTGTCCGAAGTTTTACTGGTTGTTGTTTTGATTTTGGGATCGAGAGTTGGGAATTAGTAGAGTTGTGAGCACCGAATGAATTGATTTTTTTGGAAGTTTACTAAAACAATCTTTTTAGATTTTGAGATAACTCAACCAACCTTTTTAAATTTTAATTACTGAGGCTATTTTCGAGTCCGTTTTACCATTTTTCCTTTGATAACAAAAAATGTATTTACGAAACTGCCATTAATGAAACAGGACACGTAGGCGAGAAAAGTTCCCGCCTAAAAATAAAAAGTTTACCGCTCAACGATGGTATATTTATAGTCGATCTGTGATATGCTCAAATTTACCCTGAGCTACTCTCTCAGATTAAGAGATCAATTGTAGTACTTAGGGGTCGAATCACTGGGAATTTTAATCACACGATGAAATTTCAAAGCTAAGTAAGAATGTATGTATGAATGTAAAAGGCAAAGTAAATAAACACAGATTGATGTGATTCAAATTCAATGAAATAAAAAAATTAGGTTTTCGGGAAATTCTCAGGTAAAGCTAAATTGCAGATTCAATTACGATAGAATTTTATTAAGAACAATTCTTGAGTTAGAACACGAATGTAAAGATAACCAACTCTCGTTGCGAGAGCTATCTATGCCTAAATCCTAGAAAGCCAAATCTCTTTGCGAATTCTAACAACTTAAACAAGCATTAATGTTCAGGTTCAATTACTCACAAAATCCCTAAACCAAAACCAAATATCTTTGCGAATAGGAATTTTGCTCATCTAAGATAGTTCAGGAAATCAGTTATGCTCTCGCATCAATTCATTAACCTAAGATCATTATTCTAGGTGATCAATCTGGAACAAGCATTAAGAGTAATCTAGATGAAGAACAAGATGATTATCCTATCAATTATGTAAATCTAACAATTCATCTTTAATCTTTGAAAAACCCTAAACCTAACAAGCAAACTACTCAGATATGGATGCACAAAACATGATGAGTGAATAATACTGCATTAACTATTGATAGAGAAAGAGATACAGAAGGGTTCGAAGAGATCTGAATTGTTTAAAAACTTGTCTCCCTAATTCTCTCAAAAGCTCTATGAATCTCTAAGTCTTGAATAATAGAAAGCGTAATGAAAACTAAAAGAAAACTGAGTATTTATAGGTTAGGATTCGTGCTGGGCTTTATTTGTTAACTTCTGGAACTTTTGGGGCGAAAAGAAATATTCTCCGTCGATCGACGCATAAGGTGTTCCGTCGATCGACGCTATGCTGAAATTTTTGTACTTTTATGCACCAAGCTTGCAACTTCGACTGCTCTTTCCTTGATGCTCCATAATGCTCCATAATCACCATTTATACACGAACCTGCCAAGACTCTAAAACACTAGAAAAACACTGAAAAGACTCGATAAAACCGGGTTAAATCATGGCCGAAAACGGGTAAAAACCATGATATATCAATCTGGTAGACTTATTTTGGAGTCCGTAGAATTATTTGAAGAACGGTATATTTATATTTGAACGGTGGACTTATTGTGTCACATTCGGTGGTAGATTTGTTTCCGAAAGGTTGACTTATATTTTGAGCGGCAGACTTAAGTTCACCAATGGTAGACTTGCGTTTGAACGGTAGACTTATTAATCGAACGGTAGATTTATTTTGAACGGTAGATTTGTTTTATTCCATGGTAGATTTGTTTTATTCCATGGTAGATTTTATTTTGACTGGTACACTTATTAATAGTTGCGGTAGATTTAAAATTATGGATAATAACGGTAGACTTATTGTAGTGGTAGACTTATTTGGTAGGTGGTAGAGTTATTTGCAGGCAACGCCAAAAGTCGTTTTTACCCTTAAAAGACAATAAATTTGTACGGAAAAACCTGCAACAATGGTGAAGAACTAGGGTTGCCGCCGCATAGCTCGGATCTTTGTTGGTTTTCTTAAGTGATTTTTTGATCTTTCTTTGTGTTCTAAAGTGATTTTCGAACGAGTCAATGAAACAAATTGTTCTTGTTTGTGGTAGATGGAGTTTTGCGAAAAATCGATGGGTGTTCTTGGTTGACAACTCAAAAGGTGAGAGAGTTCTTGGGTTAGATCATGCAACCTCGTTCAACGATTTCCTTCGAATGGTGTATGAAGATTTTGGCCTGGATCAACAAATTTTCGAGGTAAAATTGAGCTACATGTTGTCCAAGAAGTATTTGCCAAACTGACCTCTAGATACACCACCGAGTTTTGTTGCAAATTCAAGACAGTTGACGAGTTTTGTGCAACAATATAAGAAAAAATGATTCGTCTATGCGTCAAGATTACTAAAAAAGATAAAAAAACTGTGTAAAAGAGAGAGAAGTGGATGCAAGAAGAGAGAAACTATAGATGAAGATAATGAAAATGATGATTGTAGATTTGACTATTGCGACGATTCGGACGGTGCAAGCTCAGACTACGAAGAATACGGGAGGCATGGTAGACTTTCAGATGACGACGACGACCCCGTGGAAACTCTACCACCAAAGAAAAGGGGTGTATCATCGATTCCCGATGGTGTGAAGTTAGAAATGAGGTTGGTAGACTTAGCGGTTGGACAACGTTATGCCACAAAAAATGACTTGGAGAGGAGATTGGAGATTCTTTCGGTTGCACATAAGTTTGACTTTAACGTGGGATACACAATTCCAACGTTGTTGACCGTTAGTTGTTGGGTGGAAGGATGTACATGGAGGGTTCGTGCTTGAACACTTGGAGACAGTCCCAATTTTCATATCAAGACTTATATTGAAAACCTCTCGTTAAGTGTAACCGAGCGTTCAACCCGTGCTCGTAAACCAAAGTATCAGGTGCTAGGACGTCTCTAGAAAGATTTCATTGGTCGTGTTGGATCAACAGTCTTGCCAAATCATCTTGCCAATTCTATAACGAAACATTTCATAATAAAGATGCATTTGTTGAGGATGGTATATTTATTGTATAGATTTATCAGGCTAAGGTGGTAGATTTAATTTATAGAGTGGAAGTTCTAATTGTGGTAGATTTATTTTACTGTCGCGGTAGATTTATTTTACAGACGTGATAAATTTATTTTACTTACGTGGTAGATTTATTTTACTTAAAATTAATTCAATTGTCACAGGTAGAGTATTAGAAAGCCCATCGAGCATTAAAGTATGCAAGACAATTGGTTAGAGGAAGCTCTGAGAATGGGTACGAAGAACTTCCCACGTAATTATACATGATTAGGAGAGCTAATCCAGGAACGCTTATAAAGCTTGAAGTCGATGGTGAAAATAAGTTCAAGTTTCTTTTCCTTGCATTTGGCGCAAGCATACATGATTTCAAGTTTATGAGGAAGGTAGTTGTGGTGGATGGGACATATTTGAAAGGTAAAAAAAAAATCCTTTACTCATTGCCACGACACAAGATAGAAATTTTAATATATTTCCGATTGCTTTTGGTTTTGTTGATACTAAAAATGATGAGTCTTGAGAGTGGTTCTTTAGACAGCTAAGCCGAGTAATCATAGATGATGAAGCTCTTGCGATTATCTCAGATAGGCATAGATCAATAGCGAATGCAATTGGGAAGGTATACCCGCATGCTTCTCGTGGTATTTGCGCATATCATTTGCATATTGCTGAAATTTAAAGGTGGAGAATCATTCAGACTAGTCAAGAAGGCAGCCACCCATATAGACTTCAAGAGTTTAATGAGTTATTTGGGCAGATTGAGGCTTTGTATCCTGCTCTTCATACTTATTTACAGGGAGCCGATGTTTGTTTATGGACTCGTGTGCATTTTCCCGGTCATAGATACAACTTCCTCACGAGCAACATAGCGGTATCTATTAATAAGGTCCTATCTCCTGCCCGCGGGTATAATGGAACTTTGGGATACTGTAAGGTCGATGTTGACAAGGTGATTTGCTACAAGAAGGAAAAAAGCAATTTTAATGACCACACCCTGATCACTGCGGTGGAGAAACAACTTGAGGTAATAATCTTATGGTAGATTTATAGACACATGATGGTAGATTTATATACATGTTACGGTAGATTTAATAGGGGATGTTATGGTAGATTTAATTCGCATGTTAGATTAAATAGGCATGTTATGGTAGATTTATATACAAGTGATGGTAGATTAATAATTGAAGGACTAACACGTGTTTGCCTTTTTGTACACATGATAGGGTTGAGAATGTTAAGCTTTGGAATGTACAAGAGATAAATGACAACCAAGTAGAAGTAACGTTGGGGTCATCATTGCATGTGGTGAATTTGACATCAAAAAGTTGTACTTGCCTAAGGTTTGACAAGGATAGAATTCCTTGTGTTCATGCCATTGGAGTAGCGGAAACAGTGAAGAAGTCACGGATTTGCCTTGCACATCCCTACTTCCATACAAAGAACTTGTACAACGGTTACTCAAAAAGTGTTATGCCAAGAGATATTGCGCTTCCCTCACCGGATATTGTGGCATCAAAAGTTTGTAATCCTCCGGTTGTTCGTGAACCACCATGTAGGCCAAGACTCTCACGGATTAAAAATGCTTTGGAAATGGCCATGGAGCGGAAACGAGCTAGAAAAAACCCATGTGCTCAAAGTGTCTTCAATAAGGTCCCAATCGTGCAACTTGCAAAGCTTAAATGTGTGTGATTATCATGTGTACTTTCTTTTTTCTTATGTATGACCTCAAATTTTTGTTTTAAGGTACTTTAATGTTTACGAAAGACTCATGAAAAGCATACTTTTACCGTACATAAATGTTGTCAATTACATACAAAATATCATTAAAGTCTATCACACTTTCGAAGGACCACCAAGTCTACTCATATGGGTGATACAAACATGGTCCTTTGAAAGTATAATGCAAAATAAACAAGTCTACCGCAATGTGTTCCGTCTATATTAAATCAACGGTCACAAAAGGACTTGTCAAAATAAGTCTACTACACGTCCCCAAAGACTAACTTCTAATAACTAAAGTCTACCACCACTTCCCCATAAGTCTACCACCATATCCCCAAAAGTCTAACTTCTAATCCCAAAAAGTCTACCACCACTTCCCCATAAGTCTACCACCACGTTACGTTAAATCTCACTTTCCAAAATCTGTCTGTAACGGAACTTTGTCGTCTGATTGACCACGCGGGTTTGGGTCGGATACTTGCTGGACCAAGTAAACAACTGGTGCCTCTTCCAGGATATCAACGACAAGTTTTAGATGAATAGAAGCCACAGTTGCATCGCAAAGCCCATCCATAGTATGTCCTAGAGCTAGACACTCTATAAATTTCAGCGTGTAGACACCACAGTCGCCTGATTGGATGTTTTGGGGTACGTTTGTTTTGACCCTGTAGTAGTGAAATGCAGCCTCACTCATTCCCTTCCTTTGATCAGGTTGTGCATAATGTTTAAGCAACAACGGAATCATCTTCGTGTATGGTCTGCATGATGCGGCGACAACGTCGTCCTTGTAAGCCGAGATGATGATATCGTAAACTTTCACCTTCCTCTTAACTAAGTCTACCACAACAGCCACCCAATGCATATCACTGATATTATGAGCAATGTACAATGTGTCAATATCCGTCACCCATTTCTTGTGTGTTGGAGCAAACACTGGAGTTAGTCCATTGTACAATGTGTCAACATCCGTCACCCATTTCTTGTGTGTTGGAGCAAACACGAGAGTTAATCCATTATACATGTTGAAATATCCTTCACCAAAAATCCAGTTCTTCTCGGTACCGTGGAAGTCCCTCTTGTACTCTTGACACCAAATGCTCTCAAATATCAGATCGAGAAACGCTATCCTTTCACTTGAAAAAGGACTTGAACTTTGCATTGACCTTTGTCGAAACATGTTCATTGCAACCGACATATGTTGCAAAATAAACAAATGAAGTTCCGCACATTAAACCAAAAATAAACAAACCTGTCACAAAAAAATAAAATAAAAATCTACCATGCATAGTGGTAGAGATAAAATATAAATCTACCATGCATAGTGGTAGATTTATTTACCTCACTATTTAACCACCCGTATTGAGGAGTGTCTTCTGGCCACATATATTTAGGTGTCATAAGTCCCAAGTAGAACTCGGCATTTTCCAGGCTCATATCCAATGGATTCTCTCTGAATCATGGAAACATAACAATTGTTAGAAGGATGAAAGTTGATGTGCATTGAATAAGACGTTTCTATAAAAATGATAAATGACTTACAAATCTTTCTTCACAAAGTCAACCGACTTATTCGCTATATACTGCTCCACCGGCTCAAAAGGATTGTAGACAACGGAAGAAGCCTTTGTACCTGCCATGATCCGTATGGTCTTGGAGTGTCCTACGAATGGGAACTTCTGAGATTGAGCAAGAATTTTATTGCGACGTATGGGGGGACCACCAAATCATCCGTCTGTGACAGTTTAAGAATCTCATCTAAAGCATCGCCCAATGCTTTGTTTAACTCATTCTCCCTTACATCATCTTCATCATCAGATGAGTATGCGTAATACTTTGGTTTGCGAGGAGGTGTAACTTCCTTAGAGATATCAACACAACCACCTGCTTCCTTCATTTTCCCAGCACTAGCTTCCTTCTCTTTACAAGTAACACCTTTAGTCTACAGCTCCAAACCCAAAAAGTGTATAAGGAATGAGTTAAATGGAAGTAATAAAATTAGTTGCAAATAACACTACAATGGAGAATGACTTCCCACCTTCTTTTTACCACTTGTTTTGCAGAGGTTTTCAGCTTCACCCTTCTGCACTGGTGCATCAGGTTCACATTTCACTTTCCGCAGAACAGTTGGTTTAGCCTTTACATCCGGTTTTCTAATCACCCGGTTAACTGAGAACTTTGTTGTTTTTGATGTTGTTTGTTGTTCCATCCAAGACTGTGTTAAGAAAAAGTAGAGGATATATGTTCAAACAGAAAGATAAGTGTACAATGAAATAACAATACTTGTTCAAATAAGTGTACCACAACATTACAATTGATGGTCAAATAAGTCTACCATAACACAATAATAAATCTACCATGCCTTAACATAAAAGTTTAAGAAAACATCTTAATAAGTCTATCACAGGGTTCCCAAAAATCTACCATAAAGACATCGCTTAGAAAAGAGTCTTACGTACCAGATCATCCTCCACATATGCATCTCCGCCAACTCCCGTCTTTGATTGTTCATCTACCACAACTTTGAACGCATTCCCTTTGCCCTCTAGAGATGTTAGCCTAGTCTCAAAATTTTCGATTGTGCCCACCGATCCCTTAAGGATCCTAAGCACTTCACCACTATCTCCTTCTTTGGTCTTTTTACATTCCTCTTCACTATCCTCCTCACCTGAAGTGTCAGTCTCATCTTCCTCTTCCCATGCTTCACCTTCTCCTTATCCTTCTCCTTATTTTTCTCTTTCTTTTCAACCGGAGAGTCATCCTCATCCTCATCCTCACTTTCCTCAACAAGAACCTTAGCCTTGCTCTTCTTGCTCTTCTTTTTCTTTTCAACTGGAGAGTCATCCTCATCCTCACTTTCCTCAACCTTAGCCTTCCTATTCTTGGTCTTCTTTTTCTTACAAACCGGAGAGTCATCCTCATCCTCACTTTCCTCAACAACCTTACCCTTGCTCTTCTTGCTCTTCTTTTCCTCAACTTTAGCCCTGCTCTTCTTTTTCTTAGAAACCGGAGGTTGTAACTCTCAAACATCTTCATCCAAGCATCGACCAAGAATATCGCGGATCATGTTATCAAGTTTGACATCTTCGTCATCATTCCATGAAGGGTAAATTATTTCAATGGCTTGACCACTAAGTGCCTGATACAAACCTACAAAGAACAATACTGCAAAAGCAAGAGATAATTAATAAAAATCTCTTGAAATAACACTACCAAAAGTCTACCATCCTTTATATAAAAGTCTACCATCAAACTGAAAATAAGTCTACCATCAAAGGATTTCTACACAGAAAACATCAAAGGTTTTCTACTGAAAACAAGTCTACCATCAAACTTAAAATAAATCTACCATCAAAAGATTTTCTTTCCAAACAAGTCTACCATTGAAAGATTATCATGTAAAGTACGAAGAATTACCGTGTTGTTGTTCCTGGATTTCTTATCCTCCTCCATAACCTGTTCCAAGTTGTACCTTTCCCTGGTTGAACCCCAACGTAACAGAGGAACAACTCCTTCTCTTCTCCTCCCAAATCTTTCCCCTAAAATGGGAACTACCTCATACACCCATACAAGCAACGCATGAACACAACAATGGATTGTGATCTTTTTCAAATCCGTAACTTGAATGGACAAAATTAGAGATTCAAAAGACACTCGTCCCCGTATACCTCTCGAAAGCCTCTCGATCCATCACTTTTTTTGCAGCCTTCAAAGGGATTCTACTATTACGAGCATAACCATACACTCCAACATGCAGAATAAACAACAATGTTATAATTCTCTTCTTCTCCTCACTCCATGTCCTGATTCTATCAAACAAAACCAACAGCTCCGACCACTTGGGTCCCTCCCCTGTTGGGACACCAGTTTCTTCCCAATTTTTTTTGTGATCAATGTCCCAATCATCATTTTTTATCAACCACACCACAATTCATCTGGATTACCTCTTCAAACACATGCAACAAAAATCTCACTGGCCGACCACCAAACAAGGACCAAATCTCATAGAACCTACCAGTTTCCAATTGATTGGTTATGAAATGAGTAACCGTGGCACCCGAGAAATTGATTTTCTGTGTAGCAAGCTTCAGAATTAATCAAAATGAGGAATTATTCATGATATCATTGTACACATCATCACCAACCGCTTCCCACATTTTGTCAAAGTCATGTAACATGCAATTGTGATGCATACTTCTCATCCCCGATGGTGCTAATCCAGGCGGAAACCTTCTGGATGGATATATCTTTGGCACAATCGAGGAACTTATACCTGCACAAATTGGTAAATTGTGTTAGTATAATTATAAATCTACCATGACAACAAATTAAATCTATTGTCGAACAATACAACACTATACACAAATTCAACTAAATCTACTGTTGAAACACAATTAATCTACCATCAAGTCTCCAACGAAATGAAAAAAAAATTAAATCTTCAACATAATAAATTAAATCTACCATCGAGACTAAAATAATCTACCATAAAATGAAAACCAAAATAAATCTTCAACATATTAAAACTACCATCACCTAAAATAAATCTACCATCACACAATTTAAACTCCACCATACAATAGAACGCTTTCAGTTTACATAACATCAAAAAACAGTTCAATTAAATCTACCACTACTTTCCTATAAATCTACCACCACATAGATTAATAAAACTACCATACCAATCTTTTCTCTCACTTTAACTGTGTATATTGGCGTCGGAATATGGGTTTACAGGTTTGAATCCCATCGAAACTGTCAACAAAAGCAAATTTCATATTAGGGTTTTTTGTGATTTATACAAGACTTCAACAAACCCAAACGAAACCGGTTAGAATCAAGATAATACCTCTCTTCAATGCAATAAATCGAAACCCTAGCACTCGACATAACTTATCTTCGCCGGAATTTCGAAACCTGAAACCGACCAACCAAATTCAACTTCAAATCCATAAATCAGCGTTCATGAACACTCGTCATGGCTAGAGAAAAAGAAAACTCATGAAGGGTGATATGCTCAAATTTACCCTGAGCTACTCTCTCAAATTAAGAGATCAATTGTAGTAGGGGTCGAATCACTGGGAGTCAAATCAAACGATAGGAATATTGACTACAAATTTGGCTAAGTAAAATAATGTAAAATAAAGACAAAAGCAAATTGAAACAGAGAAAGATTGTTGATTTAAATTCAATTAAACAAAGAGCTAGGCTTTTGGGTAATTCTCAGGATGAATCAAAATTGCAGGTTTAAACAGAATCAAGATTTAATTAAGAACCGTTCTAGAACTTGGAACACTAAAATATAATTAACCAACTGTCGTTGCGAAAACTAACTATGTCTAAACCCTAGAAAACCAAATTTCTTTGCGAATTCAATCAATTTAAACAAGCATTAAATTCAAGTCCAATTTGTTCACAAAATCCCTAAACCAAATTTCTTTGCGAATAAGTAATTTTGCTCACCTAAGATCTAGTTATGGCTAATCAATTACACTTTTGTGTCAATCTACCAACCTAAGATAGGTAATTTAGAGTGATCAATTCTAAATCAGAGTTCAAGCAATCTAGGTGAAGAACCTAACAGATAATCCTAACAAGTGAGTTTACCCTAACAATTCATCATCATTCCATTCGAACTACCCTAAACCTAACAAGCAAACTACTCAGACATGGAGGCAAAGCAAATCATAGCTGAATAATAATGCATAAAGAAAGAGTAAAAGAAGAATTACAATAGGGTTTCGAAGAATCTCAAAGTAATGAAGTAAACTTGTCTCCCTAAAAACCCTAAAAATCTCTCTTAAAGCTCTCTAAACTTTGTGTTATAAAATCTGAAGTACTGATCTAAAAACCTAAAATAAACTATTTATAGAGGTAAAACTCGTGGTGAGCTTTTATGACGGTCTATTGCAGCTTTTGGCCCATTAACTGGCGAAATTCCTTTTTTAAAACGTATTTAGGTCGGTTTCTGCGCTGGCCTGTCGATCGATCGTCTATGTGTCTGTCGATCGATCAACTTCAATGTAGCTGTCGATCGATCGTCCTTCTTGGTTCTGTCGATCGATCGGCTTCAATGTAGCTGTCGATCGATCGTCCTTCTTGGTGCTGTCGATCGACAGGCTGCTTCATATCAGCTTCTTTTCTTGCAAAATCCGGCTCCAACCTTGTTTACGTTCCAAAATGCACCGTATTCACCATATAAGCTCCTCACGTGCAATAACCTGTTAAGACACTAAAAAGACTCGAAATACAACGAAAAGACTCGATAAAAGGACTTATATCATGGTCGAAAACCGGTAAAAACCATGATATATCAACTCCCCCAGACTTAGTTTTTGCTTGCCCTCAAGCAAACTAGAGACTAAAACTGAAGTCGAGGTTTGAAAATCGCGAGAACTTACTTATCTTTGGGAACATTGCTTTCGCTTTCTTGACTCTTTCGCTGCATGTAAACAAAGTACCTTTGGCTGTCACGAATCTCAACCATCATAGGTTGGGCCTCAAATCTTAACCTGCAAACCCATCAGTTTCACATCCTCCTAACTGTCGCACACTTAATCGAAGTGATGATGGAATTCTCTTCAATGATATCAACCAAGTAAAAGGCTAGGTGTGATGTTAAAGGTTTTTGTGTTTAAGTGGAGCTAAAGAGTGTTTAGGGTTACCGGATTTTATTTGGTGGATGCAGACATTATGCATAATCACAAGAGAGAGTCGGGTCCAGTTGATGCCCACAGTTTCTCATTCACATTGCACTCCCTCCTCCAAAACGTTATCAGGAACCAAACATCTTCATATAATAATCACGTTCCACTTTCCACATCCAACTTCCTCATTCCTTGGGATTTTCTTTTAAAGCTAGAGACTTATTAAAATGATCATTTCCCTTTCCCTTACTTATTTTTCGAAATAAAAGTAAATAATTTTTTTTTTCTTTTTTTCTTTTTTAACTCTAAGGGGGGAAATGATTTTACAAAAATATTAGTCTCGAAAATTACCATTGTTGTGTATTAAATCCCAAGGAATGCTTAGCATTGCTGCTCTCTTTCAAGTACTCCTACCAAATCCTTTTCTTGTGCAATTTTTGTGAATGAAAAACTGCGTCGGACCTCTTTCTCTCCGGAGTTTATACACATGCGTGCACATAAAACTAAGGAAAAGAGACTGCATGAGGTTTCAACAAAAGGTTAAGGTTAGGGGTTGGGTACCAACTAAAAATGAGCTGGCCATTCAGGATCAACAAAGAGTGGTAAAGAGAATAAGGAGTCCTGAATGTTTTACTGTTGTGATATCATCAAAGAGAATATAGCGAAATGGAGATCAAGTGTGCTAGTCTGGAGTTTGAACTACTTCGTTCTGCAAATTGCGATAAGAGGGGAACCTGTACTATCATCTGATTTCGAATTCGTTCCATCCAAAGGCTTCATCGCAACAGCTAAAAGTTTCAAAAACTAAGCTTTATTCCTAAGAAAGATCATTATTCCCTACATTTTGACTCAATAAAAACAAATTTTTGACTCCAAAATAGAAAACAATGTTAGTAACTACCTCCCCCAGACTTAAACGACACTGTCCCCAGTGTTATTAAATCTGAGATTGGTGAAAAGAAAAAGAAAAAGTCAGAAAATTTGTGAAAAGAATGAAATTCGGACCTGTTCTGCTGGCCTGTCGATCGACAACCAACAGGTGCGTCGATCGACAGGTCTTCATGGGGCTGTCGATCGACAACCAACAGGTGTGTCGATCGACAACCAACAGGTGTGTCGATCGACAGGCTCGTCGAAATTCTGAAAACTGGCTTTGACGACTGATGTTGTTGGAGAAATCTAAAGAAAAACTGAAGATCACTGAAACAAAATACCATCAAATACCACAACAAAGAGTCGCAAACAACAAGGTTATCAAATCCTAAAAATCAAAAAGAGACAAAGAACAAACTGACTCAAAGAAAAGAAAAATGACTCAAATGAAAAGAAAAAGAAAGAAAAATAAAACTCGGGTAAACGGAGACGATCTAATCAGCGTTATACGCGTCGATCTCTGCATAGTCATCATCTGGAGCTGGGGAACTAGCAGGCGGAGGAGTCGGTGAACGCGGACGAACACAGCCACAACGGGACAAATCAGCAAACGCATCCCAAAGAGTCTGAATGCTCGTCACGATCCATCTCTGAACTGGATCCATGTCAACCTGTGGAGGAGATGTTAACCGGCGAGCTGAAGCTGAGGAAGAACCAGCCGCAGCTGAAGCTGAGGAAGAACCAGCCGCAGCTGAAGCTGAGGAAGAACCCCGACGGCTTGCAGAAACTCGTCGAGTGGTGCGTCTACTAATAACAGCTTGGCGCCCATCATGTAGGAAGTAAAGTGCATTGGTGCCAACCCTGATATCTGTCACCTCTGGAAGCGGCAGAAGGACCTGAAACTGCTTCCTGGAATCATCGCGGATGAGCCACTGTTGATCCCCCCCAATCCAAGTGGCACTCACCATGTGCCTGCTGTCCATAGAGCACGGTGTACGAATCGAACTATAACGCGCCAAGTCAATGCCACAAAACCGCATGATAGGAGTAATGAGGCTACCCGCTCGAAACGAGTTACCCGTCTTCAGAGTAAACAGGGTGTTCTTCTGTTCCAACAAACGGTCAGCTAAAACAGCTCCCCAGTTGAGATCCCGGAGGAGATCACCATAAGACTGCCAGGTAATGTCCTCTGAGATGAGATAGTAGAGTGCCAGAAGCTCCTCATGGCGAACTTTACCAGGCTCGTTCCGGTACAAAACGGTGTTGGAGAGAAGGCGAATTATGTAACGGAGAACAGGGTGTCGAATGTCAGTATGAGAGACTTTGTTCCCGGAGAACTCGCCTGCACCAAACAAACGCCAGAAACCTTTCATTTCTGAAAATGCAGGAGGTATGATGACGTTGTCCCTCTCCGATGGAAATCCGTAGATATCACAAACATCCTTAATGCGCAGCCTGTATCTGACCCCTTCGATCAAAAATGTGAGGGTCCCATTGCTACCGGTATGCTCAGCATCTGTGGGGAAAAAGACCCGAAGCGTGGCGAAAAACTGACACACCAAATCAGGGTACAGGTCGTGATGTGTGGTAGTGATGCGACCTAAACCGCTGCGTTCCAGCAAACGCATAACCTCATCAAAAATCCCCAACTCCGTCAAAGCATGTCTATCCGCGATTCGCGTAGGCTGCATGTTCACGCTCAACCATTTGTTGTAAAAGAGGGAATCATATTCATCCCAAGTCTCCTTAATCCGCCTGTTAACAACATCGGGTTTGCCAAGAACGACTTCTGGACAATCTCTCAATTCTCGACCAATGCGGATCCTCTCCCCTTCTGGTTTAGGCCACGGGCTAACGACGCTGGTCCTCGATCGTTTAGCCATCTGCAAATTCATCAAACACAAACACACAAAAGCTGAAATTAGGGGATTTGGTCGGTGAAAATCGGACCTGTCGATCGACAGGTCTTATGTGTGTCGATCGACAGGGTTAAACAGGCCTGTCGATCGACAACCACAGCCACGATCGATCGACAGGTCTGCAAAAATCAGACAGTCGATTCAAGTTTGAAACCCTTCAATTCCCTCAATTTCATACTTTAAAACAACCAAAATTCACTCCTAAACAATATTATCACTAACCCAATTCAAAAATCAATCAAAATCAAACCAAATTCGCACCTAATTTCTCCACCAAAAACGAAACCTAAAAACAAAAGATTTCGGATACATACCTTTGCAGAATCGAGAGAATAAGTGATATAATTGGATAGAGGAAGAAATTTAGAACAATTGAGAACCAAAAATCAATGAAAACTATGAAGATTTGAAAAGGTTATGAAGATTTGAGAGAAGATTTTGTGTTTGTGTTTTGTGGCTGTCGAGCGTTTTATCTACTTACTTCGATCTCACCGCAAGGCCTATCGATCGACAGGCTTCCCGTTTTTTTTTTTTTTTTTTTTTTGTAAACTGAAATAAAACGCAACAAAAGTTAGTAGAAAATGAAAATAAAAACTAATTTAGTACAGAAACTTACAAGTGGGTTGCCTCCCACTAAGTGCTTGTTTTCAGTCTTTAGCTTGACTGTGTCTGAAATTAGACAGCGGGTGCTTCATCCAGTGACACAATGTGCCCATCTGGAATTTCGGCTTTCGCCCAATAATGCTTCACCCTTTGGCCATTCACAGTGAATTCTTGGCCTTCCTGACTGATAAGCACAACAACTCCATGTGGTCGAACTTCCTTGATGGTGAATGGACCTGACCAACGAGAACGCAGCTTTCCAGGAAACAAAGTTAGACGAGAGTTATACAGGAGTACCTGATCGTTTGGTTCGAAAGTTCGGGACACGATCTTCTTGTCATGATAAGCCTTAGTCCGCTCTTTGTATAACTTGGAGTTTTCATAAGCATGATGTCTAATCTCATCCAACTCGTTCAACTGAATTAGACGTCTTTCTGCAGCGGGTTTGATGTTGAAATTGTATTGCTTTACTGCCCAAGCTGCTCGGTGTTCAAGTTCCACTGGAAGATGACAAGCTTTCCCATAAAGTAGATGAAAAGGAGTAGTGCCAAGAGGTGTTTTGAACGCAGTGCGATAGGCCCATAGTGCATCATCCAGCTTTGCAGACCAATCTTTCCTTGTAGCATTGACAGTTTTCTCCAAAATTTCCTTAATCTGACGATTAGAAACTTCAACTTGTCCACTTGTTTGAGGATGATAAGGACTAGCTACACGATGTTGAACTCCATACTTAGCCAACAAACGATCAAAAGCTCTGTTGATAAAATGCGTTCCTCCATCACTAATGACAACTCGAGGCACTCCGAATCGTGGAAAGATGATGGTTTTAAACAGCTTAATAACCACCCCTGAGTTGTTCTTTGGACTAGCAACAGCCTCTACCCATTTGGACACATAATCCACAGCAACCAAGATGTAAGAGTTTCCATAGGATGAAGGAAAAGGTCCCATGAAATCTATTCCCCAACAATCAAAAACCTCAACTTCGAGGATGAAGTTCTGAGGCATTTCATGCCTCATGCTGATCTTCCCTCTTCGTTGACAAGCATCGCATTGTTTGACAAAGGCGTGAGCATCTTTGAACAACGTAGGCCACCAGAAACCCGCTTGAAGAACTTTGGAGGCTGTCTTGAATGAAGCGAAGTGTCCTGCATAATCAGACCCGTGACAATGGAACAACACGTCTTGAGTTTCAGGCTCAGCAATACACCTTCTGTAAATACCATCATAACAAAACTTGTAGAGATAAGGTTCATCCCAATAGTATCTACGAAGTTCTCGGATGAACTTCTTCCTCTCATAACCTTTAAGATCACTTGGCATATCTTCTGCAGCTAGATAATTGGCAATATCAGCATACCAAGGACGAGTAGAAGCAGAAACGGTGAAAACATGGGCCTGCACTGCGTCGGAGATGATTTGTGGAAGGCGTTCTATTGCTCGGTACAGAGGCTGTCGATCGACAACCACAGTGTCGATCGATCGACAGCTCAGTTCTGCACCTGTCAATCGACATACCATGTGTCGATCGATCGACAGGGCTTCTGGTTTTCTGAAAGTCTGCGGATTTTCAGCTTGAAGACCACTTTCAACGAAATTGCATCCCTCTGTTGGAAAGAAATCATTAATAGGAACGTGATCCTCGATCCGAATCCTTGAAAGATGATTTGCAACTCCATTTTCAACACCTTTCTTATCCTTAACTTCAACGTCAAACTCTTGAAGGAGAAGAATCCATCTCAACAACCGCGGCTTAGCATCCTTTTTCTGCATCAAGTACTTAAGTGCTGAATGATCCGTGTGCACAATTACCTTAGAACCAATCAGATACGGACGGAATTTTTCAAACGCAAACACCACTGCTAGCAACTCTTTCTCTGTAGTTGCATAATTCTTCTGCGCATCATCAAGAGTCCGGCTAGCATAGTAAATGGCATGAAGTTTCTTGTTCTTTTTCTTTCTGACCCAAAACAGCCCCTACTGCAAAATCACTAGCATCACACATCACTTCAAAGGGAAGTGTCCAATCTGGCGGTTGCACAGTTGGAGCACTCACTAAAGCCTGCTTAATCTGTTCAAAAGCAGCTAGACAATCAGCATCAAACATAAATTTGATATCCTTACAAAGAAGGGAGGTAAGTGGGCGTGCAATCTTGGAGAAATCCTTAATGAATCTCCTGTAGAAACCAGCGTGACCAAGGAAACTCCTAACAGATTTCACACAAGTAGGTGGCTGCAAACTTGTCATAACTTCAATCTTGGCACGATCTACCTCAATTCCAGCTTCTGACACTTTATGTCCAAGAACAATGCCACTGTTTACCATGAAGTGACATTTCTCCCAATTCAGCACTAAGTGTTTCTCTTCACATCTAGCAAGCACCTTCTCTAAATTACCCAAACAATCCTTGAAAGAAGACCCGTAGACTGAGAAATCATCCATGAAGACTTCCATGTAATCCTCGATCATATCCGTGAAAATTGACATCATACATCTTTGAAAAGTAACTGGAGCATTACATAATCCGAATGGCATTCTGCGATATGCAAAAGTACCATAAGGACATGTAAAAGTTGTCTTTTCTTGATCGTCCGGATGAATCGGAATCTGAAAGAACCCTGAATACCCATCCAAAAAGCAGTAGTATGGATGATTCGCAAGCCTTTCCAGCATCTGATCAATGAAAGGCAAAGGGAAATGGTCTTTCCTAGTAGCAGCGTTGAGCTTCCTGTAATCAATACACATTCTGTGCCCTGTCACCGTTCTTGTAGGAATAAGCTCATTCTTCTCGTTCTTAACCACTGTAACTCCACCTTTCTTAGGAACCACATGAACCGGACTAACCCAAGGACTATCTGAAATAGGATAGATGATCCCAGCTTCCAATAGTTTCAGAATCTCCTTTTTTACCACTTCTTGAAGGTTCGGGTTCAGCCTTCTTTGATGCTCAACAGATGTCTTTGCCCCTTCTTCAAGGTGAATCCTGTGCATGCACAAATCTGGAGAAATCCCTGCAATATCATCAAGAGAATACCCAACAGCCTTGCGATACTTGCGCAACTTACTTAGTAACAAGGTTTGCTCAATATTGTTCAAAGTTGAACTAACAATAACAGGATAAGTGGAATTAGGACCAAGAAAAACGTACTTGAGTCCTGCTTGCAGTTGTTTGAGTTCGATCTTTGGAGCTTTTTCTTCACTCCAGTCACTTACCCTTTCTGATTTTTTAGAAACCCCAACCAGTTCCACATTCGCAACCACTTGCTTCACTAACTCACTGTCATTCATCAACTTAGCATACCCTTTTGAAGCTTCCTTAAGCTGCCCAGTTTCAACCACAGAATTTACCAAAGTCCTTTCCAAAGGATCAGCGGGATAGTCTTCATCAAAGACTTCCTGAGTGATTTCATCCAATGTATCCACATAGAATGTCTGGCCATCAATGGTAGGTTTCTGAATTACTTGGTCCATATCGAACTTCATCTCCAAATCCCCAACACTTAGAGTAATTCTACCTCCTCTTACATCAATCATAGCACCAGCTGTAGCTAAGAATGGCCGTCCAAGAATGAGAGGGTCCTTAGGTTCCTCACAATACTGCAAAACTACGAAATCAGCAGGAATCAAACAATCTCCAACCTTGATTGGAACATCTTCAAGTACCCCTTCTGGAACCCTAACTGATCTGTCAGCAAGAATAAGTGAAATCCTTGTAGGCTGGAAATCCGTCATTCCGAGACTCAAAGCAACTGAAAGAGGCATCAAGTTGATGCTAGAACCCAAATCACACAAAGACCGTGGAAATCTATCCGAGAAAATGAGACAATCCAACACAAAGCTTCCTGGATCAGCTAGCTTCTTTGGAACCTTGTTCAAAATCATAGCACTCACTTGCTCCGTGATCATAGCAACCCCTTCTTCAACGCACAAGTTCTTAGTGACCAACTTCTTCACATAACGGCGAATAACAGGAGAAGTTCTTATTGCCTCAACCAATGGCATCTCAACTGTGATTTTGTCAATGATTTCCTTACACTTAGCTTCCTCAAGCTCCTGTCTAGACTTCTTAAGACCCCGAGGATAAGGTATCTTTGGTTTGTACACCCTTTCAGTAGGCAGAATCTGGTTTTGGTCTGTCTCGGGTCCCTGTCGATCGACAACCACAGGGTCTGTCGATCGACAGCTCAGTTCTGCCTCTGTCGATCGACAACCACTGGGTCTGTCGATCGACAGGTGTTCCGGATTTGCTATTTCCTTAGCAATTTCTGCGCCTGTCGATCGACATACCTTGTGTTGATCGATCGACAGGTCATCCGGGACAAACAACTCTTGATCCTCAATGTCTTCAAGCTCGTCCAATTGTTCGATTGAGAGTCGTTTCTTGAGCACTGGCTCAATAACCTTACCACTTCTGGTTGTGATAGCTGCTACACCATGCTGCTTAGGATTTGTATCAGTTCTGGCAGGAAGAAAACCCTCTTGTCTTCTTACATTCTCTGCAGTTTGAGCTACCTGAGTATCCAATTTCTTCATGTGAGTATTGAGAGCATCTATCTTCCCATTGAGATCAGTGTAAAGCCCGTCAATCTTCCCATTGAGATATGTAGTCTTTCCATTGAGATTTACTGTCAGGCTTTGTTGCCCCTCAAGAAGTTGTTCGAACATCCCCTTTACGTCATTTTCAGAAGATTTAGAGGGAACTGGCTGGTATGAGGAAGATCCATAAGTCCTTTGATTGCTGCTGCTACTAAAAGGTTTTTGAAAGTTCGATTTCTGCGCATAGCTTGGAGAACCTGGAGTTCCAGAGAATGAGCTCCTCTGATTGTAATTGTTATATCCTTTGTTCTCTGACTGATTCCCATAACGCTGATTCTGGTAGCCATTCTGGTTGATGTATTTAACATCTTCCTGCTCTCCATCTTCATCGTGATAGAAAGTGTCAACTTCTTGTGCAAAATGAACTGATTTCTTGTTCACCAGAAGGTTATGCACAAAATCTATCTTTGCCTTAACCTCAGCTATCTCGGTTCCACCTGATTTACCAGCTTCCCTTCTCCTTTCCTCATCGATCTTCTTTGTACTATTGCTAGTAGATACGTTCTTGATGAGCTCCAGACAATCAGCAGGAAACCTGGTTTTGAAATTCCCATTACTTGAAGCAACTAAAGTCATCTGATGTCTCCAATCCATTCCTCTGTAGAAAATACCCAGCACCTGAACCTCTGTAAATCCGTGATGAGGACAGTCTCTCTGATATCCCTTGAATCTTTCCCATGCAGTCTTGAAAGATTCTGTCTGATTTTGAACGAATGTGGAGATCTTAGCTCGTAGATCCTCTGAACGTGACTCATCATAGAAGTGACTCAGGAAAGCACTCTTGGTATCTCTCCAAGTGGTCAGTGAGCCTGGCTCCAACTGCTTCAACCAAGAGGCTGCCTCTCCAGCAAGAGAAAATGGAAACAGCTTGCACATAATGTAATCCTCAGACACGTTGTTAGCCTTGATGCTAGATGCAAGATCCTCAAACATCTCAAGATGATCCATGAGGTGCTCTGATGGGTGCCCATGGAACTGATGTTGAGCCACTAAAGAGAAGTACGCAGGCTTCAATTCGAAATCTCTTCGCTCGAATCGTGGAGGCCGAATCGCTGCCCTGTTGGCGTAATGTTCTTCAGGGCGGTAGTAGTCTCCCAAAGTGCGTTAGTTAACCACTACCTCCTGAGGTCCACGGTTCGCCTGAGCCAGATGCTCAATCTCAGCGCGCTGGCGCTCCAACTCAACCCTTTGACGATCTAGCTCAGCACGCTCCGCTGCAATCGGATCCTCAAACTCGATGATATTACCAGCTTCATCAATGGGGTCTCCCTGATTGTTGTATCGATTACCATCTCGATCAACATTCTCTCCTTCAGCATTCCGAAAAACTACTACAGCTCGATTAACCATCTTAGCTAACTTTGCTTGTCGTTTGTTTTCCCTTTCCAAAATTCCCAACTCTGGAACAAAATCTGCTAACTCTTTATCCTTGTTGCTTCTGGTTCTGCTAGAAGGCATAAACCTGAAACACCAAAAATAAAAAAAAGAAATCAAAAATAATAAGAAAACTTAGTCAGAATTCTAGAATCAAAATCCTATGGAAGATTTTGACTCCCCGGCAACGGCGCCAAAATTTGATATGCTCAAATTTACCCTGAGCTACTCTCTCAAATTAAGAGATCAATTGTAGTAGGGGTCGAATCACTGGGAGTCAAATCAAACGATAGGAATATTGACTTCAAATTCGGCTAAGTAAAATAATGTAAAATAAAGACAAAAGCAAATTGAAACAGAGAAAGATTGTTGATTTAAATTCAATTAAACAAAGAGCTAGACTTTTGGGTAATTCTCAGGATGAATCAAAATTGCAGGTTTAAACAGAATCAGGATTTAATTAAGAACCGTTCTAGAACTTGGAACACTAAAATATAATTAACCAACTGTCGTTGCGAAAACTAACTATGTCTAAACCCTAGAAAACCAAATTTCTTTGCGAATTCAATCAATTTAAACAAGCATTAAATTCAAGTCCAATTTGTTCACAAAATCCCTAAACCAAATTTCTTAGCGAATAAGTAATTTTGCTCACCTAAGATCTAGTTCTGGCTAATCAATTACACTTTCGTGTCAATCTATCAACCTAAGATAGCTAATTTAGAGTGATCAATTCTAAATCAGAGTTCAAGCAATCTAGGTGAAGAACCTAACAGATAATCCTAACAAGTGAGTTTACCCTAACAATTCATCATCATTCCATTCGAACTACCCTAAACCTAACAAGCAAACTACTCAGACATGGAGGCAAAGCAAATCATAGCTGAATAATAATGCATAAAGAAAGAGTAAAAGAAGAATTACAATAGGGTTCGAAGAATCTCAAAGTAATGAAGTAAACTTGTCTCCCTAAAAACCCTAAAAATCTCTCTTAAAGCTCTCTAAACTTTGTGTTATAAAATCTGAAGTACTGATCTAAAAACCTAAAATAAACTATTTATAGAGGTAAAACTCGTGGTGAGCTTTTATGACGGTCTATTGCAGCTTTTGGCCCATTAACTGGCGAAATTCCTTTTTTAAAACGTATTTAGGTCGGTTTCTGCGCTGGCCTGTCGATCGATCGTCTATGTGTCTGTCGATCGATCAACTTCAATGTAGGTTTCGATCGATCGTCCTTCTTGGTTCTGTCGATCGATCGGCTTCAATGTAGCTGTCGATCGATCGTCCTTCTTGGTGCTGTCGATCGACAGGCTGCTTCATATCAGCTTCTTTTCTTGCAAAGTCCGGCTCCAAGCTTGTTTACGTTCCAAAATGCACCGTATTCACCATATAAGCTCCTCACGTGCAATAACCTGTTAAGACACTAAAAAGACTCGAAATACAACGAAAAGACTCGATAAAAGGACTTATATCATGGTCGAAAACCGGTAAAAACCATGATATATCAACTCCCCCAGACTTAGTTTTTGCTTGCCCTCAAGCAAACTAGAGACTAAAACTGAAGTCGAGGTTTGAAAATCGCGAGAACTTACTTATCTTTGGGAACATTGGCTTTCGCTTTCTTGAC